>WNGS01000690.1:10917323-10950306 GCA_020271785.1 Procambarus virginalis | reverse complement strand
CTCTAAACACTGGTGGAATACACTAGATGAGGATATGGGCACTCTTGGAACACGCCGGAGCCAATGTCCTGCCAGTTTGGGATTAATTTCTCAAGATATCTCAATTGTAGGACGACAGCAAGACAAGAACACATGGAGCTTGGAGCCAAGAGGTGGCCTTGGAGGAATTGGAAGGGAACAGGAGAAAACAGAAAACCTAAGTCACTGCGACTATATAACACTTGGAAAGGATCAGGATAAGGACTGGGAATGGACGGGGGGGGGGGGAAGGATTTTACCACCTTCAGCTCCTCCAGGGAACTGAAGATGTTACAATGTGTCCTGATGGAACACAGTTCCAGGGGTAACTAAAAGTCTTCCAGGGCACTCAGTCCCGCCCTGGTCTGGTTACCAGGATCCTGAGACTCCATGTTATGGGAAGCCTTCCATATGAACGTACTTGGCGGGTGGAACGGCCTCAGAGAGCTTCGACAGCCGTTCCCGTATCTCCTTGCCTTTGCTGCTCTTCCAGCTTCTTGATCTGCTTTTGGTGTTCCTCTTGCTGGCGGAGTTGCTCCTTGTAGGCTCGTAGTCGTCGCGCATGTGGGGATTTTTGTCCATCTGCTCCTGCATGTTGGAGAAGAGTATTCTGTGAGGTGGGTGTTGAGGCCTCGCATCAGTACAACGGTGTACACCCCCACCACCACCACCACCACCAGTGCGTGCACCCCTTTCCCGGCGTTCACCATCTCAACACCCTCCGCAAACCCTCACACAACGGCGTCACCACACCACAACACCGGGGATAGGTGTGTAGTAAGTGTGTGTTTGTGTGTGTGAGAAATGTCAGCTTATACTTAGGAAAACGGTTTCTGTTATTTCAGCCAACAGGCTACACGAGACTTAAGAAAAAGTGTCAGCATTCGTAAATCACACAGAAACAAAAAAAATCATAATTTAGTTCAGGTGAATGTCGCTAGCACAGACACAGTCTGTTAGTTCGCGGAACTGGCAACTCACTTGAAGGAGCCCATGATCAGATCCCAGCACTTCTGAAGGTGAGGGAGACCGAAGGTGAGGAACATGACGAAGGACTGGGCCAAGACAAAGTACCTCATGTTTGCCACAGTTCGCGGGTTCTCGGCCCAGCTGGTCCACGACCCGTCGTCGTCGTCGCCGCTCGAAGCATCAGCAGCCGGCTTGTCGCTTTTGGCTTTGGTGTCGCTCTTGTCCACCTCCTTCGCCGGAGTCCGGTCCTCCCGACGGCGCTCCACCTCGAAGTCCGGCCCTCGTCCCCCATTACCACCTGCACACAGGTCGCCCCCTCGCGCCTCTCACGCAAAGGGGCGACAAGCGGTGGGCTGAGCTGGCGTGAGTGGCGTTGGAACTACCCCCGAATGTACTCCGTGAGGCGCAGCGTTGAAATGAATGCCAGTGTAGGTGTATCAGCGGCCCGGTGGGACCACGGCAGCCATTATGGAAGCCCCGCAAAGTCGAGGTGGATTTCACCCCCCCCCCCATGTCAAGGGATCGCGGACACAAGACTAGCCCCCCATGACCCCCCTTCAAAAGTGGCTTATGTTAACCCTCCACTGACATACTGCCTTTTATCCACCACATGGAGAAGTCTTTTGCTCGTTCTCGTCCTCCACCACGCTCAGTGACGTCTCCGTATCAACCGCTATTCTGCTGTACAGCTGCACGAATACCACACCACTTGGGCTGGAAGGTAGATGTTGTTTAAGATTCAGCTACTCGGAACAAGTTCCAAGTAGCATGGACTATGGTGAGCCCGTAATGGACGTACCTGGCACAGGAGCGGTGCTGTGGGAAGTAGAGCGACGGTCTCGCTTTATACAGGTCGGCGTTCAATCCCCGACTGTCAAAGTGGTTGGACACCATTCCTTCCCCTCCGTCCCATCCCAAATCCCTATCCCTTCCAAGCAGTATATAGTCGTAATGGCTTGGCGCTTTCTGCTGATAGTTCCCTTCCGGCTTGCTGCACGAGTACCGCACCAGCAACTGCTGTGCCACGCCAACAGATCCAACGGTTGCTCTGTTGCAGAGCAACAGAGCAACCATGCAGAGTTATTCTGTTGCACTATGCAAGTCAACGGTTCTACTATGCCAACTACGATAATGGCTGTTCAACCGTGCCAACCACAGCTAATAACCCATTCTGCTGTACCAGCTACACCAAGTGACCTATTGGACCAACCATGCCTACTGCTGCTCACCTCTGCTAATCACGCCATACGATGAGTGACGTCAAAGGAATCAGTGTCACCAAGGAATTTATCCACACACACGACTCAAGGTCACGTGTCTGCTGGGGCAAAGTCGCGTGTCTGCTGGGGCAAAGTCGCGTGTCTGCTGGGTCAAAGTCATTTGTGCCCAGCGCACAAATGACTTTGTGCGCACACGCTCCAGCAAACTACCTGGAGACGGTCTCGGGAGTACTTCTACTCCCAGAGCCCGGCCCGAGGCCAGGCTCGACTTATGATAACTTGGTCCAACAGGCTGTTGCTTGGAGCGGTCCAATTTCTTTCTTTATTATGCACCCCATACCCATCCCGTGGGCGGTGGTGCAAAGGATTACAGAGGCACATAATCGGTTCCGGAACTGAACCATCTAGTTCGTTTAGCTAAGTAAATAATCTTTTGACGCTAGTTACAAGATTATTAATGTTATATATATACATGTACACATATACATACATACATACACAACCATATTTAATCACCCACACAAATACACATATCAGTAATCTTTTGTGTCACAAGTGATTCAACAAGAGGCTCACAACAGTCACTATACAAGACATTTACATCTATGGTGAGTCACACAGTTACTAGTCTTGCTGCACACCCACCCAACTGGGCGGCAGCTTTACAGTCATGTGCTCCACACCCACCCAACTGGGCGGCAGCTTTACAGTCATGTGCTCCACACCCACCCAACTGGGCGGCAGCTTTACAGTCATGTGCTCCACACCCACCCAACTGGGCGGCAGCTTTACAGTCATGTGCTTCACACCCACCCAACTGGGCGGCACCTTCACAGTCATGTGCTCCACACCCACCCAACTGGGTGGCAGCTTTACAGTCATGTGCTCCACACCCACCCAACTGGGCGGCAGCTTTACAGTCATGTGCTCCACACCCACCCAACTGGGCGGCAGCTTCACAGTCATGTGCTCCACACCCACCCAACTGGGCGGCAGCTTCACAGTTATGTGCAGGCATTACCTACAGTAAGCAAATGAGCGGTCCGCAGGTCCACATATCCACTACAGCCTGGTTGGTCCGGTACTTTTTTGCAAGAACTTATCTAATTGGTTCTTGAAGAACCAATCAACTAAGTTATTGTTGTTTGCGGATTTTGATTTTGTTTGTTGGCGGATTTGGATTTTTTGGGGAGGGGGATTTTGATTTTTTTGTTTAAAACAAAAAAACAACCTTGAAACATAAAATTAGACAATAAAAATATATTTTTAAAGTTTAAAATATAAATAGCCAATCGATACTTCATTTATAGCCTAGTGACAGTAATTCCATAATATTATCGAAGTTCCCAGACAGGATCATTTACAATCTTACACACTTTCCATTCGGGAAGGCAGGAATGACCTTGTTCAGAAACGCCGTGTCGTTATGAAAATTTTCATTGGAGTCTAAGCTTGTTGCCGAGCGGGGCCACATTCCCCCCGGCTAGATTTTAATACCATCTTTAAAATATGTTCGATTGAACGTTGCTGGGATTGTGAACTGGAAGTGACCCAACGTTGCTGGGATTGTGAACTGGAAGTGACCCAACGTTGCTGGGATTGTGAACTGGAAGTGACCCAACGTTGCTGGGATTGTGAACTGGAAGTGACCCAACGTTGCTGGGATTGTGAACTGGAAGTGACCCAACGTTGCTGGGATTGTGAACTGGAAGTGACCCAACGTTGCTGGGATTGTGAACTGGAAGTGACCCAACGTTGCTGGGATTGTGAACTGGAAGTGACCCAACGTTGCTGGGATTGTGAACTGGAAGTGACCCAACGTTGCTGGGATTGTGAACTGGAAGTGACCCAACGTGCTGGGATTGTGAACTGGAAGTGACCCAACGTTGCTGGGATTGTGAACTGGAAGTGACCCAACGTTGCTGGGATTGTGAACTGGAAGTGACCCAACGTTGCTGGGATTGTGAACTGGAAGTGACCCAACGTTGCTGGGATTGTGAACTGGAAGTGACCCAACGTTGCTGGGATTGTGAACTGGAAGTGACCCAACGTTGCTGGGATTGTGAACTGGAAGTGACCCAACGTTGCTGGGATTGTGAACTGGAAGTGACCCAACGTTGCTGGGATTGTGAACTGGAAGTGAACCAACGTTGCTGGGATTGTGAACTGGAAGTGACCCAACGTTGCTGGGATTATGAACTGGAAGTGACCCAACGTTGCTGGGGATTGTGAACTGGAAGTGACCCAACGTTGCTGGGATTGTGAACTGGAAGTGACCCAACGTTGCTGGGATTGTGAACTGGAAGTGACCCAACNGGTGGTGTGTTGTGTGTGTGTGTGTGGTGTGTGTGTGTTGTGTGTGTGTGTGTGTGTGTGTGTGTGTGTGTGGTGTGTGTTGTACTCACCTAGTTGTGCTTGCGGGGGTTGAGCTCTGGCTCTTTGGTCCCGCCTCTCAACCGTCAATCAACAGGTGTACAGTTTCCTGAGCCTAATGGGCTCTATCATATCTACACTTGAAACTGTGTATGGAGTCAGCCTCCACCACATCGCTTCCTAATGCATTCCATTTGTCAACCACTCTGACACTAAAAAAGTTCTTTCTAATATCTCTGTGGCTCATTTGGGCACTCAGTTTCCACCTGTGTCCCCTAGTGCGTGTGCCCCTTGTGTTAAACAGCCTGTCTTTATCAACCCTGTCGATTCCCTGAGAATCTTGAATGTGGTGATCATGTCCCCCCTAACTCTTCTGTCTTCCCGAAGTGAGGTTTAATTCCTGCAGTCGCTCCTCGTAGCTCATACCTCTCAGCTCGGGTACTAGTCTGGTGGCAAACCTTTGAACCTTTTCCAGTTTAGTCTTATGCTTGACTAGATAGGGACTCCATGCTGGAGCCGCATACTCCAGGATTGGTCTGACATATGTGGTATATAATGTTCTGAAAGATTCCTTACACAAGTTTCTAAAGGCCGTTCTTATGTTAGCCAACCTGGCATATGCTGCTGATGTTATCCTCTTGATATGAGCTTCAGGGGACAGGTCTGGCGTGATATCAACCCCCAGGTCTTTCTCTCTCTCTGACTCTTGAAGTATTTCATCTCCCAAATGATACCTTGTAGGTCTCCTGCTTCCTACCCCTATCTTCATTACATTACATTTGCTTGGGTTAAACTCTAACAGCCATTTGTTCGACCATTCCTGCAGCTTGTCCAGGTCTTCTTGAAGTCTCAAGCTGTCCTCCTCTGTCTTAATCCTTCTCATAATTTTGGCGTCGTCAGCAAACATTGAGAGGAATGAGTCTATACCCTCTGGGAGATCATTTACGTATATCAGAAACAGGATAGGTCCAAGTACAGAGCCCTGTGGGACTCCACTGGTGACTTCACGCCAGTCTGAGGTCTCACCCCTCACTGTAACTCTCTGCTTCCTATTGCTTAGGTACTCCCTTATCCACTGGAGCGCCCTACCTGTTACTCTGCCTGTTTCTCCAGCTTATGCATCAACTTTTATGGGGTACTGTGTCAAAGGCTTTCCGACAGTCCAAAAATGCAGTCCGCCCACCCTTCTCTTTCTTGCTTAATTCTTGTCACCTGATCGTAGAATTCTATCAAGCTGTAAGGCAAGATTTACCCTCCCTGAACCCATGTTGATGGGTTGTCACGAAGTCTCTTCTCTCCAGATGTGTTACTAGGTTTTTTCTCACAATCTTCTCCATCACCTTGCATGGTATACAAGTTAAGGACACTGGCCTGTAGTTCAGTGCCTCTTGTCTGTCACCCCTTTTGTATATTGGTACTACATTAGCAGTCTTCCATATTTCTGGTAGGTCCCCGTTTCCAGTGACTACTATACACTATGGAGAGTGGTAAGCAAAGTGCTCCTGCACACTCTTTCAATACCCATGGCGAGATTCCATCCGGCCCAACAGCTTTTCTCACATCCAGCTCCAATAGGTGCTTTTGACCTCATCTCTTGAAATTTCGAACCTATCCAAGGTCACCTGGTTTGCTGCCACCTCTCCCAGCGCCGTGATATCTCCCTGTTCTATTGTAAAGACCTCCTGGAACCTTTTGTTGAGTTCTTCACACACCTCTTTGTCATTCTCTGTGTACCTGTCCTCGCCCACCCTAAGTTTAATCACCTGTTCCTTCACTGTTGTCTTCCTCCTGATGTGACTGTGTAGTAGCTTTGGTTCAGTCTTGGCTTTGTTAGCTATATCATTTTCATACCTTTTCATACATTTTCATGTGTGTGTGTGTGTGTGTGTGTGTGTGTGTGTGTGTGTGTGTGTGTGTGTGTGTGTGTGTGTGTGTGTGTGTGTGTGCGTGTGTGTACGTGAACTATACTGCCTGCTGAGCACTTTACTGTCTGTTTAGAGTGCCTGCTTGCTTTCGACAGACAGAATGGAGCAACTCTTCAATCATGAAAACCAAGAAAAAACTAGAATATTGTTCAAGTCACTTTAATACTTTGGAAGTACATTTGTATATTTTGTATAATACTTTTTACAACAATACAAAATTGACTTACAATACTTAAGACACTTGGACAATATAGTAGTAGTAGGCATCCATCAGTCTCAGGAGACTATGGAGCTGCGCTCTGGTTGTCGGTCTGGAGTGGCCTCTCCAGGGCACAAAGCCAGGGTAGGTTGATACGGGGGAGAAGCTGTTACCCAGGCAGCAGGTCCCCCCCTCTCCACGGCGCTGAAATTCTCCAATGGAAAGGCATACGCCAATACGATTGGTTCCAGCGCCGTCGCAGGAACTGTGAGTTCCGGGGTTGACCTCGAAGGTGGTGAAGAAGGGCACAGGGACCTCCAACCCGGAGACCGCCGTGGTTGGGGCCGGAGAACAACTCAACTCACAACGTCGCAACTCAACTACTGTCAGTTCATTCCTCAACAGGCTGAGGAATACACCTATGCAACCCATCCACCTGTTTAGAGAGCACATTTTGTAACTATGTGCACCATAGTACAATGACCTACTACGCAATCAGATAGTAGCATTTGATACTATTCACTTTATAAGAGTTCGAAAAAAAAATCATCTAAAAACCAAACTTAAATATTCCAAGGCTTAGTATAGTACACATATTTACTATATTAGGCCTCGGATATCGTTTAGGCCTAGAAACGTTAGAATAGGTTAGTTTGTCTTTGCAACATAAATAGAAAAATCATTCCCGGTTTGACCAATTACAATAGTACCAATATCTACTTTCTAATTGCGTTGTATGTTTATATATGTACTATGGTCCTCGTCATTACTACAAGTAGCACCCAGACAGGAGGACGGGCTGGCCGATCACAGTGCACGAGTACCACTCATACATCCAAATAATTAGCAGGGTCTAATTGGCGATACAATTTGAGAGCTTTTAGGCAAGATAATGATTAGGTGAAATTGCTCAGCCAATTTGTGCTGTATAGTCATAGTGGCAAAGGGCTCCTCCTCCCCCCCCCCCTCATAACTACCTGACCTAACAGCTGGCACAGTGCCAGAGAGCCACACACCTGCAGTTCTGATAACGATGTACTGGAGCTCCACATATGCCCCAGGTATGCTCCAGGCATACCTGGAAAGGGGACGCTTTCTAGGGAAAGCGCCAAGCCATTACGACTATATAGCACTTGGAAGGGGTCAGGATAAGGATTTGGGATAGGAGGGGGGAAGGAAAGTGCCCAACCACTTGGA
This sequence comes from Procambarus virginalis, assembly GCA_020271785.1. NCBI lineage: Eukaryota > Metazoa > Arthropoda > Malacostraca > Decapoda > Cambaridae > Procambarus > Procambarus virginalis. The sequence continues at coordinate 10,942,405 of WNGS01000690.1, read as the reverse complement.
CGGTCGGGGATTGAACGCCGACATGCATGAAGCGAGACCATCGCTCTACCGTCCAGCCCAAGTGGTTGGACCTACATAACCGTGAGATTAAGGTAATACCGCTTGACCTCAGAATATCCTCCTTTCATATCAATATTCTACTGATGTCGTTGTTGTTGTTGTTAAAGATTCGCTACCTGGAACAACAAGTTCCAAGTAGCACGGGCTATGGTGAGCCCGTAGTGGAGTTTTTTTCTACTGATGTCGCTTTATGCGCAAATTTTCAACACGTGTCTGTCTGGAGGAGTGAAAAGGCCTTTGATAATTACCTTTTACCCACATTCTGCAATATTGCATGTTGCACGTGTTCTAACCCACGCAAATTACTACCAATATCAAATATTAATGGAATATAAACTCTCAGTCTGTGTGGTACAGTAAATATATATTCATGAATCACAAATTGATAAAGTTTTCCAATTTGCAAACACTGGTTACAACCCAACCCACACGTGAAATATAATCTATGGTGATGTTTCGGTGAGGAGTCACAGTAACGTTGGTGAGGAGTCACAGTAACGTCGGTGAGGAGTCACAGTAACGTCGGTGAGGAGTCACAGTAACGTTGGTGAGGAGTCACAGTAACGTCGGTGAGGAGTCACAGTAACGTCGGTGAGGAGTCACAGTAACGTTGGTGAGGAGTCACAGTAACGTCGGTGAGGAGTCACAGTAACGTCGGTGAGGAGTCACAGTAACGTTGGTGAGGAGTCACAGTAACGTTGGTGAGGAGTCACAGTAACGTCGGTGAGGAGTCACAGTAACGTCGGTGAGGAGTCACAGTAACGTCGGTGGAGTCACAGTAACGTTGGTGAGGAGTCACAGTAACGTCGGTGAGGAGTCACAGTAACGTCGGTGAGGAGTCACAGTAACGTTGGTGAGGAGTCACAGTAACGTTGGTGAGGAGTCACAGTAACGTTGGTGAGGAGTCACAGTAACGTCGGTGAGGAGTCACAGTAACGTTGGTGAGGAGTCACAGTAACGTTGGTGAGGAGTCACAGTAACGTCGGTGAGGAGTCACAGTAACGTTGGTGAGGAGTCACAGTAACGTCGGTGAGGAGTCACAGTAACGTCGGTGAGGAGTCACAGTAACGTTGGTGAGGAGTCACAGTAACGTCGGTGGAGTCACAGTAACGTTGGTGAGGAGTCACAGTAACGTCGGTGAGGAGTCACAGTAACGTTGGTGAGGAGTCACAGTAACGTCGGTGAGGAGTCACAGTAACGTCGGTGAGGAGTCACAGTAACGTCGCTGAAGAATGTTGACCAGACCACACACTAGAAGGTGAAGGGACGACGACGTTTCGGTCCGTCCTGGACAAGGTCAATGGACCATTCGACTTCGGTCCAGGACGGACCGAAACGTCGTCGTCCCTTCACCTTCTAGTGTGTGGTCTGGTCAACATCTATGGCGAGGTTTCGGTCAGACTTGGACGCGACAGAGGTCCACGACGAACCGAAACGTTCTTACACTCTTCCCACGTGTGTGTTCACCTGTTTGTGCCTGCAGCATCCAGGCGTTAGCATTGGGCCCCGCCTTTCCAACCATCGATTGTCTAATGTACTCACTACCGACCTATTTTTCTGTCATACCTACTATTTACTTTACAGGCGCGCACGCGCATTTGGGAGATGCAATTCTTCAAGAATCAGAGAGAGAGAAAGACTTGGGGGCTGATATCACGCCAGACCTGTCCCCTGAAGCTCATATCAAGAGGATAACATCAGCAGCATATGCCAGGTTGGCTAACATAAGAACGGCCTTTACAAATTTGTGTAAGGAGTCCTTTAGAACTTTGTATACCACATATGTCAGACCAATCCTGGAGTATGCAGCTCCAGCATGAAGTCCATATCTAATCAAGCATATGACTAAACTGGAAAAGGTTCAAAGGTTTGCAACCAGACTAGTACCCGAGCTGAGAGGTATGAGCTACGAGGAGAGACTACGGGAATTAAATCTCACGTCGCTGGAAGACAGAAGAGTTAGGGGGGGACATGATCACCACATACAAAATTCTCAACGGAATTGATAGGATAGATAAAGCCAGGCTATTTAACACGCACAAGGGGACACAGGTGGAAATTGAGTACCCAAATGAGCCATAGAGATATTAGAAACAACTTTTTTAGCGTCAGAGTGGTTGACAAAAGGAATGCATTAGGAAGTGATGTGGTGGAGGCTGACTCCATACACAGTTTCAAGTGTAGATATGACAGAGCCCAGTAGGCTCAGGAACCTATACACCAGTTGATTGACAGTTGAGAGGCGGGACCAAAGAGCCAGAGCTCAACCCCCGCAAGCACAACTAGGCGAGTACACACACACGGATACAACCAAGAAGAGTCGTCTAAACTCCCAGGTACCTACTGACTGCCAGGTGAACAGAGTCACCAGGTGAAATGAAACACTGCCCAAATCGTTCGTTCCGGGAAAGCTGGGTTGTGCGTTCAACAACATTATTGTGACTGGTTCTCTGCACACGCTGGTTCGTTAATAACGCTCATTTTCGCTATCTTGCTAACTCTTGCCGTGCGTGCTTACGGAAAATTGCAAATTTTATAACGGGAATTGTGTTGAAGGAGCCGGTGGCTGAGCGGACACAACACTGCACGCGTGATCCTGTAGTCCCGAGTTCGATCCCGGGCGCCGGCGAGAAACAATGGGCAGAGCTTCTTTCACCCTGATGCCCCTGTTACCTAGCAGTAAATAGGTACCTGGGAGTTAGTCAGCTGTCACGGGCTGCTTCCTGGGGATGGAAGCCTGGTCGAGGACCGGGCCGCGAGGACACTAAAGCTCCAAAATCATCTCAAGATAACCTCAAGAAGAAGCCTGAGGCTATTGGGCTCCTGTACCCTCCCATACGCGTGCTAATCTGAATGGACTTATCTAGACGCGTGCCCAACCACTTTGACTGGTCGGTACAGCAACCAGCATGTTCTCACAAGCTCACCCAACGTTAAGAAACTGTCCTACTAAAGTGCCCTAACCTAACCAGCCAGAGGACCCGCCAACAGAACACGGGACAATATGTCAGTCTCGCGAGCCGCTGCCAATTTTCTTGTACGGGAGTTTTTGGTCTTAGGTGGAGTATACGTCAAAATGCGACGTGCTGTTAGGAGGACGGGTTGCAGCAACGGCCTCGCTACTTACTGCCAGGTACACAGGTTCGATCCCCCGATGCTTCAAGTTGTTGGGCACCACCACTTTTCTCCGTCCTGTACCAGATCTTTGTCCTCATATCCCTTCCAGGTCTCTATAATTTATATATTATATATATGTGTGTGTGTGTGTGTGTGTGTCGGGGACAGGAAGCCACAGTGTATTCATAATCGTTATGGTTATAACGCGCCCCCCCCCCCCGCCCGAGGATACAACCCACAACCAGCTGACTAACTCCCGAGTACCTACTCACTGCTAGGTGAACAGGTGCACTAGGTGAAAGGAAATGTACCCAACTATTTCTGTCTCGCCCGGGATTCGAACCCGGAATTCCCGATTGTGGGTCGAGAACGAACCCGACTGCACCACCGGCTTAGCGCTTTATAATCTCACTGGCTTAATGAACAAATCCACAAGGGCCGTGACGAGGGTTCGAACCTACGTCCGAGAGCATCCCAGACGCTGCCTTAATCGAACACTAAGCTTACTGGCTTAGCGCTTTCTCCTGAACATTATTTGTCCTTACCTAGATGTGTTGGCAGGGTCGAGCGTCAGCTACAAAGCTCCGCCTCCCGGTCCGTAAGTACTTCAACACCACGGCTACCATACTTACATTTAAACGTGCGTGTTGAGCACTGTGCGAGCTTCCCCGCCTCACTAACCAAATATTCTTAAGCCTACTAGCCCATCAAGCCACATACAGTCGCTCGCACCGCTCCTGTGCCAGGTAAGTCCACTACGGGCTCACCATAGCCCGTGCTACTTGCCCCGCCCTTGTGCCTGGTAAGTTATGGGCTCACCATAGCCCGTGCTGCTTGGAACTTGTTCAGAGTAGCTGAATCTAAAACAACAACAACATCAAGCCACCTGCATAACCAGCCCCTCAACGCCAGTAACTCCGCCAGCAGCCCACCAAGAAGCCACCCACCCGACCAACCCCTGCAGGTAAACCAATAACCATCCTCACTTACAAGGCATCTCTGTTTTTCATGACAAAGGAAGTCTGATAACGCACAGATGATACTGTGAAGGGAGAGAGGGGGGGGGGGGGTATTGTACACACACTCCTGTGTCGCCAGGTTGGGCTTCAGCTCCTCAGCCTTTCAGGGAAGATTAAACCTGGTTGATGGGGTTCTGCGAGTTCATCTACTCCCCAAGCCCGGCCCGAGGCCAGGCTCGACTTGTGAGAGTTTGGTCCACCAGGCTGTTGCTTGGAGCGGCCCGCAGACCCACATACCCACTACAGCCCGGTTGGTCCGGTACTCAACATCAGAAGATGGAGAAACGACGACGTTTCGGTCCATCTTGGACCATTTATCAAGTCGTGTACTCGCCTATTTGTGCTTGCGGGGTTGAGCTCTGGCTCTTTGGTCCCGCCTCTCAACTGTAATGTGAGGAAGAGAGTGAGTGGTGAATATTAAGACACTCGAGAGGTGGCACGGGCATGAATAGCCCGTAACGGAACGGAACTATCAGGGGAAAGCACCAAGCCATTGCGACTATATAGCACTGGGAAGGGGTCAGGATAAGGATTTGGGATGGGACAGGGGGAAGGAATGGTGTCCAACCACTTGGACGGTCGGGGATTGAACGCCGACCTGCATGAAGCGAGACCGTCGCTCTACCGTCCAGCCCAAGTGGTTGGGTCAAATAGCCCGTAAGAAAGAGGAAGTTGTTGTTGTTATAGATTCAGCTACTCGGAACAAGTTCCAAGTAGCACGGGCTATGGTGAGCCCGTAACTTACCTGGCACAGGAGCTGGGCAAGAAGCACGGGCTATGGTGAGCCCGTAACTTACCTGGCACAGGAGCTGGGCAAGAAGCACGGGCTATGGTGAGCCCGTAACTTACCTGGCACAGGAGCTGGGCAAGTAGCACGGGCTATGGTGAGCCTCGTGGACGGGAGATGTCTCCCGTCTGAAAGAGGAAGGGGGGGGGGCCAATAAATTAGGTGCTCCTCACCTCACTCTTTCCTTATTTATTGATCCGTTCCTTCATCCCTTACGACGGGAGACTCTCCCGTCCACTACGGGCTCACCATAGCCCGTGCTTCTTGCCCCGCTCCTTTGCCAGGTAAGTTACGGGCTCACCATAGCCCGTGCTACTTGGAACTTGTTCCGAGTAGCTGAATCTATAACAACAACAACATCATCCCTTACCTTTACAGGCTCACCATAGCCCGTGCTACTTGCCCCGCTCCTGTGCCAGGTAAGTTACGGCTCACCATAGCCCGTGCTACATGGACATTTCGTGGGTAGCTCAATCTAAAACAACAGAACAACATCGTCCCCTTACAGTTAGAGCCCCGCTCCTGCGCCAGACAAGTCCAATACGGGACCACCAAGTGTTAATTGGAACTTTTTGTTCGGAGTAGCTGAATCTAACAGAACAACAATCTTCCCTTACGGGCTATTCCTGCCCGTGCCACCTCTCGGGTGGCTTAATCACTCTCTTCCTCACACACGACGTGATAACGGTCCACGACGGACCAAAACGTCATTGTTTCCCTATCTTCTGACGCGTGGTCTGGTAAGGTAGACGTTGTACGTTGATGTACGTTGCAAGTTAGGCACAATAACGTTGGTCATGATATCTTCAGCCATGTTATTGTGTCACCGTCTCGCGTTTCAGTCGCCGATGGCAATGACTCTGGATCTCTCTTATGATAGCCTTTCCTCTCCCTGAGAGTCCGTATTGTGTTAGCCTCAAATGCCTCTCTGTTCACACCATTTCCTACTCTTAGCCTAATCTAGCCCCTGTTTGTGATAATATTCCGTTTTTATCCACTTTGTCAGTATCTGTCATTGAAGAATAATGTACGTTGTGGTCATATCCCCTCTTACCCTTCTCTGAGGAACGGTCGTGTTAACCCTCAGACTTTCCTGAACAGGTCGTTAAGAGAACACTGGTAGACCAATACTGGTGACGTGTTCTGTCATTATCAACCCCCCCCCCAACCCCCAATCTTCCATTACTCTCTATTCCCTCTTCTCGCATTCTCCCTGCTTTCTCCTGCTTCTCTCCTCCCCCTCTCCTTCACTACCCTCGCTGCCTCAGTTCCCCCTCCACCTCCACCTTCCTACTGTGAGCCAGCAACTCTGCAGATAATATTCAAGCTCAATCTCAACAATATTTTTTTTTTGCATTTCATGTTTAGAGCCCTGCAGGTATGGCGTGGCTGTGGACGGCCATAACCGCGTGTGGTGGCGTGTGGCCTTCACCTCCCGGGGGAAACATCACCCTGGACAATATGTCCCGACAAGTGTGTGTGTGTACTCACTATTTCTGCCTGCAGGATCGAACATTAGCTCTTAGATCCCGCCTTTATAGCCGGCGGCTGTTTAAAGCATACTCCTGGCATGTGTACTCACCTATTTGTGCTTGCGGGGGTGAGCTTTGGCTCTTTAGTCCCGCCTCTCAACTGTCAATCAACTGGTGTACAGGTTCCTGAGCCTATTGGGCTCTATCATATCTACATTTGAAACTGTGTATGGAGTCAGCCTCCACCACATCACTGCCTAATGCATTCCATCCGTTAACTACTCTGACACTGAAAAAGTTCCTTCTAAAACGTCTCTGTGGCTCATGTGGGTACTCAGTTTCCACCTGTGTCCCCTTGTTCGCGTACCACCAGTGTTTTTATCCTTGTTTACCCGGTCGAGTGTGTGTGTGTGTGTGTGTGTGTGTGTGTGTGTGTGTGTGTGTGTGTGTGTGTGTATGTGTATGTGTGTGTGTGTGTGTGTGTGTGTGTGTGTGTGTGTGTGTGTGTGTGTGTGTGTGTGTACTCACCTAGTTGTGTTTGCGGGGGTTGAGCTCTGGCTCTTTGGTCCCGCCTCTCAACCGTCAATCAACAGGTGTATAGGTTCCTGAGCTTATTGGGCTCTATCATATCTACACTTGAAACTGTGTATGGAGTCAGCCTCCACCACATCACTGCCTAATGCATTCCATTTGTCAACCACTCTGGCACTAAAAAAGTTCTTTCTAATATCTCTGTGGCTCATTTGGGCATGTGTGTGTGTGTGTGTGTGTGTGTGTGTGTGTGTGTGTGTGCGCGCGCGCGCGCGTGCGGCCTACATCCTCACCGCTCATCTGAGTTTCAACATACATCATCTTGCCGTACCGTGGAGCCTGCACGCTGGCAGCCAGATCACACCATCACCACCGCCAATAACACACTGCCACGCCCACACCGTTGCACTGCATGCTGCCAACAAATCACCACACACGGCCCAAACAAACCGTAATCTGTTAGCGCTAAAACTAAATACAAATTTACTTATTAATAAATGCCATTATGCCAAATAATACAAACGTTACCAATTGTAATGTCAAGAGGATTGACACTATTACTGGGGTCCTGTTAATCTTAAGTGACCTTTTAGTGACCTTTATTTGACCGTCAGTTCAAGAACCTTGACCCATAGCTTACTCAAAATAGTCCCCGATTAACAAAGCTGCAATCTGCTAGCACCAAATGTCAGGTTTGTCATATCGTCAACCACGAGACCTATTTAAAACATCTGATTTCTATTCTCATTCAAACCTACAAGAATCTACATTTATTTTCAATTATAATTATTATTTGTTTGTTTAGGGGAGATGATGTAATGAATGTCTACCTCGAGTAAGGAAGCAACTGTCTATCGGTGAGAGTTGAGGACAGATGTCATGGTCCTCACAACAAGTGCGCCTCACACAACACACCTGCTAAGCATAAAAAACGCAGGAGAATATGGCACCTCTTATCGAATCAATTCGTAATGAATCAATTCGTTAAAAATGCGACGTATGTATAATAATCGAAACACCGAAGTACTGCCGTTTTCCGTGCATCGGCCTCGACAGGTAAAGTGGGTTGCTCGGGTTCGTACGTTGATAGTTAGGCAGAACAATTGTATTCTTTCGGGGCGCCAAACTGAGAACACAGGCCGGGGTGGGAGACGGCTCACAGAGAATGGGACACACACACACACACAGATACAAAGGTAGAGGGAGAAAGGGGAAATAGTGGGAGGCCAAGAAACGAAAAATGAGAGACAAAGAAGGGGAGACATCCATATAAAGTCATTAACCAAAAAAAGGCCTACAGGCAATAACCAGAGGGCTGCGCGGGCAGTACAGACACTCCACGTGTATAAATGTTTACGGCAAATGAAAGAACATCATCTTGCTTGCCACTGTTATTTAAAACAATCTTAGTACAATAGGACAAGTTGAAACAATACATAAATGTAAAACACCAGATCACTAAACATGACAACTGTACACATTACGGTTCACAACAGCACTGAGTAGCAATGTAATCGGCACTTACAGGGGAGAATAACATATATTAATAATAAATTACAGTAGCAAGATGTCATTTATGCAACAATAACACGCGTTCCATGTGTGAGGAGGAGGAGGAGGTCGGAGAGCAGGCGGTTATACCAAGTACACAATGACGTGGAAGCGTGACCAAAACGGTCCGCAGCTGATGGTGTTCTGGGGGAAGAGAAGCCTGGAAGACAGCAGGTGACAGTATAGCGTCTTGTAGGTCAACCGTGGGTGTAGACACTCCTGGTATGATGCGGGCGAGTGTAGACCTCTAACACTGGTGGAATACACTAGATGAGGGTATGGGCACTCTTGGAACACGCCGGGCCAATGTCCTGCCAGTTTGGGATTAATTTCTCAAGATATCTCAATTGTAGGACGACAGCAAGACAAGAACAATGGAGCTTGGAGCCAAGAGGTGGCCTTGGAGGAATTGGAAGGGAACAGGAGAAAACAGAAAACGCTAAGTCACTGCGACTATATAACACTTGGAAAGGATCAGGATAAGGACTGGGAATGGGACGGGGGGGAAGGATTTTACCACCTTCAGCTCCTCCAGGGAACTGAAGATGGTACAATGTGTCCTGATGGAACACAGTTCCAGGGGTAACTAAAAGTCTTCCAGGGCACTCAGTCCCGCCCTGGTCTGGTTACCAGGATCCTGAGACTCCATGTTATGGAAGCCTTCCATATGAACGTACTTGGCGGGTGGAACGGGCTCAGAGAGCTTCGACAGCCGTTCCCGTATCTCCTTTGCCTGCTCTTCCAGCTTCTTGATCTGCTTTTGGTGTTCCTCTTGCTGGCGGAGTTGCTCCTTGTAGGCCTCGTAGTCGTCGCGCATGTGGGGATTCTTGTCCATCTGCTCCTGCATGTTGGAGAAGACGTATTCTGTGAGGTGGGTGTTGAGGCCTCGCATCAGTACAACGGTGTACACCCCCACCACCACCACCACCACCAGTGCGTGCACCACCTTCCCGGCGTTCACCATCTCAACACCCTCCGCAACACCCTCACACAACGGCGTCACCACACCACAACACCGGGATATGGTGTGTAAGTGTGTGTTTGTGTGTGTGAGAAATGTCAGCTTATACTTAGGAAAACGGTTTCTGTTATTTCAGCCAACAGGCTACACGAGACTTAAGAAAAGTGTCAGCATTCGTAAATCACACAGAAACAAAAAAAATCATAATTTAGTTCAGGTGAATGTCGCTAGCACAGACACAGTCTGTTAGTTCGCGGAACTGGCAACTCACTTGAAGGAGCCCATGATCAGATCCCAGCACTTCTGAAGGTGAGGGAGACCGAAGGTGAGGAACATGACGAAGGACTGGGCCAAGACAAAGTACCTCATGTTTGCCACAGTTCGCGGGTTCTCGGCCCAGCTGGTCCACGACCCGTCGTCGTCGTCGCCGCTCGAAGCATCAGCAGCCGGCTTGTCGCTTTTGGCTTTGGTGTCGCTCTTGTCCACCTCCTTCGCCGGAGTCCGGTCCTCCCGACGGCGCTCCACCTCGAAGTCCGGCCCTCGTCGCCCCATTACACCTGCACACAGGTCGCCCCCTCGCAGCCTCTACACGCAAAGGGGCGACAAGCGGTGGGCTGAGCTGGCGTGAGTGGCGTTGGAACTACCCGAATGTACTCCGTGAGGCGCAGCGTTGAAATGAATGCCAGTGTAGGTGTATCAGCGGCCCGGTGGGACCACGGCAGCCATTATGGAAGCCCCGCAAAGTCGAGGTGGATTTCACCCCCCCCCCCATGTCAAGGGATCGCGGACACAAGACTAGCCCCCATGACCCCCCTTCAAAAGTGGCTTATGTTAACCCTCCACTGACATACTGCCTTTTATCCACCACATGGAGAAGTCTTTTGCTCGTTCTCGTCCTCCACCACGCTCAGTGACGTCTCCGTATCAACCGCTATTCTGCTGTACAGCTGCACGAATACCACACCACTTGGGCTGGAAGGTAGATGTTGTTTAAGATTCAGCTACTCGGAACAAGTTCCAAGTAGCATGGACTATGGTGAGCCCGTAATGGACGTACCTGGCACAGGAGCGGTGCTGTGGGAAGGTAGAGCGACGGTCTCGCTTTATACAGGTCGGCGTTCAATCCCCGACTGTCAAAGTGGTTGGACACCATTCCTTCCCCTCCGTCCCATCCCAAATCCCTATCCCTTCCAAGCAGTATATAGTCGTAATGGCTTGGCGCTTTCTGCTGATAGTTCCCTTCCGGCTTGCTGCACGAGTACCGCACCAGCAACTGCTGTGCCACGCCAACAGATCCAACGGTTGCTCTGTTGCAGAGCAACAGAGCAACCATGCAGAGTTATTCTGTTGCACTATGCAAGTCAACGGTTCTACTATGCCAACTACGATAATGGCTGTTCAACCGTGCCAACCACAGCTAATAACCCATTCTGCTGTACCAGCTACACCAAGTGACCTATTGGACCAACCATGCCTACTGCTGCTCACCTCTGCTAATCACGCCATACGATGAGTGACGTCAAAGGAATCAGTGTCACCAAGGAATTTATCCACACACACGACTCAAGGTCACGTGTCTGCTGGGGCAAAGTCGCGTGTCTGCTGGGGCAAAGTCGCGTGTCTGCTGGGTCAAAGTCTCGTGTCTGCTGGGGCAAAGTCGCGTGTCTGCTGGGGCAAAGTCGCGTGTCTGCTGGGTCAAGGTCACGTGTCTGCTGGGGCAAAGTCTCGTGTCTGCTGGGGCAAGTCGCGTGTCTGCTGGGGCAAAGTCACGTGTCAGCTGGGGCAAAGTCGCGTGTCTGCTGGGGCAAAGTCGCGTGTCTGCTGGGGCAAAACCGCGTGTCTGCTGGGGCAAAGTCGCGTGTCTGCTGGGGCAAAGTCGCGTGTCTGCTGGGTCAAAGTCGCGTGTCTGCTGGGGCAAAGTCGCGTGTCTGCTGGGTCAAAGTCGCGTGTCTGCTGGGTCAAAGTCGCGTGTCTGCTGGGTCAAAGCCGCGTGTCTGCTGGGGCAAAGTCGCGTGTCTGCTGGGTCAAAGTCATTTGTGCCCAGCGCACAAATGACTTTGTGCGCACACGCTCCAGCAAACTACCTGGAGACGGTCTCGGGAGTACTTCTACTCCCAGAGCCCGGCCCGAGGCCAGGCTCGACTTATGATAACTTGGTCCAACAGGCTGTTGCTTGGAGCGGTCCAATTTCTTTCTTTATTATGCACCCCATACCCATCCCGTGGGCGGTGGTGCAAAGGATTACAGAGGCACATAATCGGTTCCGGAACTGAACCGTCTAGTTCGTTTAGCTAAGTAAATAATCTTTTGACGCTAGTTACAAGATTATTAATGCTATATATATACATGTACACATATACATACATACATACATACACAACCATATTTAATCACCCACACAAATACACATATCAGTAATCTTTTGTGTCACAAGTGATTCAACAAGAGGCTCACAACAGTCACTATACAAGACATTTACATCTATGGTGAGTCACACAGTTACTAGTCTTGCTCCACACCAACCCAACTGGACGGCAGCTTTACAGTCATGTGCTCCACACCCACCCAACTGGGCGGCACCTTCACAGTCATGTGCTCCACACCCACCCAACTGGACGGCACCTTCACAGTCATGTGCTCCACACCCACCCAACTGGGCGGCATCTTCACAGTTATGTGCAGGCATTACCTACAGTAAGCAAATGAGCGGTCCGCAGGTCCACATATCCACTACAGCCTGGTTGGTCCGGTACTTTTTTGCAAGAACTTATCTAATTGGTTCTTGAAGAACCAGTCAACTAAGTTATTGTTGTTTGCGGATTTTTATTTTGTTTGTTGGCGGATTTGGATTTTTGGGGAGGGGGATTTTGATTTTTTTGTTTAAAACAAAAAACAACCTTGAAACATAAAATTAGACAATAAAAATATATTTTTAAAGTTTAAAATATAAATAGCCAATCGATACTTCATTTATAGCCTAGTGACAGTAATTCCATAATATTATCGAAGTTCCCAGACAGGATCATTTACAATCTTACACACTTTCCATTCGGGAAGGCAGGAATGACCTTGTTCAGAAACGCCGTGTCGTTATGAAAATTTTCATTGGAGTCTAAGCTTGTTGCCGAGCGGGGCCACATTCCCCCCGGCTAGATTTTAATACCATCTTTAAAATATGTTCGATTGAACGTTGCTGGGATTGTGAACTGGAAGTGACCCAACGTTGCTGGGATTGTGAACTGGAAGTGACCCAACGTTGCTGGGATTGTGAACTGGAAGTGACCCAACGTTGCTGGGATTGTGAACTGGAAGTGACCCAACGTTGCTGGGATTGTAAACCGGGATGGTGGCCACACGTCACTAGGATTCCATCATCTTGTAAGCCAGTCCTTCTGGCGACACCCCTTGGCACACAAATCTTGGAGTCCGTTCATGCCGCCAGTGCACGTTGAAGCCTCATCAATCCAGGGACTGCATGTCTAGACAGATAAATGGTCTCTGGATCTGTCTCACGTCAATTTAAAAACATATTTCTGGTTTATTGTTATTGACGTGTTGTTATTGTTATTAACGTGATTGTAACTTAACACTATTGTTATTAACGTGATTGTAACTTAACACTAAATAATGTTCATTCCTTTAATAATATGCACATCAAATAAATGAGTCTGTAGGTCAGGCTACTAATGAACTGATGAGGGAAAACAGCTCTAAGCCTGATGCTTGATTGCGAACATCAATGACATTCCTAATGTGTGTGTGAGAGAGAGAGAGAGAGAGAGAGAGAGAGAGAGAGAGAGAGAGAGAGAGAGAGAGAGAGAGAGAGAGAGAGAGAGAGAGAAAGAGGTATGATCGCGTGTTTACATGGCCACCTTGCTGGCGCAGAGATAGCCAACTACGCTAGACATGAACAGGGGTGAAAAGCCTCTTAGTTGACATTAAGGGAGAAGTCATACTAGTGTAGCGCCTTCACGAACTCTGGGTTGCACCTACTCAGCAGCAGCGCCGCCACCTCCACCTGGTACCTAACCAGGATGTTACCTTGAGGTGGTTCGGAGGATCGATGTCCCCGCGGGCCGGTCTCTGGGCTAGACCTCCTGGTTCAGCCTATCCATCTAAAAGATTCCAAACGTCAAGAAACTGTTGTGGTAAAGTCCCGTATCCTAACCTTCCAGACGACCTAAAACACACATTCTTCCGTTCTTCCTTCACGTGGGGGCACTCGAGCAAGAACAAACGCCGACACTTGAACAATCCCCAAGAAGTAAAGAACCCGCCTCAACACCATGTAAAGACGAAAAGATCACAATAAAAAAAACTAGCCTAGCCTACACATAGCCTACATACCACGACAAAATCTATCTATACCTTACCTTCGGCCTTTGCGTACTTTTAACTTTGTTTAACCTACAATCCTTTTTATAACATGAAAATCATCAGCATGGTATCGGGGTAAGCTAATAACTCAACCCAAATATGGCTCAAGTTACGAGAAAGTGGAGGAACAAGAGAGGAACGTTTGTGGTGGTGAGGGCGGGAAGGTCGCCATTGTGACAGTGCGTCAGTATCACACGGGTAACACCAGCTTCCTTGGCTTCCCACACAACCCTCTCATTGTCTGGAGAGTCTCCCTTCCCAACACTGCTCCAACGAACCAGACTAGGCATGACTGCACAGTGCTCATGTTTGGGTCGAGTATGCATGTTTGGGGTTTCAATGCGTATATTTCAGTTTAGCGCGCACGTTTGGGGTTTCACAATATATATATATATATATATATATACACAGAGAAAGACAGAGACACACAGAGAAAGAGACAAGTCAGCCAAGTATAGGCATTAGATCATCGGTACAACTTCGTTCCAATAGGGTCTGAGACCCTAGGCCNCCCTTCTAACGTCTCTGTGGCTCATGTGGGTACTCAGTTTCCACCTGTGTCCCCTTGTTCGCGTCCCCCCAGTGTTGAATAGTTTGTCCTTGTCTACCCGGTCGATTCCTCTGAGGATTTTGTAGGTTGTGATCATATCTCCCCTTACTCTTCTGTCTTCCAGTGTCGTAAGGTGCATTTCCCGCAGCCTTTCCTCGTAACTCATGCCTCTTAGTTCTGGGACTAGTCTAGTGGCATACCTTTGGACTTTTTCCAGCTTCGTCTTGTGCTTGACAAGGTACGGGCTCCATGCTGGGGCTGCATACTCCAGGATTGGTCTTACATATGTGGTGTACAAGATTCTGAATGATTCCTTACACAGGTTCCTGAACGCTGTTCTGATGTTAGCCAGCCTCGCATATGCCGCAGATGTTATCCTTTTTATGTGGGCTTCAGGAGACAGGTTTGGTGTGATATCAACTCCTAGATCTTTCTCTCTGTCCGTTTCATTAAGTACTTCATCTCCTATTCTGTATCCTGTGTCTGGCCTCCTGTTTCCACTGCCTAGTTTCATTACTTTGCATTTACTCGGGTTGAACTTCAACAGCCATTTGTTGGACCATTCACTCAGTCTGTCTAGGTCGTCTTGTAGCCTCCTACTATCGTCCTCAGTTTCAATCCTCCTCATAATTTTTGAATCATCGGCAAACATTGAGAGAAACGATTCTATACCCTCTGGGAGATCATTTACATATATCAGAAACAGTATAGGTCCAAGGACTGACCCCTGCGGGACTCCACTCGTAACGTTTCGCCAATCTGAGACCTCACCCCTCACACTGACTCTTTGTCTCCTGTTGCTTAGGTACTCCTCTATCCAACGGAGTACCTTCCCTTTCACTCCAGCCTGCATCTCGAGCTTTTTCACTAGCCTCTTGTGTGGCACTGTATCAAAGGCTTTCTGACAATCCAAAAATATGCAGTCTGCAGTCTGTGTGTGTGTGTGTGTGTGTGTGTGTGTGTGTGTGTGTGTGTGTGTGTGTGTGTGTGTGTGTGTGTGTGTGTGTGTGTGCGTGTGTGTACGTGAACTATACTGCCTGCTGAGCACTTTACTGTCTGTTTAGAGTGCCTGCTTGCTTTCGACAGACAGAATGGAGCAACTCTTCAATCATGAAAACCAAGAAAAAACTAGAATATTGTTCAAGTCACTTTAATACTTTGGAAGTACATTTGTATATTTTGTATAATACTTTTTACAACAATACAAAATTGACTTACAATACTTAAGACACTTGGACAATATAGTAGTAGTAGGCATCCATCAGTCTCAGGAGACTATGGAATTGTGCTCTGGTTGTCGGTCTGGAGTGGCCTCTCCAGGGCGCAAAGCCAGGGTAGGTTGATACGGGGGAGAAGCTGTTACCCAGGCAGCAGGTCCCCCCTCTCCACGGCGCCGAAAGTCTCCAATGGAAAGGCATACGCCAATACGATTGGTTCCAGCGCCGTCGCAGGAACTGTGAGTTCCGGGGTTGACCTCGAAGGTGGTGAAGAAGGGCACAGGGACCTCCAACCCGGAGACCGCCGTGGTTGGGGCCGGAGAAGAACTCAACTCACAACGTCGCAACTCAACTACTGTCAGTTCATTCCTCAACAGGCTGAGGAATGCACCTATGCAACCCATCCACCTGTTTAGAGAGCACATTTTGTAACTATGTGCACCATAGTACAATAACCTACTACTCAATCAGATAGTAGCATTTGATACTATTCACTTTATAAGAGTTCGAAAAAAAAATCATCTAAAAAACTAACTTAAATATTCCAAGGCTTAGTATAGTACACATATTTACTATATTAGGCCTCGGATATCGTTTAGGCCTAGAAACGTTAGAATAGGTTAGTTTGTCTTTGCAACATAAATAGAAAAATCATTCCCGGTTTGACCAATTACAATAGTACCAATATCTACTTTCTAATTGCGTTGTATGTCTATATATGTACTATGGTCCTCGTCATTACTACAAGTAGTACCCAGACAGGAGGACGGGCTGGCCGATCACAGTGCTCGAGTACCACTCATACATCCAAATAATTACCAGGGTCTAATTGGCGATACAATTTGAGAGCTTTTAGGCAAGATAATGATTAGGTGAAATTGCTCAGCCAATTTGTGCTGTATAGTCATAGTGGCAAAGGGCACCTCCTCCCCCCCCCCTCATAACTACCTGACCTAACAGCTGGCACAGTGCCAGAGAGCCACATACCTGGAGTTCTGATAATGATGTACTGGAGCTCCACATATGCCCCAGGTATGCTCCAGGCATACCTGGAAAGGGGACGCTTTCTAGGGAAAGCGCCAAGCCATTACGACTATATAGCACTTGGAAGGGGTCAGGATAAGGATTTGGGATAGGAGGGGGGAAGGAAAGTGCCCAACCACTTGGACGGTCGGGGATTGAACGCCGACATGCATGAAGCGAGACCATCGCTCTACCGTCCAGCCCAAGTGGTTGGACCTACATAACCGTGAGATTAAGGTAATACCGCTTGACCTCAGAATATCCTCCTTTCATATCAATATTCTACTGATGTCGTTGTTGTTGTTGTTAAAGATTCGCTACCTGGAACAAGAAGTTCCAAGTAGCACAGGCTATGGTGAGCCCGTAGTGGAGTTTTTTTTACTGATGTCGATTTATGCGCAAATTTTCAACACGTGTCTGTCTGGAGGAGTGAAAAGGCCTTTGATAATTACCTTTTACCCACATTCTGCAATATTGCATGTTGCACGTGTTCTAACCCACGCAAATTATTACCAATATCAAATATTAATGGAATATAAACTCTCAGTCTGTGTGGTACAGTAAATATATATTCATGAATCACAAATTGATAAAGTTTTCCAATTTGCAAACACTGGTTACAACCCAACCCACACGTGAAATATAATCTATGGTGATGTTTCGGTGAGGAGTCACAGTAACGTTGGTGAGGAGTCACAGTAACGTTGGTGAGGAGTCACAGTAACGTCGGTGAGGAGTCACAGTAACGTTGGTGAGGAGTCACAGTAACGTTGGTGAGGAGTCACAGTAACGTTGGTGAGGAGTCACAGTAACGTCGGTGAGGAGTCACAGTAACGTCGGTGGAGTCACAGTAACGTTGGTGAGGAGTCACAGTAACGTTGGTGAGGAGTCACAGTAACGTCGGTGAGGAGTCACAGTAACGTCGGTGAGGAGTCACAGTAACGTTGGTGAGGAGTCACAGTAACGTCGGTGAGGAGTCACAGTAACGTTGGTGAGGAGTCACAGTAACGTTGGTGAGGAGTCACAGTAACGTCGGTGAGGAGTCACAGTAACGTTGGTGAGGAGTCACAGTAACGTTGGTGAGGAGTCACAGTAACGTCGGTGAGGAGTCACAGTAACGTCGGTGAGGAGTCACAGTAACGTTGGTGAGGAGTCACAGTAACGTCGGTGAGGAGTCACAGTAACGTTGGTGAGGAGTCACAGTAACGTTGGTGAGGAGTCACAGTAACGTCGGTGAGGAGTCACAGTAACGTCGCTGAAGAATGTTGACCAGACCACACACTAGAAGGTGAAGGGACGACGACGTTTCGGTCCGTCCTGGACAAGGTCAATGGACCATTCGACTTCGGTCCAGGACGGACCGAAACGTCGTCGTCCCTTCACCTTCTAGTGTGTGGTCTGGTCAACATCTATGGCGAGGTTTCGGTCAGACTTGGACGCGACAGAGGTCCACGACGAACCGAAACGTTCTTACACTCTTCCCACGTGTGTGTTCACCTGTTTGTGCCTGCAGCATCCAGGCGTTAGCATTGGGCCCCGCCTTTCCAACCATCGATTGTCTAATGTACTCACTACCGACCTATTTTTCTGTCATATCTACTATTTACTTTACAGGCGCGCACGCGCATTTGGGAGATGCAATTCTTCAAGAATCAGAGAGAGAGAAAGACTTGGGGGCTGATATCACGGCAGACCTGTCCCCTGAAGCTCATATCAAGAGGATAACATCAGCAGCATATGCCAGGTTGGCTAACATAAGAACGGCCTTTACAAATTTGTGTAAGGAGTCCTTTAGAACTTTGTATACCACATATGTCAGACCAATCCTGGAGTATGCAGCTCCAGCATGAAGTCCATATCTAATCAAGCATATGACTAAACTGGAAAAGGTTCAAAGGTTTGCAACCAGACTAGTACCCGAGCTGAGAGGTATGAGCTACGAGGAGAGACTACGGGAATTAAATCTCACGTCGCTGGAAGACAGAAGAGTTAGGGGGGGACATGATCACCACATACAAAATTCTCAACGGAATTGATAGGATAGATAAAGCCAGGCTATTTAACACGCACAAGGGGACACAGGTGGAAATTGAGTACCCAAATGAGCCATAGAGATATTAGAAAGAACTTTTTTAGCGTCAGAGTGGTTGACAAAAGGAATGCATTAGGAAGTGATGTGGTGGAGGCTGACTCCATACACAGTTTCAAGTGTAGATATGACAGAGCCCAGTAGGCTCAGGAACCTATACACCAGTTGATTGACAGTTGAGAGGCGGGACCAAAGAGCCAGAGCTCAACCCCCGCAAGCACAACTAGGCGAGTACACACACACGGATACAACCAAGAAGAGTCGTCTAAACTCCCAGGTACCTACTGACTGCCAGGTGAACAGAGTCACCAGGTGAAATGAAACACTGCCCAAATCGTTCGTTCCGGGAAAGCTGGGTTGTGCGTTCAACAACATTATTGTGACTGGTTCTCTGCACACGTTGGTTCGTTAATAACGCTCATTTTCGCTATCTTGCTAACTCTTGCCGTGCGTGCTTACGGAAAATTGCAAATTTTATAACGGGAATTGTGTTGAAGGAGCCGGTGGCTGAGCGGACACAACACTGCACGCGTGATCCTGTAGTCCCGAGTTCGATCCCGGGCGCCGGAGAGAAACAATGGGCAGAGCTTCTTTCACCCTGATGCCCCTGTTACCTAGCAATAAATAGGTACCTGGGAGTTAGTCAGCTGTCACGGGCTGCTTCCTGGGGATGGAAGCCTGGTCGAGGACCGGGCCGCGGGACACTAAAGCTCCAAAATCATCTCAAGATAACCTCAAGAAGAAGCCTGAGGCTATTGGGCTCCTGTACCCTCCCATACGCGTGCTAATCTGAATGGACTTATCTAGACGCGTGCCCAATCACTTTGACTGGTCGGTACAGCAACCAGCATGTTCTCACAAGCTCACCCAACGTTAAGAAACTGTCCTACTAAAGTGCCCTAACCTAACCAGCCAGAGGACCCGCCAACAGAACACGGGACAATATGTCAGTCTCGCGAGCCGCTGCCAATTTTCTTGTACGGGAGTTTTTGGTCTTAGGTGGAGTATACGTCAAAATGCGACGTGCTGTTAGGAGGGCGGGTTGCAGCAACGGCCTCGCTACTTACTGCCAGGTACACAGGTTCGATCCCCCGATGCTTCAAGTTGTTGGGCACCACCACTTTTCTCCGTCCTGTACCAGATCTTTGTCCTCATATCCCTTCCAGGTCTCTATAATTTATATATTATATATATGTGTGTGTGTGTGTGTGTGTGTCGGGGACAGGAAGCCACAGTGTATTCATAATCGTTATGGTTATAACGAGCCCCCCCCCCGCCCGAGGATACAACCCACAACCAGCTGACTAACTCCCGAGTACCTACTCACTGCTAGGTGAACAGGTGCACTAGGTGAAAGGAAATGTACCCAACTATTTCTGTCTCGCCCGGGATTCGAACCCGGAATTCCCGATTGTGGGTCGAGAACGAACCCGACTGCATCACCGGCTTAGCGCTTTATTATCTTACTGGCTTAATGAACAAATCCACAAGGGCCGTGACGAGGGTTCGAACCTACGTCCGAGAGCATCCCAGACGCTGCCTTAATCGAACACTAAGCTTACTGGCTTAGCGCTTTCTCCTGAACATTATTTGTCCTTACCTAGATGTGCTGGCAGGGTCGAGCGTCAGCTACAAAGCTCCGCCTCCCGGTCCGTAAGTACTTCAACACCACGGCTACCATACTTACATTTAAACGTGCGTGTTGAGCACTGTGCGAGCTTCCCCGCCTCACCAACCAAATATTCTTAAGCCTACTAGCCCATCAAGCCACATACAGTCGCTCGCACCGCTCCTGTGCCAGGTAAGTCCACTACGGGCTCACCACAGCCCGTGCTACTTGTCCCGCCCTTGTGCCTGGTAAGTTATGGGCTCACCATAGCCCGTGCTGCTTGGAACTTGTTCGGAGTAGCTGAATCTAAAACAACAACAACATCAAGCCACCTGCATAACCAGCCCCTCAACGCCAGTAACTCCGCCAGCAGCCCACCAAGAAGCCACCCACCCGACCAACCCCTGCAGGTAAACCAATAACCATCCTCACTTACAAGGCATCTCTGTTTTTCATGACAAAGGAAGTCTGATAACGCACAGATGAGATACTGTGAAGGGAGAGAGGGGGGGGGGTATTGTACACACACTCCTGTGTCGCCAGGTTGGGCTTCAGCTCCTCAGCCTTTCAGGGAAGATTAAACCTGGTTGATGGGGTTCTGCAAGTTCATCTACTCCCCAAGCCCGGCCCGAGGCCAGGCTCGACTTGTGAGAGTTTGGTCCACCAGGCTGTTGCTTGGAGCGGCCCGCAGACCCACATACCCACTACAGCCCGGTTGGTCCGGTACTCAACATCAGAAGATGGAGAAACGACGACGTTTCGGTCCATCTTGGACCATTTATCAAGTCGTGTACTCGCCTATTTGTGCTTGCGGGGTTGAGCTCTGGCTCTTTGGTCCCGCCTCTCAACTGTAATGCGAGGAAGAGAGTGAGTGGTGAATATTAAGACACTCGAGAGGTGGCACGGGCATGAATAGCCCGTAACGGAACGGAACTATCAGGGGAAAGCACCAAGCCATTGCGACTATATAGCACTGGGAAGGGGTCAGGATAAGGATTTGGGATGGGACAGGGGGAAGGAATGGTGTCCAACCACTTGGACGTTCGGGGATTGAACGCCGACCTGCATGAAGCGAGACCGTCGCTCTACCGTCCAGCCCAAGTGGTTGGGTCAAATAGCCCGTAAGAAAGAAGAAGTTGTTGTTGTTATAGATTCAGCTACTCGGAACAAGTTCCAAGTAGCACGGGCTATGGTGAGCCCGTAACTTACCTGGCACAGGAGCGGGGCAAGAAGCACGGGCTATGGTGAGCCCGTAACTTACCTGGCACAGGAGCGGGGCAAGAAGCACGGGCTATGGTGAGCCTCGTGGACAGGAGATGTCTCCCGTCTGAAAGAGGAAGGGGGGGGGGCCAATAAATTAGGTGCTCCTCACCTCACTCTTTCCTTATTTATTGATCCGTTCCTTCATCCCTTACCACCATTTGGTCACCATTTGGTCCGGGAGACATCTCCCGTCACGCAGGGTGCAGTCGCACCTCCACAGATCTCCAGTATCATCTCTCGATACTGGTAATGGCTCATAAGGGCCACCACTTACGGGCTATTCATGCCCGTGCCACCTCTTGGGTGGCTTAATCTTTATCAATCAATCAATCATCCCTTACGACGGGAGACATCTCCCGTCCACTACGGGCTCACCATAGCCCGTGCTTCTTGCCCCGCTCCTTTGCCAGGTAAGTTACGGGCTCACCATAGCCCGTGCTTCTTGCCCGGCTCCTTTGCCAGGTAAGTTACGGGCTCACCATAGCCCGTGCTTCTTGCCCCGCTCCTGTGCCAGGTAAGTTACGGGCTCACCATAGCCCGTGCTTCTTGCCCCGCTCCTGTGCCAGGTAAGTTACGGGCTCACCATAGCCCGTGCTACTTGCCCCGCTCCTGTGCCAGGTAAGTTACGGGCTCACCATAGCCCGTGCTACTTGCCCCGCTCCTGTGCCAGGTAAGTTACGGGCTCACCATAGCCCGTGCTACTTGCCCCGCTCCTGTGCCAGGTAAGTTACGGGCTCACCATAGCCCGTGCTACGTGCTACTTGGACATTTCGTGGGTAGCTCCATCTAAAACAACAAGAACATCGTCCCCTTACAGTTAGAGCCCCGCTCCTGCGCCAGACAAGTCCAATACGGGACCACCAAGTGTTAATTGGAACTTTTTGTTCGGAGTAGCTGAATCTAACAGAACAACAATCTTCCCTTACGGGCTATTCCTGCCCGTGCCACCTCTCGGGTGGCTTAATCACTCTCTTCCTCACACACGACGTGATAACGGTCCACGACGGACCGAAACGTCATCGTTTCCCTATCTTCTGACGCGTGGTCTGGTAAGGTAGACGTTGTACGTTGATGAACGTTGCAAGTTAGGCACAATAACGTTGGTCATGATATCTTCAGCCATGTTACTGTGTCACCGTCTCGCGTTTCAGTCGCCGATGGCAATGGCTCTGGATCTCTGTTATGATAGCCTTTCCTCTCCCTGAGAGTCCGTATTGTGTTAGCCTCAAATGCCTCTCTGTTCACACCATTCCCTACTCTTAGCCTAATCTAGCCCCTGTTTGTGATAATATTCCGTTTTTATCCACTTTGTCAGTATCTGTCATTGAAGAATAATGTACGTTGTGGTCATATCCCCTCTTACCCTTCACTGAGGAACGGTCGTGTTAACCCTCAGACTTTCCTGAACAGGTCGTTAAGAGAACACTGGTAGACCAATACTGGTGACGTGTTCTGTCATTATCACACCCCCCCCCCCAACCCCCAATCTTCCATTACTCTCTATTCCCTCTTCTCGCATTCTCCCTGCTTTCTCCTGCTTCTCTCCTCCCCTCTCCTTCACTACCCTCGCTGCCTCAGTTTCCCCTCCACCTTCCTACTGTGAGCCAGCAACTCTGCAGATAATATTCAAGCTCAATCTCAACAATATTTTTTTTGCATTTCATGTTTAGAGCCCTGCAGGTATGGCGTGGCTGTGGACGGCCATAACCGCGCGTGGTGGCGTGTGGCCTTCACCTCCCGGGGGGGAACATCACCCTGGACAATATGTCCCGACAAGTGTGTGTGTGTACTCACCTATTTCTGCCTGTAGGATCGAACATTAGCTCTTAGATCCCGCCTTTATAGCCGGCGGCTGTTTAAAGCATACTCCTGGCATGTGTACTCACCTATTTGTGCTTGCGGGGGTTGAGCTTTGGCTCTTTAGTCCCGCCTCTCAACTGTCAATCAACTGGTGTACAGGTTCCTGAGCCTACTGGGCTCTATCATATCTACATTTAAAACTGTGTATGGAGTCAGCCTCCACCACATCACTCCCTAATGCATTCCATCCGTTAACTACTCTGACACTGAAAAAGTTCCTTCTAAAACGTCTCTGTGGCTCATGTGGGTACTCAGTTTCCACCTGTGTCCCCTTGTTCGCGTACCACCAGTGTTTTTATCCTTGTTTACCCGGTCGAGTGTGTGTGTGTGTGTGTGTGTGTGTGTGTGTGTGTGTGTGTGTGTGTGTGTGTGTGTGTGTGTGTGTGTGTGTACTCACCTAGTTGTGTTTGCGGGGGTTGAGCTCTGGCTCTTTGGTCCCGCCTCTCAACCGTCAATCAACAGGTGTACAGGTTCCTGAGCTTATTGGGCTCTATCATATCTACACTTGAAACTGTGTATGGAGTCAGCCTCCACCACATCACTCCCTAATGCATTCCATTTGTCAACCACTCTGGCACTAAAAAAGTTCTTTCTAATATCTCTGTGGCTCATTTGGGCTGGTGTCTGTGTGTGTGTGTGTGTGTGTGTGTGTGTGTGTGTGTGTGTGTGTGTGTGTTATTACCTAAGTGTTATTACCTAAGTGTAGTTACAGGATGAGAGCTACGCTCGTGGTGTCCCGTCTTCCCAGCACTCTTTGTCATATAACGCTTTGAAACTACTGACGGTTTTGGCCTCCACCACCTTCTCACTTAACTTGTTCCAACCGTCTACCACTCTATTTGCGAAGGTGAATTTTCTTACGTTTCTTCGGCATCTGTGTTTAGCTAGTTTAAATCTATGACCTCTTGTTCTTGAAGTTCCAGGTCTCAGGAAATCTTCCCTGTCGATTTTATCAATTCCTGTTACTATTTTGTACGTAGTGATCATATCGCCTCTTTTTCTTCTATCTTCTAGTTTTTGCAAATTTAATGCCTCTAACCTCTCCTCATAGCTCTTGTCCTTCATTTCTGGGAGCCACTTAGTGGCATGTCGTTGCACCTTTTCCAGTTTGTTGATGTGCTTCTTAAGATAAGGGCACCATACAACCGCTGCATATTCCAGCTTTGGTCTAATATGTGTGTGTGTGTGTGTGTGTGTGGTGTGTGTGTGTGTGTGTGTGCGCGCGCGCGCGTGCGGCCTACATCCTCACCGCTCATCTGAGTTTCAACATACATCATCTTGCCGTACCGTGGAGCCTGCTCGCTGGCAGACAGATCACACCATCACCACCGCCAATAACACACTGCCACGCCCACACCGTTGCACTGCATGCTGCCAACAAATCACCACACACGGCCCAAACAAACCGTAATCTGTTAGCGCTAAAACTAAATACAAATTTACTTATTAATAAATGCCATTATGCCAAATAATACAAACGTTACCAATTGTAATGTCAAGAGGATTGACACTATTACTGGGGTCCTGTTAATCTTAAGTGACCTTTTAGTGACCTTTATTTGACCGTCAGTTCAAGAACATTGACCCATAGCTTAC
>WNGS01000690.1:10867975-10909941 GCA_020271785.1 Procambarus virginalis | reverse complement strand
GGCATATGGTTTAATGTCATTGTTGAAATACCATACCAGGTATAAACTGTACTTTTGGGAATTCTGGTCTTATACATGTAAAAATTATCAGAGCGTAAGCAAACAATGTCATGCTTGCTTCAAGTGTTAATACTCAAATTGACAGAATGATAATTGCTGTATGATATACTACTCGAGTTTTATTGTATTTGAGGAAGCTTCTTTTCATACAGTAAACTTCCCTGTATCCTTAACACAGGATGGAAGCCAGTCTAGATATTTAAGATGCACAAGAGTTTAGTACTGTATATTCATCATAGCCCATAACGGTTACTTTTACTTCCTGCCAATATCACAACAAAATGCAAGGACAAGTACAAGACATTATTTATAACAGTAACTTTTTAAATTTTAATAATTTTAGTCTCTAGGCTAGGGTAACAGTACAGTACAGCCAACTCTGTATTGTGAGGTTACATTTAATCAAACACACATGCAAATTAACAATCATGCAGTATAATTTATAACATCTGGTGTCAATGTTTTTTGTTTATAAAACAATCCATTACAGTTAACTTCTATTAACAAGAAGCAATAATCTCAATGTACATATACTGGGAAAACATGAATAGAATCCATCAATGGATGCTGAGAATTGAAAATATTTCAATAAAGTCCATTTAGTTGCTGCATTGTGAAACTACCTCCAATGGGTTTTGTGAATTTACAGAAGCCACAAGATACTGACAAGTCGAGTACAGCGAGAGTTCCAAATACAGGGTCCAGATTCACGGAGTGTTACCATAAAATGCATTAACTAAAAGAAACTTAACCAAAATGTTTTCTGCAAATAAAAGTTTCTCTAAATATCAATCACATCACATACTGCATTTATAAATTATAAATCTTTAAAAAAGTGTTAACACTTTCGCGCTTAGCGGCCGATCGTTAGCGTCCAATCTTTTTTTCCTGATTCTGCCCTCTGGACTCCGGCTGGCGTCCAATGGTAAATAATTGTATAAATTTTATGTATTATGCGATTTTCTTTTAGTTAGTCTCAAAATGTTCACCATGAAATTTACGTTTTTTCTAATAACCAAAGAGCTTATTAAAGAAAACGGCATGGCAGTGATTCATCTTGGTATAACAATTGTATGGTGCCGATATGCCGCCGCGGGTAACACTTCAGCCACTTCCAACCGTCTTGTGGGTTGGTTGCGACATTGATTCTATATTTATATGCATATGTCCGTATAGAGAATTTTATTGCGGTTCCAATGATACCATAATCAATGATGTAGGATAAATGTGGTCATCGCAATCGTTAAGAGAGTGGAAACATTTGTTGCTGTTTGGCGCTCTCGCCAAACAGTTTGGCGAGAGCTTCTGTTTCTGTTTGAACTGTTTCAAACAGTTTCTGTTTGGCAGTATTTTATATGTATGTTCTTATAGAGAATTCTATTGCGAACACAGTGATACCAAATTTAAATACGTAGGTCTACAATTAGTGTCAGGACAGTAAGAAGAGTATACACTTTTCGCTCCTACCGCTTAAGCGCGCGACGCCCAAAGCACAGGTTCGCTCTCGTTTTTTACGCTGCGCCGAAAGCGCTAAAGTGTTAAAAATACATTTTTCCGTTGTGCGGTTTCTCAATGAGCATGGGACTTATTTATAAGACATGAAGAGGAAAGTAGAGATAAGAGACTAACTTCTCTAAGAGGTACACACAATAACTGTAAAGAGTTACACTAGGCCCTCACCTTCAGTTGGTGCTGTGGTCTGGGGAGTAGGAGTTGTCGTCGGTGGCTTGGGTGTTGTTTCCATGGGTGTGACAGTCGTGGTAGATTCTTGAGCTACACGTCGCTCCTCTTCCTGCTGTCGTTGCCGTTGCTCTTCCATAGACACACGTAGAGCCTGAAAACAAAAGTGCTTAATGAAGTGCAATATAATATATTAGTAAGTTTAGGGACAAATTTGCATTCAAGTAATGCAGGTTAAGTGATTAAATACTTCAATTAGTATACTGTACTTCACAAAATTTAAATCAAGGATACTACTGTATAGTGTTACCTCTACCAAAGATTTACACGTCTCCAAAGCACTTGCAATTCTGGGAGCTGAACTCTTCCCCCCCCCCCATTTCTTCAAAAAATTTTATGCCTCTCTACCCACCCCATGCAAGTCTAAAATGGAATAATTATGACAAAAGTACACTAACCAGTGCTAGCTCCGGATCTTCATTAGGATCGACTCCAAATTCAAAGCCTCCACCAGTAGCAAAGCTGGCAGCAGGTCCTCCATCTTCACCCTGGTAAAATATAAAGAATTAATGGTAAACATTTTGATGCTCTTTTTTTTTTTCAATTACTTCGGACATTGGAATATGACAAACTACTATTTTGTAATTCAAGCCGACTCGCAATTTAGCTAAAGACAGCAGCCTGATTTGCAAGATTTACACACACAACAGGTGGTGGTACTATATTTTTGTTCATAGTGGAGTAACCATCAGAAAATACAGTATGGCCAAAGTAGAATGCAAAAAATTTCAAGAAACTAATTTTTATTGAAAAAGTATTTCAATGTGCAATAATGTTACAATATTCACATCATTTGATGCCATTATCTAACAAGTGCTAGAAATTTACATTTTGAGTAACAACAATTCTGACTAATGCATGATAGAAGATATCTGGATAGGCTAATCCCAATTTAATATTAGAAAGAAACTGCATTAAATAAATTAACCCTGATGAAATAGTGAAGAACTCTCTCCTGAAAGGAGAGTAGACAAGTACAGATGTGAAGTGTTCTATTGAAACAATCCAGCTGCATTAGCACTAGCAGACAGGGCTGCCTCGAGGCACTTAAAATTACAACCCCCCATCTCGGAAAGAATTCTTTGGGATATGACAATAAAAGCACACACACACACACACACACAAAATACATATGGCCATAGCAAAAATGATGAAATATCTAATTGCAGATTGTTAGAGAAAATAATTCAAATTAAATGCAATAAATTAACATTTTGGGAGCTTAGACTTCAGGCAGAAAATACCCTAC
Source organism: Procambarus virginalis (assembly GCA_020271785.1). Lineage (NCBI taxonomy): Eukaryota > Metazoa > Arthropoda > Malacostraca > Decapoda > Cambaridae > Procambarus > Procambarus virginalis. Next base: position 10,906,892 of record WNGS01000690.1, on the reverse strand, counting down.
TTACAAGGTTTGGAGGTATGAAAAATTTATATATATAGTATATGGAAATAATAGTTCCAAGAAGTACTTGCCTGCACAATGGGAGACGACAAAAGAGCATCAGCAAGATGTGGCGATGGTGGCACAGTGACAAGGTGAGAACTCCCTCCTTCACGACCATTAATTGTACTAACCATGGCTTCTAGCAATGATTGATTACAATCCTGCAAGAGTGCAAACTATATCAACATTTTATCAAAATGGAAAACATGGGTACAGTATTTTAAATTCCAATAAAAAGAAACAGCTTTAATAAAACGCTTACTACTTACACTGCCATCTCCGAACACTTCACGTGCCCATACACCTTTCCTGACATCATACACATGTGAATCGTATAGCTACATAACTATACTTTAAAATCTAATTTTGCAAGACTACTTAGTGTGTCTTTGTATCCACCACCCTTATCCTAGTCCATAATAAACATTAGAACATATAAACAAATGCCACTTATGTTTGCTTGCTAGGTTTATCTTACCTACTAAGAAGGTTAGGTTAGGGTCGTGGTTTTCTATTCAGCTTCTCAGGTAAACTCAAATATTCACAATAAATTAGTATATCACATATGTACTTATTCATAAGCAAAATACCTGTATTGACTATAAGCCAGAGCGAGAATGGGTTGAACTTGCGTATATAGTGTAATAACAGCAAGAACACACTAAACAAATCCACAAGGGCCGTGACGAGGATTCGAACCTACGTCCGGGAGCATCCCAGACGCTGCCTTAATCGACCGAGCTATGACATGGTCAAAAAGAGTTGAAACCAAAGTTCTACTGAACTTACTGGATCCTGCAGCCTCTCCGAGACACAAACCAGGGTTTTACACCACTCCCCCATGCACTCGAGCTATGTCAATAGGCCGTTCTCTCTCTTCGCCCTTACTTCATTACACACAGAAATCACAATAGACTGATGTATCAAATTTACAAATCCACAAGGGCCGTGACGAGTTTTCAAACCTACGCCCGGGAGCATCCCAGAACATGCCTTAATCAACTGAAACTTCGGTTTCGACTCTTTTGACCATGTTGTAGCTCAGTCGATTAAGGTAGTGTCTGGGATGCTCTCGGACATAGGTTCGAATCCTCGTCACGGCTCTTGTGGATCTGTTCATTTGATGCATCACGCTATTGTGATTTTTGTGTGTAAGCGAGAACACTGTTTGGTTAATCTAAGAATATAATATACCTGTCATTATATACGAGCTCCATATTTCGTTAAAATAGTGATGTTCCACATACTTAACTATATAAATTCAACAAATTACACACTATTGAATATTACTGCAAAAAATGAGAAAACCATTCACAGACACTGAAATCATTTTGTAAAATGTATTGTAAAATGTATTTGGAGCAGCCACTGCCACACTCAGCTGTTGGCCACTTGGCTCACATTGGATTCTTGTTCTGTGTAATAAACTCTCAACCCATGATCTTTTGTGGTTCATTATGGTGCACAAGAATGTAGATAGTTATATATACTGTAACATGTATATACTGTAACCCTGCGATTATCCGGGATTCGAACATCCGAAAAACGCCTTAATACGGCCAAAATCGCAATCGGATAAAGTTATCACAATATCCGGCCAAAATAGCCACAGGAACCGGATTAACGAGAGTTTGGACGGATAAAATTTTGGGGCCCGGTTAATGTCCTGCCGAAATTACACTATCCGGTCAGTTGCCCGGATGATCGAGGCTTTTTCCGTATATGAAAACATGAGGCGGGCCATACGGTATTAATCCCGTCTGCCCGTGACTCGAGGCGCATGGTGTAGGAGGGGGTGGGGTGGGTGGGTGGTGTCGGGAGGGTGGGAGGAGAGCGTCGGGAGGGACCACCTGTGTACAGGAATTACCATTAATTTTAGAACAAAAACAAATGAAATAAGTACTAGTAATTATGTAATAACAAATAAATAAGTTTTCTAAAAGCAATGTGCACAGGCTGAAGTTTCCTTAAAAAATATTCTCCTGGCAGCCTACGTAAGGTGGTATAGCTGCCCCACGCCAAGTGGACCCGTCCAACACTGGTCAACCCATGTGCGTCCATCCCTCGTGTTATACACAGTGCTGCGCCATTAGTGAAATATTTTTTTAAATAACTTTTTTATTTTCATAGTAACTTTGAACATTTTTGGCCAAGACTATGTCTGGTAGGAGCATCAATCATTCTGTAGGTGTTAAGAGGAAGAAAGTTGTCCTAACAATTAAAGACAAGTTACTGTTATACACCTCAACGAGTGAGGCGTCACAGTGCTGCGCCATTAGTGAAATATTTTTTGAAATATCTTTTTTATTTTCATAGTAACTTTAAACATTTTTGGCCAAGACTATGTCTGGTATCAGCATCAATCGTTCTGGAGGTGTTAAGAGGAAGAAGGTTATCCTGGCAATTAAAGACAAGTTACGTGTTGTTCAACCAGTGAGGGGTCACAGGCAGCCAAATGCCTTCAACAAGTGAGGCGCCACAGGCAAGCCAAGCACCTTCAACCAGTGAGGCTTCAGCAGCTGGCAGTCAAAACTAACTTTGCTTAATGAACTGTACAGTAATTTTAAGTGTTAATTTTAGTGTTGTGTTAGTATAGGTTACGTAAATTGTTAACAATTCTTAACTTCAAGATGTGTGGCATAAATCAAGAAGACGAACACCAACAAGGTAAGTTGAGGTTTCTAGTTGAATATCTAATAATTATATGTGGCAAGGCAATTCAAATTATGTTGTTTGTAGTATAAAAATTGTTGGAAATGGTCACTTTTGGACTCGTAGGTGAAAAAGTACCATTATCCGAAAAACGTGATAATCCGGTTGGGGGTCCTTCCCATATAGTCCGGATGATCGAGTGGAGACAGTACTGTATAGTGTAATAACAGAAAAAACACTGATCGATCTTAAAATATGTAATTACCCAAGTGTAGTTACAGGATGAGAGCTACGCTCGTGGTGTCCCATCTTCCCAGCACTCTGTCATATAACACTTTGAAACTACAGTACTGACTGTTTTGGCCTCTACCACCTTCTCACTTAACTTGTTAGATGTGTTAAAATTATGGAGCTCATATATGGTGAGTATAGCAATATTCCAAAAATTACACAATTTTGAAAAACACTGCTGGAGGAAAGAAAAAAAAATTGAAATAATTATGGAGGAAATCCCCAAAAGCCCCGAAATCATCAAGATAACCTCGAGAGGATTATATTTGCAGCAACTGCAATCCCATAGGATGGAGAGGTCGAGTGTGACCGAGCACCTACTCACTCGGTGCCCATAAATTTCTCAACTCCATCAAACCTAAAATATGTCATGTATAATATTTTATTAGTTTCCCGGGTGACTAGACCGCATTTTAAGAATATAAGATGAAATTTGGAATAACTTTTTTTTTTGGTGCACCATGAGGGTGTCATTATAATTCAGTGCAGTGGTTAATCATCAGATTTATAAACAGAAACAATCCTACCCATTAACAAAATACTAGTAAATATTTGTCAGTCAGTAAATTCAACCTTAATCTTTTTAAGATATGAAATGAATTTCAGTTGAATATAAACTGGCCATGTATTACAGCTCTCATAACGACTACTGAGGGCAACCTAAACAGTTCCACAACTACTTACAGTCTCACCAAAGTTGATTATATCAATGTTGACTTTCTCCTTCTTCAGGCGCTTGGCCACTTTCACAATCTCCTTCTCCTCCACTTCCACCGGACTACCTACAAATGCAACAATGCGCATCTTATGGTTCTTGCTCTGCCGATGTTTCAGAGCCAACTGTAGGTAAACAAAATGATAATTTAATTATTTCTAGCCTGTCCATTCTCCTTACATGAATACAAAGACTATACACAATATATGTATTACATTGGCTTCAACAATATTACACACATTACTAATAACTTTTCATTTACGCATGTATACAATATGAAAAATTTACTAACAACTAAAAAAGGTAACTTACATGAGCAATGCGAATACCAGTAAGAAGATTAATGTTCCCATTTGGTAAGACTTTGTGGAGTGGAGTCAAAATTTTCCCAACATCAGTAGTCAACGTTGCCAATACTTCAGTACTGTAAAAATTGGTAAACTTGGTATGAACTGCTGTATCACTCAGCTCATATGTCGCAATTACCTCACCCATTTTATTACACAGTAGCAACACATTAAATAAGACTTATGTACCTGTATGGTTAATAATTAAAAAATTTATATACTCAATATCATAAGACTTGCCAAATTAGTCAGAAGATAATGGAGCCTAACTATAAACTTAAATAATGCTAGAGGATAAGGCAAACCAACAGAACCTTAAACATTTATAGTTTACATTGTACAATATCAGTTTAAACTTCCATTAGTATTCCTTCCTCTCCTCCATCTCTCAAATTCACTAAATTACAATTAAAAACTACTGTATCCCGGCCACTATCATACCACGGACTTTCACTACCAGCCACTGTCGGCATGTAATCAAACCGTTTTACCCATTTATAATTACAGTACAGTACAATAGATTAACACTTAAAATACTTACTTTGCCAAGGTTAAGAGGCCAACGTTATTTTCTGGGTTAGAACGCAACTTAAAGCGACAGATGGTGTTGACGGCATCCTGCTGGGCCTGCAGGCGAGTGGGAACGTAGTCTCCATTTCTCATATATTCACTGTTGTCAACGCTGTGGCACAAGAGTCAACAAATAATTAACATTTTACTACTTGTCACTGCAGCAAATGATATTAATTTACTTATTTATTTTTTATTATTTATTTTATTTATTTATATACAAGAAGGTACATTGGGTTTGTGAGAATACATAGCATAGTATTTACAATCTTGTAAAGCCACTAGTACGCGCAGCGTTTCGGGCAGGTCCTTAATCTAACATAATTTTAAGTAGGTAAATTCTAGCAGAATTAACTCTAAAATACATAAATATGCTACGTAACTAATGTTCTAGGTATACAATGCATTTAATTAAAAAAAAAAGCCTAAACAAATTACAAGGTGAACTATACATCAGTCAGATTATATACGGAAATCGGGTATAATTTAATAGGCCTATAATGACAATGACCTGAGCCCAGAGCAGCTAGGAACAAATATATTAATTCATTATAGGACACAGTATATAATTCTTATAGAACTTAGACCTGCTATCTTCGTGAAATACAACACCGTAGGCAACATAACCCCAAAAAAAAGAGACATTATAAGAGCCAAAACCCCGACGATGACACAAGTCTCAGAGTTCAAATGTGCTCCGTCACGACCAGGTCTGTCCTCTCCGCCCGCCATCACGCCCTTATATCCCTCCACCTGGCCCGCTCTGGCTCCTCCCTGGCACCCGGCCGGCACCTCGCACCCCTCCCGGAGGTCAAGGAAAGCGGCCGGCGAGAAACAAAGTGGTGAAACCGGAGAGAAAAGGAACTGACCAGATGATGGTGCTCTCGAGGACCATCTTGGCGAGAGTGTTTACCACCGCCGCCGCTCGCAGCGCCACCTGCCCCGCCTCGCCCGCACTCCTTTACAAAATACAAAATACAAATATTTATTCGGGTAAAGTACACACATACAAGGTGAGATACAAAAGTTGATGGATTTATAGATAGAGCTAGTACATACAATGCCTAAAGCCACTATTACGCAAAGCGTTTCGGGCAGCGTTTACATACCTCCATTATATATATATATATACCTCCATTATAACCCTTTTATTCACTCCTCTCACACGCTCTTACTCTCTTAAATAATTATACTTTGTACTCGCCAGTCATGCGTAGATTGTTCTTTTACATTTTTTTTTGTTTAATGTAAGTTCAGTTAGATATCAATGATCCCTTCAGGCCGGCGTAGGTCAAATTGCTTGTTTGCTGGTTCTGCTGTAATTGTTGTGTATATATGCTGGTAGATTGGTGGATTACCATTATTAACTACTCTGTGTTCGGTGATCGCACGGTTACTAACTCTCTGAATATAAATAAATTCAATTAGACTTATCCAGACGATGAGTCACAATAACGTTTAAGGCATATGGGGGGACCTTCGACAAGCCGCCGTCTTCCTGTGCTCGTCGAGGCCACTAGTGTTAGTGGCTCTCAGGTAAACGTGGCTGAAGATATAATGACCAAACAACAACTCAGAAGATATAGACTTAACATATATGAATTATATCTCACAGTTGAGTTCGTTCTCGAGAGTCCGGAGTTCGAATCTCTGGAATTAGTTGGGGATGTTTCCTTTCAGCTAATGCGACAGTTCGCCTAGGCAGCAAATAGGTATCCAGAAGTTTGTCAACTGTTGTGGGTTGCATCCTGGGGGACCTCGACACCAACTAACGTAAATCAAATCTTTCCTTATTCAAAAGTAACACCAAAAAGTACCTAATTTCATCCTCATAGTTTTCTACCTTGTGCTTCACACTCGAACTGTAACGTGTGCTACCCACTCCCCCAAAATGTGTCTAAGCCATGTAACGTACGATTATGTTACGTTGTTGGGTTGATTACATACACAGTGTTTAGTGAGTTTCATATTTATTTAGTAGTCCTGGATATAGCAGTGTCGTAGACGTTGAGACGAAGCCTGGAGCAGAACTCCAGACTCTGTTTAGTGTTAGTTGTGTGTGTGTAAACTAAAGTGTTTGAAAATGTAATAGGTTATTACGAAACGCGTCAGACTAGAAATAATAATGAATTTTGGAGAATTGATTTTTCAATTACCATCGACAGTAAAAAGAAACAAAAGAAATATTGAGAAAATTCGTGTTAGAATTATTAATCTTACTTTTTCGGTCATATTTAACAACATATATTACGGGAATCTCCTGCTTAGGAAGTAGATCCTGCCTGTTCCCTTTACCACCTATTCACCAACGTATCTGCATGCTCCAACATAAGGAATCAACAACAATGACAACAACAATATGTGCTTAAAATGTATGAGTGTCTAGACAGACTCCCTAATCCTTCCGCCTTACAGTACCCGTGACACCTGGACACCTGCAATCTGGGCAGGTGCCCTGACACCGGTCGACCAGGTACTAACTGCTTGTTTAACTGCCGGCCAATGGCTACCTACAAGATTCACGCCATCTCTGATGTCATTGGCTCATATATAAGGGACTCACCGGCGTCCAGTCATAAGAATACACTTCGTGCTCTCAGCAGTAACATTACTCTCGCCTCCCCAGGAGACAGTTGCTGTGGCTCAGCAACGCACATGCGTTGCCGAGCCACAGTAACGCGTGGCCAGGTACAGCTAGTATATACAGTATATAAATTAATAAATACATACACAGGCTGTCCGTCCCCCAACAAAAGACGCTTGGAACTAGCCTCACCAAACTTTTGAAGATGATACATGGATCGTATGGGAGTGTCATAGGCCGATCATGGCCCATTCCAGAAATGCTGACTCCTTTAGCAACCACCCGTGATTTTCACGAAGTACGAAATTGAAGAATTGTTATCCGAAGAGTTTAAAGCAGTTTTTCAGATATTCATGATGTTAAATTTTCAGAGATATGTTGATTCATCAGAGCATCAGACTGTCTTCAATACACTGGCTATCCCAGCAGATCAAGCTGGAGAATCCTCTCACACAACTTAACTTCGGAACAAGGGAAACTAATTGGAATGTTTTGTTCCAGGGTGATGTAAGCAACCAAGCAAATACTATACCTTTAACCAGTCATATCCTGGAACTCCAACACAGGTATATTCCTCACCAGCAGTATGTGACCAAGCCTTCTGATTAACCTTGGTTTGGTTATCATTGTCAGGTGGCAGCTGATGCCAAAAACAAGGTCTGGATTTAAAATGCATCCCTCGGCTCACAACAGATGTCATTAGAATCTTTTTCTTGTGCAAAAGTTAACTTAATATGATTCCAGTCACATTTATAATGATTTTTGTATATGGGCACAGCATTTCAAGAAATAGTATGAGGCCTTGAGAAAGCAATGAGGTTTCAAGGATTTAGCACAGGAAATGTACTAGCTGTAGTTAAGGCTCCAAATCACATTTTTGATGATTTTTTGTAGATGAGCTAAATATAAGAAACACTTGGAGCCTTGGGAAACATAGAAATTATTTAAAACCAAATTCTATGGCTTGTTTTCATTTTGAGTTGGCAAGGTTTTAGTTCACTCAGGTATTTACATTTTGTCTTCCCTGCTGTCTTTTGAAAATGAATTTTGAGGCTGGGGACACGAGAAATCAGCTAGATGTTCTTATTTTGTATACAATTTCATATGGTAGTTGCCTGTTATATAGGTTCAAATGAAAATCTGCCAAGTGAAATGAGCCCACAGGGCATGTGAAATGCATCCTGGAGGCACCTTCAGTTGCAACGAATTGGGTTTGGTCCCATACTGTTAATTGAATCGATGTTGTACAGATTATTATTTTACATCAAATATAATTCTATTAAGCCTGTCTTAATTTGCTTTAGATGGAGTACCATCCATGTTTAAAGCTCACCATAACTGTACAATGCATATGTAACCTCCACCCTGTTTGTTATTGCAACACACTCATTACTTGCTTAAAAGAAATATTAAGAGGCATAGTTTTTAGCATTTCACCCTAATATAGTTTTGTATACTGTATTTAACTCAATGATTCTTAAATAATTAACTTTCCTATCCATTTTTTGTAATTTAGTTCCTGGACTAACAGGAATCTTATCATATAGAGCAGCTAAAATCCTTATTACAGTTCCCAATTGTTTTTCTTCGTCTCTCACTCACCTGCTCTTAAAAGCAGGTTTAAAGAAAAGATATTTATAACACAAAATTTATTAAAGATTTTTCCTTACTAATCAAGAGAGGACTGTACAACTAATGTTTACAGTGAATATCACAACATATCATACATATTTCTTTAATACAATATTAAACAATTTAATAAACTTTTGAATAATAAACAAAAATAAAACACTAACACCATTAAATTGATGCTGACACTATTATATTTTTGTATTTGCAGTTTTGATATAAAAATGGGTAACAAGTTTTTATATATGGTAACATTATCTAATAGAGGTTTTCAACAGTCATGCACATGTTAAAAAAGAAAAAATTAATTTATACTGTATTCCTAGGTTAAGGTGAATCTTTTAACTCCTCCACCTGGGTCTCAGACCTCTTTGCTCTTAATGCACGCTGTTCTATTAACCAGGCAGTTATTCTCTCCTTAAGTTCGGTGTTGGGACGGACCTCCTCCATGTTGAGTGGCTGACGGTTGAAAGGATCTGTCTGGTCAGACAGAAGGTGTCGTGCAATGGTTTGCCGGTCACATGTTAACTATAAAGGAAAGAAATTAGTTATTATAAATTCAGCGATTATCTTGTAATACAGTATATTTATTTGAAAAGTATGGATACATGATATAAAGTGTAAACTGTTGATTTTAATGCATTCTAAGGATCAGATCACGGATATAATTTATTTTGTGCCTTAGTGCATTACAATTCTAAATACTATAACAGTTTATTTAACTGTTCTCCTACTGTCGCTTCCAGCCATTAGTAATGTTTCTGGTTCAACTGGTATACAGCAAAATGCTTAGAATTAAAATTGTTTTTTGACAACTATTCCTATTTATTTACAAGTGCATTGTGTACTTAAGTATGCAATGTCTGTACGGTGATTGTCCAATCTCTTGGTGAGATGGTTTGTTATCCTTCAGTACACTAGGCTTATCCAGCACACGGTTATAGGGAGCTGCAACTCTGTAGGACTCCTCTATAAATTCAAAGCTGTGAACCTACCATGCTCAAAAATGTCTGACGTCCCATCAAGGAATTTTTATTATATACGCTCATTAATAAGAGGAAGCAGGAATTAGGGATTTCTATGTAGGTCTCTTAAGTGAGTGCGGTATATTTTCTCAGCATTGTTAGGACATTTGTGTTGCACATGCTATTAGCACTCTTAGTACCTGCTGTTAAGTCAGGTTCCAGCAAGTAGACAAACACTTAAGCTAGCTGCAAGTTAACCATTATGCAATCAAGCTAGTTGGTCAGAAAGGGGGTTCACACAATTTATATCTTATTGTCTGTTGACCATAGGATTGTGTTTTATAACTTAGGATACCAAGAACCTTGTATTTTATAATCTAAAAGGTAAGGTTCTCAAACTGGAATGTGCATTTCTCAGGTTGAGAACCACTGCCATAGAGGATTCACATCTTGGGTAGTGCCAGTTGCCTGCCAAAATCTGTGAAGGGTGTGATAGGCATTTGTACGCATGAATGCATTCATATACATGGCTACATATCCTTCCATGGTCTAGATTGTTTGTTCTCTTGCTCGTTGAGATCCGAGTCCAGTCATGGCTTTGTGCGATTCTCCAATCCTTCCAGCAGTCTCTTTCCAAGTACCTATTTTGGAAGCTGTACCATTTGCAGCAGAGCATGTCCAGGTGCTTGAAGCCAGTACAATGATGGGTTCACGGTTTTGTATGGAGACTTGTCAGAAGACATTACTAAACATGATAAAACCATGAGTTATCTCTTCTTGGAAAACCAAATTACAGTATTACATCACCACATCATACTTGCCTTCATTCCAATTAATAACTCTGTTAACATATGTACTGTACATTAAGAGGAAATTACAATGAGAATGCAGGTAAATTGGATAAGTGAATTCATAAGCTAAAATAAAATATACATACAGTACTAGTATTTTAACAACATGACCATATGCAGACGAGTCACAACAACGTGGCTGACGAGTCTACACCCAACCCACACCCCTGAAAATGAAGAACCGACTGTCATCAGTTCTTCATTTTCAGATGTGTGGGTTGGGTGCCAACATGATCATAGTGGCACTACATTTCCTTACCCTAGATGATGGCAGAATAACTGGGTCAACCATTAAGTTTGACATGATTGGGTCAAGGAACTCCTCTGGGGCATCAGCAGCAATGTCTTCTTCCTCAGCATTAGCTTGTCCAGCCTCCTTCACCTTCTCTGCCACCACCTCAAGCTCTTCCGCCAGTGTTCCACGCCCAATACGACCTAAATTAGTTTGGTAAAACAAATAGAAGGTAAACAAAAAGGACAATGAAAGTCAAGTTAAAATAGGGTAGGAAGCCTAGTAGAAGTGAAATAAATTACTGTATACAGTACTGTTAAAGAAATTACTGTACATCCTTTATCACTATGAAATAGAATGCATGTCAAAATATTTTTGTTTTATTTACAAGATTGATTTATATAATTGAGCCCTTAAAAATATTAAAATAAATACAAATTGTACAATATACAGTGTACCCTCCAAAATCCTGGTCGTGCTCTACAATATTTTGTATATCTTAGGTAACACCATTCTTTATTGATCTGAGAACTTGGAGATGCAAAACAAATACAAAACCATTTAGTCAGAGCTTGATCCTGCAAGCTATGAAACAAATGATATAAGTTACTCACATAATACAGCATGGGCTTGAGAAAACAGCTGAGGAGTGTATGACCTTCCATCAGCTGACACGGCAAGACAAAATCCTGCGCTCTTGTAAAGATGAGTGTATATTGTGCATATGTCGAAAACTGTCTCACCAGGACGAAACTCATATTTCTCCATATCCCGTACCTGAAGGTCACAGACGTATTACCTACTAATAATGATATTTATAAACAGCCAAATTAAGCTACATTTACAGAATCAGCTTTGCATTTTTTATTATTTAAATACATGTTCTTACATGTACTTCCACCAAATTCATTTACATGTGACAATATATAAAATAGTTCACAAAATTTTTTTCCACAAGGTGTACAACAAAGGCAGGTTTGATTGAACCTAAAATTACTTGCATGAACATTTCAGTAAACGAAAGAGCAGATGTCAATAAACACTATTACCTTAAGGTTGCGTTGCTTTGGGCCCACGAGTGTAGAGAGGAAGTAGTTGAGCATGGCAGCCATGCGGTCGACAAGAGTATTGTGGGTAAACATCTGGGGAATCTGGCAAAATCAATTTGATATTAGTAAGTAATAGTTGCAGTACAATACTCTACCAAGAGACAGCACCGTCAAGATTAACATATTACGTGGTCTGTTAAATAATACACACACTTAGTATTGTGATTAATAGGTGCATTATCTACAGATGGGGTCGTCACTGAATACAGTTTAATATTCAGAAAGCCAGATACCATATATTTTCTTTTACACCTTTAGGCAAAATATTTTTTTTCCAGAGCAATGGCCAATTGGATATATCCACAACTAACTTCTATATGACCCATGACTCCTCTTATTACACTCCAAGGAAAAAGCTGATATTTTCCTTGTTTTCCCTAAGGAAAGCAATGAAAAGGTTAGTACTACAGTGGACTCCCACTTTCTAACATAACACTGTTACTTTAGTGACTTTCTTTTTAAACTATGCATCTAATTATTGTATAATATGAACTCCCTGCATACTTGCCTGCTCATTCTAGCAAAGAGAACCAAGGACTTTGCTTCCTTCTAGGTCTCTAGGGGTAACAAACCTCCTTGAGGTTACCTTGAGGTGTTTCCGGGGCCTAGCGTCCCCACGGCCCGATCGTCGACCAGGCCTCCTGGTCGACGACCAGGATTAGAGTTTATTCCCCAGTTCCCCTAAGCCTGGCTTCCCTCCTCAATAATGATAAACCATAACACCCACTGCAGTACAGTACCCATTAAAGCATGTAATAAGGATAAATACTGAATTAGAATGTTATATTTTTTTATCCAAAATTCTTAATCAGCACAGACAAGAACATATGGTAAGATTTTGTTTAAATGAGAAAAACAACTCACCCTTAAAATGCACAAACAATAAATGCTTTAATTTTGTTATTTTCCCCAAAATATTAATTTTTCAAAACTTCACCAGATGTACCTTTTTATATGACAATTAAGGATAATAGGTTTAAAACTGTAAATTCTAATAATTCAATAACATTACATTATACTGTACAAATATAAAGCCAGTCTTACAACCGTAATCTATAGCTGTAACCCCAGGCCTTTATACGAGCCAATATATATACAAACACACACACACACACACATTCATACATACTGTACTTTGATTATCTAGGAAATATAGGCACTATAGTCATACTAGCTTAGCACTTTCTCCTCATAATTACCTTATCTAGGAAATATTTCACATGTGGCCACCCTTTTGGGAATGGTTAATTCCCAAAGGAAACAATTTCCAACAATGTTCTCATCACTATTTATATAAAAATTATCATTAAGGGCACTATTAATAATTAAATATACTAACTTTGTAATTGATCAAATTATTTATAAACACCAGTAACGGAGTATGGTACATGACGTAGAGACATAGAGAGCAGATCGTCACTTAAAAATACAGCAATTTATTGGGAGCAATTTTATCAATGAACAACATGAATATTGTGAATACAATAAAGAGACCTATGCAGGGGTAGGGGGGCCCTACCCCCACAGGGGTCTGTTTATTGTATTAATAAACACATGAAAGGGGGCTTCTTTTTGCAGTGGTAGACGGATGGAACAAGTTATGAGAGGAGGTAGGTGGTGGACGCAAAACCTGTCACTAGATTCAAAGTACTAGTAACATTACAAAGAGTATTGGGAAGATGCGACACCATAAACATAGCTCTCATCTTGTAACTACAATTGGGTAATTATAATTAGGTAATTACTGTATGGAAAAAGTGAAATCATTAATATTGGGCTGTTTGTACAAATAGGATTGAACTATCCTGCATCCAAATGCTTTAGTGCAGCACACCATGGATATGCAATTAAATAGTGCAGCAGTATACTGGCCTGCATTTATGAGGGTTCATTATTCAAATATTTAATTACTCCTTATATAGTAGCCCCTCTGTAGAGAAATTCCCCTTTCTAGTTAATATCCAGGGGTATTATTTATAAAAAAAACAACTCACATTTCTGTAAACAAATACATGTGTAAGCGGCGATAAACATGATAAACTTGCGCTCCTATCGTATACAAAAATGACAAGTGGTCTATGGCAATATATACTATTTCTAGTCAATTATGGCTTTAACACTTAACAAATGAGTAATCTTATATTACCTCTTTAGTGAGTCTGATAAGTGTGTGGATGGTGTGCGCTCCAAGCATGTTGTGAAAGCGGGCAAAGAGGGACATGTGCTGGAAATTTCCCTCCCTCTCAGCCCGCTGTGCAGAAGGAAGACTCAACCAATCTCCACTGTCCCTGAAGAATAGAAGAAAAAGGGGTTTCCACACTGCCTAGCCTGATGCTCGGACACAAAATTACTTCCACCAATAAATACATGTACACACATTATTCACAAAAATTGCTACCCACTGTAACTACAATACTTGTAATTTTAACTATCACAAATTTGCTTAGCCTACAAACACAAGCATTAATGCCTGAGCCAATTATGTTAAACTCTGCAGCTTGTTTAAAAATGCTGTAGCATACCCAACTACTGTACATGAATACTGGGATTCAGTCCCTGAGGTTATTATGCTCCTTAGGGCGCTTTCCACCACTGCTCACAGGATGGGTACCGGGCGCTTTATGAATGAAGTAATCTAATCAACCTATTACAACCAAATACCAGTACACAAATGCAAATTGACAGCTTGCTTTAGTCAATAGTCTAAATGATCAAATTTACCTTTTTAAATTACAGTACGTTCGAATCAACAAGCTCCAAAGGAGAAAGGATAAACATAATTCAGAACTGCACGTCAGTCTAATTGTGACATTAAAGTAAAGCACATTACAATGTTGAGAGCCATATTAAATTGTGTTATCCTCATCACCCATCACTATATTTGCCTGTTCTGACTATCTCCTGTTTTTTAAAATATACTTCATCCCACATTTTCAAGTTGCGTAGTAGTTTTTCTTTGTGTAGTGGAACTAGTTTGAATGTGTTTTACTAATTTCTACCATGTTGTGTGTTATTTTCTGCACTTCTTTAGTTTAAAAATATTGTGTTGCATTTTATGACTTCACTGGGCTTTGTGTATGTTCCCAGCTCACTTATGTATCATGACAATTTCTTTATGTGGTAGCTCCTACACACGTCTCGCCACCATAGGGCGCCTGACAGCTGAGTGGACAGTGCTTTGGATTTGTAGTGCTGAGGTTCACTGCATTATTTTCTTACAACATTATGTTTGTTATATTAACAACTGGCCCCCCAGGCGGTGCTCTTTAGTGAATGTGGCTTGGCACCACCACCATATGAAGTGAATTTACTCGGTTTCTATAATGGAGTCTATTCTATGTCTGTTCCGACCTAAATGTCTATTGGGCAAAATGTTTCTTTCACCCTGATGCCCCTGTTACTTAGCAGTAAATACTAGTAGGTACCTGGGAGTTAGACAGCTGCTATGGGCTGCTTCTTGTGGGGTGTGTAACAAAAAAAAAAAGGCCTGGTTGAGGACCGGGCCGCGGGGACGCTAAGCCCCAAAATCATCTCAAGATAACCTCTCAAGATAACCATTACCCAACACATACAGGCCTCATTGTCTTATAAGATACAGATACTGGTAAATAAGACAAATATATATCAGACAGTAAACTCATTATCATACATTACAGTATTTGATCATAGGCAAAGCTTCCCACCAACAACAACAAACAGAACAGGTAGCTACCTCTCTAGTTGAGTTTCTCGAAGTTGTGACATGTATGATAGTCCTTCATCCAACAAGAAAATGGCATCATTTATCAAGAGGTTGACGAAGCGCAGGAATAACGGAGGCTTGGCAGACTCCATGTTTGCCAGAGATTCTTCGGCCAATTCTGTAAACCTTCTTCTGTGTTTTGGCAAGTCCCATAAATATTTTATCACCTCATACCTAGTAAACAAAATAATGACCATGAAATGGTAGAAATTTTAAGAAATATATCAAAAAACGATTTCAAAATTATGATGGCCATGTACCAAACAAAACCCATGGGTAACACTCAGTGCTTCATATACAATGCTGGGATTCCAATATAGTACAACACTTCACAACTAAGATATTGGGATATGCTATAGTGAAAAGTTGTACAAAGATGAGATGAGATGGTCTCAAGTTACCAAATTAGAATGGTCATGTGAATACTGTACTCGACAAACTTATGAATGGATAATGACCATATGACCAAAAATGACAATGAACAAACATGACTGTTGGAAATGTCCCAACACTAATACTGTACATCATTTTTGTATTATAATACATCATCATTGTATTAACCATATTATTTACTAATAACACTAACACATAGAATTAATATCGTTGGTGTTTCTAGGGGCGTATTTTGCCAGAAGTTTACCAGCCCTCATGACGCCGAGGTCGATAGCAGACTGAAACATGAAGTCTTCCACATTTGTTGGAAATTTATAGAGTTCAGTTAATAGTACTTTCTTTCTAAAATATTGTTCATTATGGAAGAAATAATAGTTTTGCATTCTTATGTGTACTGAACTCGACCATTTAACCAAATTAATTATTACAGTAAATATTACTGTACTATGATGTAAAATTAAATGCACGTCGACCCTTCTCGTTTAAGTTGTGCAGTATTAATTAAATTAATTGCCTCGCGAGAAAAGACATTGTGATTCAATATATTTATTTGTGACATTAGTTTAAGTCGTACTTCCTTATTTCTCTAAATAATTACTAGTAAATCAAATTAGTTTAAGCTCGAGATTGCTATGAGCGTCTCTGCGCATGCGTGTTCGAGAAGGAAGGAGAGGGGAAGGCTTCTTTCTGCCACACGACTCTGCCACGAGCACATGCAGATTTGCAAGCAGCAGCCATTGCAGATAGAACACGTAGTTGAACAGTGCTAATAACACTTAATTCTCACGTCTGAGAATACAATTACGTCTTGAAATTACACCTTCAACATCCGTGAACGTCAGGGACTAACAGACGTGATATCGGCGAGCTTAAATGTTTCAACAGGCCTACGTTAAGTATTTTTTATATAGAGTGCACTTTATCATAAATTATTACTGTAGGTTGCTCACCATTATGTCATCTACCGACCACAAAACCCACGTTAGTTTCTTTTCATGATGTTACCGATTTCTCAGTGAATAGTGGAATAAATCTCTAGCCTAGTCAATTTCTATAAAATTTCTGTGATTGCAGCATGTTGGTGAGGACAAGCAGAGAAATTCTTCCTATATATGCGATTTCCCCTGTCGGTGTTTCATCCACTACTTGGGTGATGTGATCACATCTACAAGTATTCAAATTCCGAAACGGGTTTATTGAAGTCTTCCTACAGCTAAGCCCTCCATTCGTTATATTGTAGATAATAGAGTTGCTATGATTAATTCTAATATTATTTCTGATATATGTATTCTGCCTTTTTTATGCATATTATAATCCAAGAGAAACTACATAAATTTAATACATTGATTGCTTAGTGTGTTGCAATTTTCACACACAAATTTCTATGATTTACTAATATTTCATAGGCGTGATTATTTTACTATATTATCATCATATTTGAATCTACATTTAATTTCTAATTCTATAATCTTTAATGTTGTAATTAACCAACTTGTGATGAACCAGCACCAGTCATTATCCTAGATATATATTAATTTCTAGTAATACCCCCCAAATGTTAAAGTGAGGATTTTAACTCTCAATTAATCATTATCACAGTCCATTCATGCTTTTCAAAATAATTTCCAAATAATTTATCATCCATAGACATTGGTATTTCAGTGTCAGCTTTATGATTCCCTTTATTTGTTTTTCCCTCTTTTCTCAAAAGTGGGTGGTCCTTCGAGTTTATCGATTTCTTAATTAAATATTATTACAGTATATTTGAGTTAAAGTTCTCATTTTCCAACAGTGACAGCAAAGAGGAAAGTATTGAAATATAAAGCTAAAATGAATACAATCACAAGCAATATTGGAAATGTCATTAATAATGTTCTTAGAAATAGATGACAGACAATACAAAGTTAAATGATTACTGTATAAATGTAATTACCTATAACCCAAGACTTTAGTACTTTTATATGCAGATGACGAGTCACAATAACATGGCTGGAGGTATGATGACTACACCACACATCATAAAGTGAAGAAACAAAGTTTCAGTCAGTCCTGGACCATAATCAAGCTGTGTGTGGTACCTTTACCTCTATACCTGCATACTTTAGCTCCCCACCAGGAGGCAAATGTGTTACGGCTCTTTGACCACATGAACCTTTCACTCTTTTTAAGCTCTCGGGTACTTTCTCCACCGTTTCCTTAATATGTTGCACCACTCTTCCCCTTGTAAAATATATCAGGCCTTTATGAAACAAGTGTGTCAATCTTCTGATCTATACTACTGAATGTTAGTAGAGGAAAGCAAAATAATTGATTTCATCTCTTAGATATTAACACAAAGTTTCTTCTTACTTCACATATGGATAAATATGTTAGCTAACAATATTAGAGCAACACTTACATAGGTCTTCTGTAGTTGAACTTCTCCTCAAAGGAAACACTCTGGCCAGTCATTTCAATGCTGACAAACACATGTAGAAGAGCTGGAACAAGCTGTGGCGATGCAGGATGCTTAGTAAATAGCTGTTCTCGGTAACCTGAAAGAAATCCTCCACTAGAACTGCTACTCTCTGGAAGGAGAGTTTCTAAGCATTCTGCAAGGTGGGCACGAAGGTGGGGATTATTCATGCGTTTTGGAGAACCCATGAATACAACTATGAAAGACATAAGGTGGGGCAATATTAGACTGCCTCCCGTCGAGTCCAAAAGCCCAGCGCTGTATCTCCGAACAGCACTGATGGTCTCTGTAAGTGTCTCTACTAGGAATTCAGGAATACATTGCAGAAAAATGTGTGCATCTGTGTCTTCAGGAAGTGGCACTTTAACTTCATGTAGAGTAGTTGGAGGACTGAGTTGATTGGGAGGGCAAAGAGCCATTTGTACTAGCCATTCAGCAGATGCTGCCAGAAAATGCAATAGGCTTTCAGCCATGTGAGGTTCAAAGACAGCAGCTTTGAAGGAGAGAAGACTAGTGGTGCGTGATTCCATGTGCGAACGCATCATCTCTGTAGCTGGTGACCCTTGAGCCGAGGCATCTTGAAATTCATGTTGCATGCGTCCCAGCTCCTGAGACAACTTGTGAAGTTTCTGCTGAACCACCTGCCAAGAAAATATAAGGCATTTTCAAGGTGTAACTTTATAAATCATTTTTTTTATGTTTAATAACTAGTGTTCTTGAAGTTCAATAATGCTCAAGAACCTATCCTGTAATTTGACAACCTTTACTCATTATACAATGCAGCAACTATATCAGAATACTGTAGCAGTGATATCAGAGCTGTTATCAAGTACTAGTACTGCTACATCCTGATGCTACCCTCAATTAATCAAGAAGCCGTTCGTGTGAGAAGCCAGAGGACTGACATATAAGGCCGCAGGAGCACAGACCTAAATCATCGTCATGGCAGCCGAGTCAGAAGGAACACAACCTCTGACCAGCCTCAATTTAGCCATTTGACCATGCAGATTTAACTTACTGCTGCCAACCACAACCTGATGTAGCCGCCATCAGCACTCTCCAGTCCCACATTACGACTCGCCTTGTCATGACACCATTATAATACATCAATCACTGTAACCATTATAGCAAATATATATGCTACTGATCATAGTGTGTTTACGGTCCTACCTATTAGGGAGTTACAAAAGAGCTTAGACAATCTCAGTCAGCAGTTGAAATCATCTACAGCACAATGGTGACCCCAGAGTATCTCCAACACCCAGCCTTCTGATATTAGCATTATATACTAATATCAGCATTATATACTGTGCCTAAGTCTCCATGGTGGTAAAACATTTGCCCGGTGCTTAAAGGGCGTTTTTTTGCCTGGATTTGTATCCTGGCTGGGGGAGGATTGACTGGGCACCAGTCCTTAAATGTAGCCTCTGTTCACTCAGCAGTGAATGGGTACCTGGTGGTTAAACGATTTAGCGGGTCATATTCTGGAGTAAAATTATGATTAAGAACATGCCCAAAATGCTATGCGTGCTAGTGGCTTTACAAGAATTTAAGAACTTGTATATACAAATAAAATAAAATAAAATAAAATATAAGCATGGAACTTAAGTATGTCAAATATAGAAGCTAAATGGTAAGATTCAGTGTTTACATTACTTGGTATGTATCAACTTCTACTATACTTGAGCTTTATCCATATGAATGTTTGATATATTATTTTAGTTGTATAGTAGAAGCTATTTAAATAGTTCCAAATTAAACTTCATATAACATCCATAGTTTGAATTTATATTAAATAGTATTGAGACGTTGCTTTCCCTGTATTCAATTCAGCTTTAAGTTTACAGTGTGTTCTCGAACAACAGTTATTTACAGTACATACTTTTAACTAATGTCAAGAAAAAGACGGATTTGTTTTTCTTTACTCATAATTTAGTGAGGGTTATTGGACAAGCCGGAAGTTTACCATGGGTATCCATACACACCAGGTTAAAGTAGGCGTTTTATTGTGAGAGTGGATATACATGGACTTTAAAACAATTCTTAAAAGAAGTCATATCCCAAAGTTCTTGCAAGTATAGTACTTTTTACCCTGTGCCAGCTAACCTGCTACTTAACCCTCTGGATGTGGTAAAACTATGTACTGTATATTGGTCAACTCAAAAAAAAAAAAAAAAAAAAATAGAATACGATTCCCAAGTCCACATGCCTGGAGAAATGTTTCCAAATCATGTAATGACTGATCAGGTCCTCTAATGTAAACAGTTCCATGCACCCAGTAAATGCTGCCAATGGTTGGTAGCAGAATCAAATATGACACCTGAGGCAGCATGTGCTCTTTATAGTTGTACATGAATCTTGACGTATATCCTACTTAGTACATGTCTCTCAGACACTAGTGCTATGATCTAGAAACTTAACACAACTGTATTCAAAATGTTTATTTATTAAGAGAAATGAGTGACCTGTATGCCAAGATGTAGAGCTCGGTGAGTCATAAAAAAGCAGGCACTGATGAAGGAATACTGCTTGGTATGAGAGCGAGGTGAATTATCTGGACGAGGGACCAGTGTGGTCTGTTTCCCGAGGTCTCCTGTGTATGCTCCAGGCACTCCATTGTTGCCCCCCACTCGTGGAGCTGCACAATATGTGGGGTCAACCTGCAATGATCAATTATACAAGCACATATAAGCAACCTTAAACGGAATTACCATGAATTATGATGAACACCATGAATGATGTGTATCATACCATCACATACCAGTACTGTACATATATGTATCTTAATGCTAAATACCAAAGTAACTTTTAAAGTCCATGAAAGCAAATTCCTGAAACATTTTAAACAATACAATTATAATGACCTTAAGTATTTTAGCAGTCTTAAGATCTTGTGTAAATGGCTGTGCCAGCTGTAACATCACTGCACCAAGATTAATCATAAATCCATCGGACACAAACGTGGCCAGCTGTAATCCTCCTCCTCCCTGAACATGCCACAAGCCAGCACGCCCACTGTTTGCTGCAAGGCATGATTCTACCCATGTTAACAACCCTTCCTTGGCCTCTGGTGATACCTGCAATAAAAAACAATAATAATTATCTATTCCCCTAGAAAGCAACATCTATTCTATAAATATCTATAAAATTTTCCAAAACCTACTCTAGGAATTACAGTGCCACACATTAGCTCTTACAAATATCTACCCATATCTGAAATTCAGTTTCATATCTGTTACAACCATATACAATTTAAGGAAACACTGAAATTAGTGTCTTGAGCACTGATGCATTTGGCAAAAATGAAATTTCACAATTATTGAACTTTGCAAGTATTACTTGGTACATTACCTGTATTGCAAGTAATTATCCATCAAAAGAAAAATAACAAAGCTTCTCATTATCTTTACTTCAGCCTAGAAAAATCTAAATATTTTCCTACAAACCTTAAGCAACATGTAGAAGATTTTGTAAACCCTTGAATTTATATTATTCTGGGCCAGCCATATGCTGTTCTCTGTGTCCTTGTGCACCTGGCCTGGCTGTGATGACGGCTTCTCAAAGAACTCGTACTGTGCAGCTACATGCTTAGGAAGGCATGACAAGGAGAGCAAGCTGCCCAGGGGTGTATGCTGATAAGCTCGACCAGTCTTGTCCTGATTTACCTCTGGGAAATTAACAAGAATTAAGTCTTCTGAATACTTCAAATTCTAACATGCTTGATACATAAACATACAAGGTTACAATAAGACAATAGTAATATTTTACATAATCTATTATGCAATGTTCAGGAAAATCCCTCAACAAAATGGCTCAAGTAACTACTGTTCTGCAAAATATATAATATATACGGTAGAGGTTTGCCAATACTGTAATCTAAACTAATAAGAACCAAACTTGTCAGATCATCAGATTAGTACTTAGAGAATATTAATTTTCAATATTTGTTTAAATATGTATACAGTACTCATACTAGAAAATATAATTTGAGCACATTTAAATATCATAATAAAAAATTCCCAACAATTATAAAGAAGCATAAATGGGACAAATAGCCCCCCCCCCAAAAAAAAAAAAAATTAATTTATTGAATTATTCTTCTCTCCAGATGGCATATAAAAGACTACTTCATGTATAATTACAGGTATTTGAAATTACTTTGGAAAATTATCAAGTGTATGAAAAGCTGACAAAAGTCATTTATCGCGTGGAAAATAATGCCCCGCTATCTTTAGAGCAAGAAAATCCCTTACCATAAAACTCTCATATTATTTAAAGCAGGAAAAGTATGAACATCCATGATAAATGCTTGCCAAACTCAAGAAATCATCAAAAATACCATAAAATAGAAATACAAGTATACAACAACTCTGATTTAAAAATCAATGAATACATCACTATGATAACTGAATATCTTAACATGAACACCACATACAGAAGAAAATATAAATAATAACTCCATGTGTTGATTACAATCATTCTAAACCCTAGTCGCCTCAAATACAACAATTCCCTGAAGGCATAAGAATCGAACCCTCTTCAAAACAAAACATGACATGACAAATCTTGGATACAATATTTTTTATACTGTTACGTAATCTCCTGCTTAGGCAGTATATCCTGCCTGTTCCCTCTACCGCCTATTCACCAACGTATCTGCATGCTTCAACTATAATGACAACAACAATACGTGCTGAAATGTATCGAGTGTCTAGACAGAACCCCTCCTCTCTCCACTTCATAGTACCCAAGACACCTGGACACCTGGGCAGGGGCCCAAACGCCACTCGCTAACTACTTGTTTAACTGCCAGTCGATGGTTACCTACAAGATTCGCGCCATCTCTGATGTCATTCACACACACACACACACACACCTTATATTATATTATATATATTTACACACACACACACACACACACACACACACACACACACACACACACACACACACACACACACACACACACACACACACACACACACACACACACACACACAGCTCGCCAGCGTCCAGTCATCAGAATACACTTCATGCTCTCAGCAGTAACATCTACTCTCGCCTTCCCAGGAGACAGTTGATGTATACCGCTTTTGTATGAAGTCATTGCACCCTTTTTTCGTTAACGTAAATATCTCCTAAATATCTATGTTTGGGCGCCTGACAGCTAGGTGGACAGTGCTTTGGATTCGTAGTCCTGAGGTTCCGGGTTCGATCCCGGTGGTGGAGGCGGAGACAAATGGGCAAAATGTTTCTTTCATCTTAATGCTCCTGTTACCTAGCAATAAATAGGTACCTGGGAGTTAGACAGCTTCTACAGGCTGCTTCCTAGGGGTGTGTAACAAAAAGGAGGCCTGGTCAAGGACCAAGCCGCGGGAATGCTAAGCCCCGAAATCATCTCAAGATAACCTCAAGAAGATTTCACCTGTATTTATATTTCTTTTTGATCTTGTGTAATGCCAAGTGTTTAGGGGTCTTGTTTTTCTTTTAATTATTACTTATCACTGTGTGTTATTAAAGTCATTTTGTTATATTAAATGTAAGAAGTTTTTATCCTCTGGTTTTCCCACAGCTCTTATATCATAGAGGACACAAGCTGTTTTTTCTCTGCTTTACTTTTTTTTTATTAATGTGTGATTGGCACAACACCAGCCAGAATAGCCACTGTTCTATTACAGATTCTCGTCACAATACTAAATATGGAGGTTATCCGAGATGATTTAGGGGCTTTGCATCCCCGCGGCCCGGTCCTCGGCGAGGCCTCCTTTTTTATATACATCCCCAGGAAGCAGCCCGTAGCAGCTGTCTAACTCCCAAGCATCTATTTACTGCTAGGTGAATAAGGGCATCAGGGTGAAAAACACTGCCCATTTGTTTCTGCCTCCGCCGGGGGCAGAAACCCGGAACCTTAGGACTACGAATCCCAAGCTCTGTGCACTCAGCAGTCAGGCCCTGTCATAAACATAAAACATTTATGTTACGGATAACAAAATCTGACTTTCTTCACAATGAACAGTGAGGCACATACAATCAGCCATCACCTAAACCTTACTAAGCCACAGAATAAAACCTGAGAAAATATTATTATTCTCTCTAAGATATAAACAATTGGAGTAACTTACCAGATTGAAAGAAACAAGTGTAAATTAAAAGTACACATGGAAACCCTAAAGACAAAATAAAGAGGGACTATAGGCAAGTCGCATGTTTTCCGTCACATGGCCACTAGAGATTATGACCAACTGATAAATATAGAAACAATAAATGCATGTAGATAAAGATATATACTAGACACTAATACCTATGCTAAATGGATACTATTATTGAATGCATACAGATCATTTTCCTTACTTTCTGGGGTCTTGATGATGAGATTTGCAAGGAATGGCGAAGCAGCATAAAAGTCTAATATGTTCACCAACTGGTAATTGACTGTCATGAGTGAACACTGTTCAAGCTGTTTGGTGATATCAACAATGAGCTGTTCAAATAGTAGAGGTGGTGTTGCTCCTTGATCAGCTAGGTGTCCAATTAGATTACTAGCAAGGTCCTCCACTGCAGATTCCTGACCCAAGCCCTTCAAGAGAATCTGACGTAATTGTCGGTCAGGATACTGGCCACGGTAGAGCTCTGGCTGCTCCAAGGCTGTGGCAAGGTTGGTTATCACAGCTCCCTGGACCTGTAATGCCATATAATTATTATCTTTCCTTATAAATATAGCAAAACTTCATGAAAACAAAGGAAAACAATTAAAAAGGGTCAAAAAGGGTTAGAAGGATCCAATAAGCTTTAAGTACGTACAGTACAGGTAGTATACAATTTACAATACAGGTATTGGATTTCTTCCAGCCCTTAATCTCTGCAGAAATTTTCACACTAAACAAAAATGTTATTCACACTCAATATACACCAAGTACTCTAATGATTCTTGCTGTATTTGGAAGGTGTCTGCCATGTTTGTAATACATACTATTGATGCCTTATGAAGATACTCAGATTCATTGTGTTAGCTCACCTGCTGCAGTGAAGAACAGGTAGCTTGAGAGGTGATACTACTACTGAAATAATTTGACAGTAAGGCTCCATGCTCTTTCATTCATCATCTAAGTGAAGCTTGTCATCATCAATAAGAACCATTTTGATTTATAGTTTAAATTTTATCCTAACTGTACCAGGGAAAGTGCTATATGGGCAAGTAATGGAGATAGCCCAGCTAAGGTGAATAGGTATGAAGTAGAAATGGCAGTGATGTGGCATCAAGTTTTGAAAGTGAAATTGTGTGGTGATGGGAGGTATGATGTCATTTCTGCAATGGGATCCTGCCAGGCTTACACAACTGCAGGCAAAGCACCAGCTCATGGTGTCAGAACCAATCACATCCATGGGTGGTGGAATCAGGAGTGGGTGTGATTGTTTTAAGCTGTGACATGTGATGATGCAGTGGACAGTAGTATAGATCCCTTCAGCCGAATAAAGGAAGTGATGCATAGGACTGTGTGATTTGAGGGACGAATCAAGACAAAGTCTTATTGTGAAAGGGCTACTCAAGAGTAGTAGTGGATGTTAAAGATCTGGATGGAAAATATTCTGTCCCAACTTGGGGTTTAATGTATGATGGAGAAGCCATCATTGGAATGGGGCCGGAGAGAGAGAGAGAGAGAGGGGGGGGGAGGGGAATCTCCATGTTGTGAGTGGAGAAAAGGGCCAAGAAAGCCAGCTTTATTCATCTAGAGAAAGATCTGCAGCAAAGGTGATTGTTCCAAGGGCACTGGACCATACTGGTTCTTATGCATGTACTTGTGGGCGTGCTTGTCATGCATGTACTTGTGGGGTGTGCTGCCATGTCATGTTGGACTGCTTGTTGCACTGATTATAAATGAAAAATGTACTCTAAGTAAGTACATTTTTCTGGGGACTGGAATTGGTGATATTCCAGGAAATAATGATCATGGAGAGAAAAAAAAAGTGGTTTTACATGAAACGTTGAGCAAGGAGCAAGTGTTGTTCCAGTGACTGGTTAACCACAAGGCTAACAAGACTGCAAACCAAACATGACAGGGCTGATCTTATCAAAATATGAGGGAAGAAAAAAATTGACGAAGAAAGAGCAGGCGAGGAGCATATTGTAAAAAAAATCTGTCAAACAGCACAAGTGGTGGCAGTGCTATTCGGGCACTCAATATTTTTTTTCCAGACAAGCGGATTATAACTGCCTTCACAGGTTTGTTAGTACAGTACTGGCATAAAATGGTTGTAGGATGGTGTACTACTTGCAGCTTAGTACTCTAAATAATTGGATAATAAAAACATAGGCTCATATTATATATAATATGACACTGTATTTTGGGTTGACTATTATGGTCCAGGCAAATCACTGGCGTGTAGCATAGTGTACACAGCTTCCCAGAAAACATTGTTTTCTGGAAAGCTATATATAAAATTAAAATGTTAATAATGTTCAATAAATAAAGCCTTGAGGTTACACTGCATGTTTAGTGGTTTAAACCATGCATGAGAAAATACTGAACCCACACCTCTGAACTCCTTCAGAGGTGTGAAGGAGTTCATGAAGGTCCACTAACAAATGGACCACGATAGGCTTAAAGTAACGGATGGTGCCTTCCAAACTCCAAGTCAGTCAAGTAGCACTTTTGCCCGAGATACTTTTAAAAATTCATCACGGTCCAGTTGGTGTTACATCTGCCAGAAGAGTTCAGGGATGCAGGTTTGATTCCCTCACATGGCTTCAATATTTTCTCAAATATACTGTACCATGCTCTTGTGACTTCATTGGAATTCTGCATTAACCAAATTAAGCTAATTAAAAATCCTACATTGTGGTACAGGTATGCATAACAAAATATTAGTACATAAAATTAATTGCAGACAGCAACTGGAACCATTGAAGGGTTAACAATACAAATTTATCAGCAAACAGCTGTACTCGCCTGTCTGGCCACTTTGGCAAACGGCTTGTCTCTGGCAGCCCAACATCTCCCATACACTTCACTCAGGTATACAACCACTTCCACTCTTCCAGCTTCTTCTCTCCCCTCACCCCCAAGTCCTACTACATGTGTATTTGGATTTTCTAACAGTAACCGCTCAAATAGCACAAGCTGAAGTGTGTCCGTAGTGAGGTTTTCAGTGTCTGTTAGCAGCACCCGAGGGGAGGCGTATGGTCCTGGTCTGGTCGTCACTAACAGCAAATCCTCAAGGAAATCAGTTGTGTTTTCCTCATTGTTGTTATTCGTTGGTCTGTAAAGTACATTGAATGCAAAATTAAAATAAAACAAAAAACAAATACAAATATAGAAAGAAAGGGATAGGGGTGTCATAGGACAATATAAAACCTGCATTGGTAGGAGCTTAATTCCCTCATTTGCTTTCTGTTATTTTTTCTCAGGCTATGGGTCTTCTATCCAACTAGGAGGTACCCACCTGTATTTCAATAAATACATATATATGCTGCACCTGTATGTGCAAGAATAATAAAAAATACGATTCAGTTTTATAACAGTTTTTACAACACCTCAGTTTTACAACAGTAATAAACTCAATATGAGTACTTTTGTGTAAATAGCCAAATAAAAAAATGAGACAATATACATGTAATCGATCAGTTGTGTGGTATTATAAATATACTATGAAATATAAGATGACTAGCACTATGAGTACTGTACAGTATATTATAATAATGCTTACACAACTTGGGATTTTCTACATCATTGCTAGTACTGTACTTGCCAACAAAAAGTGCACAATATATACTGCAGTAACAAAGTTTACAAGTGCAAATAGAGTACAGTACTTTAACAACCGAAGACCACCAGACAGTTAAAAAAAAACCTTCTCAATGTTATTTGAAGCAAGTGAAGTAAGGCCAGTTTTTAAAATCATCAACAACAATAATAATCATAATACTGTATATTATCAGTATTTGCAAAACAACTTTGAAAATTCTACAGCAGCTACCTTCTGGGTGTATCTACGAGTGGCTTTTGGTGAATGTGAAATTCCTGCTGTTGCTTGCTGAATTGCTCTGCATCCTTAACTGTGCAAAAGAGTGCAGCAAAGGGATTATCTTGCAACTTCTCCGACATCTTGCAAGTCTCTGAAATGCAATTCATGATTACAATTATGTCAATGTAGCCACATTAATAAGGAATGCAGTACACAGTATAGAGAAAAAGGGTTTATCAGAAGAGACATGACATGTTTCACCTTATGACCTCCCATTATCAGGAACAGGAGGCCTGTTAGGCTTTCACTGTCCCCTAAGGACAGCCTAAGGACTGCCACTGTCAGCCTAAGGACAGCGGTAAGGAGCCGCTCGGCCGAGCGGACAGCACGCTGGACTTTTGATCCTGTGGTCCTGGGTTTGATCCCAGGCGCTGGCGAGAAACAATGGGCAGAGTTTCTTTCACCCTATGCCCCTGTTACCTAGCAGTAAAATAGGTACCTGGGTGTTAGTCAGCTGTCACGGGCTGCTTCCTGGGGGTGGAGGCCTGGTCGAGGACTGGGCCGCGAGGACACTAAAAAGTCCCGAAATCATCTCAAGATAACCATCTCAAGAAGATAGGCCAACTACAGACAACCTCACCTAGGATGCAATCCACAACAGTTATATAACTACTAGGTATCTATTTTCTCCTAGTGAACAGAGCCATGGTGTGAAATACACACACACACACACACACACAGTAATTACACTATGAAACAACATACACAACCACTATAATTAAATTCATCACTAGGCTTATGTTCACCATATGATCCAGTAGCAAGCAATATTTTGCATGTGTACAGTACTCTTAAAATATATTTAGTCAGCTGCCAGATAAATAAATCCTAAAAGTGAAATGCAGATCCCGTTCTGTGCCTCGGAGATCAGAGCTCACGAGTGAAACATACCAGTTTCACAATCACTTCAGAAATTCACATTTGCACGTTTCAATTTTCTTCAGGTATTGAGTGTTGTGTAATTGTGTATCCTGTATTTCTCTACTAGTTCTTACACAATTTGAAAGTCAGGAAGTATAGTCAGGATAAGTTAAGCATCGGATTATCTGGGCCTAATAAACCCACTGCTCCCGCATCAGCAAAGAACAAAACTATCGTACAAAAATGCCAATACTATATCTCGAGTGAAGTACTGTACACTCCAAAATTATACCTAGGCACCAAAGGTATCCAATATGAAATGGCTAAAACAAAAATGCGAACCTAATCGTCATTACAAAATTCTTAATGGTAAAAAGAGTATAGTTATCAAATGTATGGAATGATGCACACGTATATATTTACTTTTCAGGCAAATATACAGAACTGGTAATTAAATGTTTTGCTGCAAGAAGCATTCGAGGTCACTTGACAAGATCATGTCCCATTATTTCAAATGCGACCGCAAGCTCCTGCCAAGAAGTTCCACATCTTATTAAAATCCACTTAAAATTATCTGTTAGGTTAAGGACCTGCCCGAAACACTGCGTGTACTAGTGGCTTTACAAGATTGTAAATACTATGCTATGTATTCTCTCAAACCCAATGTACCTTCTTGTATATAAATAAATAAATAAATAAATAATAGTGCTCGGCCAGATCCCCCTTGAAGGTAAAACAGCTTTTGAGGTAGTAGCTGCTACAGTCTACAGCTGCCATCATGAAAAACATCAAGTAGTGGCTCTTAAAACCTGGAAACCGATTGTCGTGTAATTTTGTTGCATCTTCATAAATGGGTTTATTTAATTTTATATTATATTTGGTCCACAGTAAGACAGTGAAGGATCACTGTAGAGACATTGTAGGTTCAGTTGTAGGGCTGTGTCCGGGCCTAGCTAGCCTGGCCCAGCTGGACCACGTCTGTGTCCGGGCCCAGCCAGACCTTGACTGTCCCCCCCAGCCAGACCCTTGACTGTGTCCCCCAGCCAGACCTTGACTGTGTCCCCCAGCCAGACCTTGACTGTGTCCCCCAGCCAGACCTTGACTGTGTCCCCAGCCAGACCTTGACTGTGTCCCCAGCCAGACCTTGACTGTGTCCCCCAGCCTGACTTTGACTGTGTCCCCCAGCCAGACCTTGACTGTGTCCCCAGCCAGACCTTGACTGTGTCCCCCAGCCAGACCTTGACTGTGTCCCCAGCCAGACCTTGACTGTGTCCCCAGCCAGACCTTGACTGTGTCCCCCAGCCTGACTTTGACTGTGTCCCCCAGCCAGACCTTGACTGTGTCCCCAGCCAGACCTTGACTGTGTCCCCCAGCCAGACCTTGACTGTGTCCCCCAGCCAGACCTTGACTGTGTCCCCCAGCCAGACCTTGACTGTGTCCCCAGCCAGACCTTGACTGTGTCCCCCAGCCAGACCTTGACTGTGTCCCCAGCCAGACCTTGACTGTGTCCTGGTCCAGCTGGACCACGTCTGTGTCATCCCCGATACACGCAAGTGTCAACAGAGCCTTCTCACAGGGGACCAACATACACCTTCCTGACGACGTCCCCTCGTCACCCTCTCTGCCCCTGGTAGGGCTGGAGGGAGCAGAGGAGGCGGGCGGACACCTACACATGTGACTGTGAGTGAAGACGGGTGGCTGAAGGTGAGGAAAGTGTTAGTAATTGCCCGAGACAGTCATCTTCCCCGTCCGGGAAGTGACGGCAGACTGAGTGACGTGTCGTCTGCACTCACTTCTCCTCTCACCCCTTCGTACACGGCTACTTACATCCATGTAAGCTAATTTAACAAATGTTTATGTAACAGATAAACTTATTTTGCTATTTTAGTTTCTTTGTACACCGTAGTTATATAGCATACTTCATACATTTTTAAAATATCTCATGGGCTACGTTGCGTATTAATATTCGTATACGAATGGTCTGGAGTGAGTCCACAGGGCCAAGAGCACTGCTGGCCAGGCATGACGGGGCGGATCTTATTTATTTATTTATTTATTTATTTATTTATTTATTTATTTATTTATTATTTATTTATTTATTTATTTATTTATTTATTTATTTATTTATTTATTTATTTTTATTTATTTATTTATTTATATACAAGAAGGTACATTGGGTTTGTGAGAATACATAGCATAGTATTTACACTCTTGTAAAGTCACTAGTACGGGCAGCGTTTCGGGCAGGTTCTTAATCTAACAAATAATTTTAAGTAGGTAAAAGGTAGTAGGAAGGTTAGATCTCATCGAAACTGAACAATTTGGAGGGTATTGATACAGACAACGTTGATAAAAAGTCAGATATGACACTAACAAAGAACAATGGATTCAGGCTCAAGAAGCCACAATGCACGACAGAAAATAGGAGATTTGTTTTCACCCACAGGGTTATAAACTCATGGAACCGCCTACCCGCCGAAGCCGTAAATAATCAGATTCAGATTCTTTATTCAGGTAAAGGTACATCCATTGAGTTACATAATGATGGATTTAAAGATAGAGATAGTACATACAATACCTAAAGCCACTAGTACGCATAGCGTTTCGGGCATGGAAATAATAATAATTGTGTTCCAAACGCTAAACCAAATGCCAAAACACTGCAGAATTTTTTAAATCCAGCTCGAAACCATCATTAGGACAAATGGGAGAAGGGCGGAGTTGGACATTTCCTGTCCCCGTCGAGGCCAAAGTGTTAGTGGCCCCTCTGGTAAATTCAGGTAAATTATAATTTGCCTACCTAGGCTTGAAGCTAGCCTCACCGATCGGATTCTAGTATTGAACATGGTACTAGTATTGATTATCTAGCAACTAATATGGTATTACGGACACAACATTGTAAAGCTGATCGTTCGCCGTCCATCAGCGACCTGTCATATGTTGTGGTCAGAATATAGAATTACGTCATTCTTTGATGTTCCTTATTACTATTTTGTTTTGATGATTAATCTCTGCATAGCTATTATCTTTTGCATGACTGGCGGAGTGGAAGCTGTTTACGTTACTCGGGTCTGGACGGTAAATGGATGGGTGAGCTTGATAGCCTTATATCTTTTCAGTTTGTGTATTTCCTTATCTTTTGATTTCAATTTAGTCTTCTTTTTTTTTACTCAAGGTCCCCATTTTAAAACGTTTTCTTTGTATCGTTTTCTTTTATTAAAGTATGACTTACCTAAATAGGTCTTGGCGTCATTTTGAATACGGGACGTTTCGACGATGCTTGTTTTCTTATATTAAATTGAATTTTTTATTCAGGAAAAGTACGTACATAGATGAAGAATTACAAATATAATGTTGGATTTATAGATAGAGCTAGTACATACAATACCTAAAGCCACTAATACACATAGCGTTTCGGGCAAGTTTCTGTTTGAGTTAGTTTGATAAAACTATATGTATTGCTATGCTAGGATACATTAGCTTAAGTTAGGCTGTATTGGGCTAGGTTAGGTTAGGTTTGGGGGGTTTAGGTTACGTTAGGTTGGGTTGAACTACGAAGTTTCTGAAGTAGAAACGTTAGGCTAGGTAGGTTTCAAAATCCGTTGGCAAATCGTCTTGTTCACGATATTTTGTATTTATTTATTCATATATACAACTTGTATATATGAATAAAGTCTTGTATATATGATTTGGTGTTACAACACCAAATCATATATACAAGACTTCTTACATTCTTGTACAGCCACTACCACGCATAGCGTTTCGGGCAAGTCCGTAATCCTAATTTTCACACACACATATGTGCTGGCCAGTCTTCCATATGCATATGCTAGACTGGCCAACATAAGAACTGCCTTTAGAAACTTAAGTAAGGAATCGTTCAGGACCCTGTATACCACTTATGCCAGACCAATCCTGGAGTATGCAGCTCCAGCTTGGAGTCCATACCTTGTTAAACACAAGACAAAGTTAAAGAAGATTCAGCGGTATGCCACCAGACTCATCCCGGAAATGAGAGGTATGAGCTACGAGGAAAGGCTAAAGGAGCTGAAACTCACGTCCCCTGAAAGACAGAAGAGTAAGAGGAGACATGATAACCACCTACAAAAATTCTCAGGGAAATTGACAGGGTGGACAAAGACAAACTCATTAGCACGGGTGGAACACGCACAAGGGGACACATGTGGAAGCTGAGTACCCAAATGAGCCAGAGACATTAGAAAGACATTTTTCAGTGTCAGAGTAGTTAACAGGTGGAATGCATTAGGCAGTGATGTGGTGGAGGCTGACTTCATACACAGTTTCAAGTGTAGATATGATAGAGCCCAGTAGGTTCAGGAATCTGTACACCAGTTGACTGACAGTTGAGAGGCGGGACCAAAGAGCCAAAGCTCAACCCCCGCAAGCACAACTAGGTGAGTACACACACCCAGGAAGCAGCCCGTAGCAGCTGTCTAGCTCCCAGGTACCTATTATTTACGGCTAGGTGAACAAATGCATCAGGGTGAAAGAAACTGCCCATTTGTTTCCGCCTCCACCGGGATATGACTTGTACCCCTTCTGCTCGGAATGCGGTCAAATTGCTCATACGAACTTCTCATATACCATAAGTTCTGCGTATTAGACTTCGTTCATAGTAGATTCCGTATATGGGGAACCTTTCGTACACGAATCTGTTCTAATTAGTGCTATTTACTGCAATCATCATCCAAGACATTAGAATTACTAAAACAAAATATTTTTTTAATATTTTTCACTGGAAGTTCAGAAACAATTACTATAATAAAGCGTAAGTAGTTCGTTTCCAGGCAGATATATGGAACGACTTATTCAGGCGTGACAAAACAATGATACAGCAAATCAAGCGGAATTCACACATTTATTCAAAGGGTAACTGCCATTTTTTTCGCAATTCCTGCGCGGGCTCTAAGCCTCTGTCTAGCCCACCAAGTGTTGCTTGTTTCTGTTTTACTTGGGCGGAGTATGAGTATTTATGACTCGTATGGTCGCTTCAGTAAGATTTTGCCCCATGTGTTTAACAACTTCTTCTGCTCTGTTGAATCTAAGTTGAAATCTTAACGGGTTTGTAACTGTGCACGGCCACATGCTAATCTTCTCTGTATCGTTCCAATTTTAGTGTATGTACTGCCCAAGCGAGTACACTGTGCACGGGACTGCCAAATGTTCAGTCCCTTGCAGCTGTAAGGGAATTAGGGCGTATTACTATCAAGAAAGGGAAGGGTAATATAATACTCGTTAACATAAACACTTTATTGTATGAATATTCAGGACAATTTTATTTTATAATTTAATATGGTGGAAAACTTCATAAAAATACATTGATTAAAAACATCATGGATCAGTGACCCTGTTGCAAGCACACACGTAATGGAAGCTTAATCAAATAAATGTTAATTGTAATAAACTTAATAACCATGGTTATCTTAAACAAGGTCAAAAAACGCTACTAATTACAGGTTTTGACGCGTCCAATCAGGAGCAAAATTAGCTTACGTCTTTTGCACGGAATAATTCCCTGGAAACACAAACCGAAACTGTCTCTATTTCCCGCTTGTTACAACTTGTAATAAAGTTGTTACATCTTGGCTTAACGTTTATGACGTATTAGAACGTTGTTACATCTTGCTATATTGGTTGTTATAACTGGTTATAGGAGGAGTTAGAACTTGTTCGAACGTTGTACCAACGTCGTAGTTTCGGTGTGTTTGGCGGGTAATTAACACATTTAACGTTTGTGGTGTTCGAGGGTTACGAGCTGCCTGTCTGTATGCTACTCAAGTGTTGCTAATTGCCGTATATTTTATTTTACATACATGGATTTTAAGTCAAACTTTACAAATATACAATGCGTAAACAATACAATTAAGCAGACACGATCACAATGTTTCATTCAGACACTATACTGTAACACTTGGGAAGGGTTACCATTCCCTGACCCAAATAGCATTTCCGTCAAGATTGTTCAATTATAAGAAAGTAGACAATTACATGCAGAGAAAGTTACAATAACGGGGCTAAAATAAACAACACAATCCGCACGAATTGTCACGATTTGATAATGGTACAACACGGACCTACACGTGGTCACATAAGGGTCCAGGAGGAACCTACACGTGGTCACATAAGGGCCAGGAGGGACCTACACGTGGTCACATAAGGGTCCAGGACGGGACCTACACGTGGTCACATAAGGGTCCAGGACGGACCTACACGTGGTCACATAAGGGTCCAGGAGGGACCTACACGTGGTCACATAAGGGTCCAAGAGGGACCCACACGTGGCCACATAAGGGTCCAGGGCGGACCTACACATCGTAAGTTTCCTTTCATATGTGTCGGTTTAGTTATGTACAAAATTATACATGTAATGCATGCATTGGGAAAGAACGAGACCTCAGCAGTACCTGACTGGAAATTAACAGTACGTCTCAATCTAAATAAAAACACATCGTAAAAAATGGTCCTAAAAGTGGAACGTAAACAAATGGTCCTAAAACGTAGAACATAAACAAATGGTCCTAAAATGTAAACATAACAAATGGTCCTAAAACGTGGCACAGCCAACCAAAAGTATTTATTCAGTTGCATAACGTTGAATTTATTCACAATAAATATCACAAAAAACGTGTAATGGTTTCACCCAAGTGCCTGAGTTGTGTGAATGTGTGGTGTTAATGCCTTCTCCAGCTCCTGCCTTCGCCCTTACTCCTCCTTCAACAACTATTACTGTATTGTTACAACACCATCACGGTTTTCTTTTGACCTGTTCTACAACTTGGACAAAATGCTTCAATCACGATAAACTAAGTACAGTATTGACATTTGCTCAAAGGTGAAATATACTTGCTGGCTGGTCAATCAACTGATGTTGATCTTAATAACTTTTCCCTCTCCCGCCCTCACCATCTCTTAGGACTCTACACAACCCGTCTTTAAATCATGGAACATGCCCAATATATGTAAAGGGCAACAGGATCACTGAACAAGATAAACCCGAATTGTGTATCATAGCTTATTAACATTGAAGGTGGAAGCCCCCAATTCAACATACTGTGATTCTATTAGAGAATAACACAATTCATTCCAAACATATAACATGCCCGTGGTGTTGACAGAGACGCATGGAGATATTATATATGGAGTGGTGAACAATTTATATAACAAAAATATATACATATATGACGTACATGAGAGCTAGACAGACTGGACTGGCTATACAGACCATCCTCCTGTTTAGATAGTACTTATGGTAACGATGAGGCTCATAGAACAGTACATATGTGACGTAATGGACAATTAGAAAGTAAATATCGTTACTATTGAGTTTGGACAAACCGGAAATGGTTTTGCATTGATGTTGCAAAGCCAACCTAAACTAACCTTCCCAGGCCTAATATAATACATACATGTGCTATACTGGGCCTAGGAATATTGAAGTTTGGTTTTTAGCTTTATTTTTTCGGACTATAAAGTGAATGGAACTAAATTCTACTATCTAATTGCTTAGTACATCAATATTTGTACTATGGTGCACGTAGTAACAAAAATTACTATCTAACCATGAGGATGGGATGTTGTCCACTACTGATAATTAACTAACAGTTAAGGAACAGTCGTAAAGGTCTGAAGCTTTTGAAGTAGAATTTTCTTTTTAAATAACTAAAGTAATACATGTTTCTAAACTGCATTCAAAGTAGTAGAGAGCTTTTCTGAACTGTTGTTTGATGGAATGATTATTGTCCAGTTTCGCCTTCGTGTAGACATGTGTTTTAATAGTGCAGCTCTTTGATAATCACACATAGTTAGGTACACTTATTTAAACGTCTAAAGGACAACGTAGCATATATGATAACATTAGCATAGCTTTCGTGAAGAACAATGTATTTACTAATGAATTAACATACATGTTAAGCCTGTAGTACAATGAATCATTGTGACAATTCCTCAATAATTAAACTAACATATTTGTTAATATTAGAAGTGAGACACCATATACATCACTGTGACATGTCACACATGCATGACACAGTACATGTCCCTCGGTCGACCCAGCGTTCTGGGTCACCCAAGGACGCTGGTTCGATCCCATCGTCCTGCTCCAAAGATTTTCACATAGATTTATCACGCTTTTGTGATTCCATTGTGCATTCGAGTATTGTTTCGAGGTAACAAATGTCGCATTGACATTTCTTCTATTTTCTACAAAAAAAAATTTAGACACTTGTAAAAATATTTTTTTTATTTTGACAATGAAACTTGCATGTACACGAGGATGGTGTTTGACAATGATAGTCACTCAGCACTGGCACTCAGTACTGGAGTTAACAGCCATTCAGTATCTAATATGATTCTTGCAATGGCCTTTGTTAAAAGTGATAGCAATTTCACTGTCAATGGATTTTTTAATATTGTAAGAAGAGTTGAAGTGGTCCCATTCAATGGCGGCAATGCGTTTCTTGTTCGCCTTTCGACTAGCGAAGAGGCCGCGGAGGAAACCCCTTAGAGCCATCCTGTATCTGACGTTGCTCATGACATATATTAAGGTGTTGGCGATGTACTGTAGCCAGTAGAAGCAGTGGAGCACGATGCCAACCTCCTTCCAGCGACCAAACTCGCCAGCGATGTTTAAGACAACGATGGGAAGGATGCACACAGCGTACAGGATCACCAGCCCCAACAGCGTGCGGGAGGCTACCCTGTACCGGCGAACCAGCCCACCTTCCTCGCCACTACTCCTGTATACAAAAGAAAATGTAAATTATGTATCACAAGCCATATGTTTGTATGTCTAAACGTGACCAGACTTCTGCACAAAGGGTCCTCTGCCACTCTTACCATAGCATATTGATCTGCGCGTCTATCCGACTGACGTCGCAACATCTTCTGTTATTTTCAAGAACATCAACTATATGTTTCTCGTTTCGCCCCTCTGGGTTGGAGCGTTTGGGAGTCAGGACTGGCATGGCAATGTAGTTTTGTGAAGCAATAGAGTACAGTTGAATATGCTTTTATATTTAGCATATTCAAAGATTTAAATAAGGAGCATCACTGCTATCTGGAGACAAAGTTCACAATAACGTGGCTGAAGATATGAAGATTTAACCCCACACCAGAAGATGAGCAGACGACGACGTTTCGGTCTGTCGTGGACCATTACCAAGTCGATTGTGGACCATTATCACAATCAACTTGATAAGGGTCCACGACGGACCGAAACGTCGTTGTCTCCTCATCTTCTGGTGTGGGGTTTGGTCTTCATTGGTGTCTGGGTTTGGCGCGTGTTACTGTTTTAACTGATGGTTTGTGTTGAGACCCTCCCCCCCCCCCCCCGGTGCAGGTCCCGTGGTGAGTATGGGTAGATGAGTGAACACTGGCGTCATCACGACCAAGCCAGCTACATACTAACGGGTTTTAGAGAAAATGCCAACAATTTTA
>WNGS01000690.1:10855014-10866975 GCA_020271785.1 Procambarus virginalis | reverse complement strand
CCTGCGAAAGGGAGATGGAACTTTCACCGATGACAACAAGAAATGAGTGAACTACTGAGGAAGCAGTACGACTCTGTCTTCAGCGAGCCATTAAACGCACTAAAGATTGATAACCCAAATGAATTTTTTATGGATGTGATACCAACATCAAATCGTATATCAGACGTCACCCTATCCCCCACTGGATTTTGAAGAAGCCATAAACAGTATGCCTATGCACTCTGCACCAGGCCGTGATTCTTGGAACTCCATATTCATCAAGAACTGTAAAAAAACATTATCGCAGGCCCTTCACAATCTGTGGAGACAAAGCCTAGATACTGACGTTATTCCTGACATACTAAAAACAGCAGAGATAGCACCACTTCATAAAGGAGGAAATAAGGCAGAGGCAAAAAATTACAGACCGATAGCGTTAACATCGCACATCATAAAAATTTTGAGAGAGTGCTAAGAAGTAAGCTCACAAAAATACATGGAATCAGAGCATCTCCATAACCCCGGGACAACATGGTTTCAGAACAGGGCGCTCTTGCCTGTTTCAGTTGCTGGACCACTATGATATGGCATTAGATGCTATGGAAGACAAACAAAACGCAGATGTAATTTACACAGATTTCGCAAAAGCTTTTGATAAATGTGACCATGGTGTTATTGCACATAAAATGTGTTCAAAAGGAATTACCGGAAAAATAGGCAGATGGATCTACAATGCGGAGGTGCAACTGGTACTCTGAGAGAGAACTCTATCAACATCAGAGGCCCGAGACTGTTCAACACGCTGCCGCTATACATAAGGGGCATAACTGGCAATCCCCTCACAGTGTTCAAGAGAGAACTGGATAAGCACCTACCAAAGGATACCTGATCAACCAGGCTGTGACTCATACGTCAGGCTGTAGCAGCCGCGTCCAACAGCCTGGTTGATCAGTCCAGCAACCAGGAGGCCTGGTCGACGACCGGGCCGCGGGGACGCTTAGGGGTACGCGGTTTGAACATATTTCTAGTGCTACTGTACTGAGCTTATTTTTTCCAAGCACTGGTTCAGGTTGCATTTTCTAGCTGTTCTTCCCAGTTTATTTCTGTGAAGTCCTGGTTTATTTGTTCTCAGTTTATCTGTTTATTATTGAAGGTTGAAGTTGGACCTTGGACAAACCGCTGGCTTCCTGTTCTCGTTGAAGCCACCAGAGTTTGCGGCACTCGGGTAAATTCAGGTAAAGTTAAACGTCTTGCAGGGAACATATTTTCATCCTTCGACTCTCAAGCGGCCTCCACCCGCCATCTTGTGGTGTTGCATGCACGCAGTAGTTATATTTACATGTATACAGGTGCTGGTATAAAATTTCATGTTTCTGCATGGAATATTGAAGGTTATTCGGTGTTTTGTGTGAAATCAACCGGACAGAGGTGGCAACTGTCAAAAGAATTTTCTATCTATGGTGTTGGAGGTGACGGAACCGGAAGTGACGTCACACTTGGCGCTAAGTGAAGTGTAAGCAAGTACCTTGGCAGTGTAAGGTAAGGTCAAGGGGGTATGATCCCCTGGCTAGTGAGACGGGTTTCCCGCCCTTTTTGGGTGTAGGACAGCGCTCTTAAATTTATTCTCAGATGTGTTTTTAGGAATTCATTTTTGGCGCGAGGATAGGCAGAAAGCAACATAAGTTCACAGCCACAGAGGTTACCACGGCTGTGGTCTGGTGAGACACCATATATGCAGCCCTGACTGGCAGTGCAAGACAAAAACCCAGAGACACTTCAGATGTTATGAGCCCAAAGATCACATTCACTCCAAAATCTACCACCTACGGGCTACTCATGCCCGTGTCACCTCTTGTTGTTGCTTACTCTTCAACAACAACAACAGTAGTGCAAGGACCTAACACTGCGCCAAGTCTACGCTGCCTGTAGCTGTAGTTGATCTGAAAATTAGCGTTAAAACATAAATGATTTAGTGGCGGCCTACGGGCAAGAGTAAGTTTATTGTCGCGTGCCAATAGGCTGTAGTACATCACTGCTGACCTCCTGCAAGACAACATTTCTAATTCATGCGGCTGACAAGATTCTCTGAACTTATAAAATATACTCATATGTACGAGAAAATAAATGAGCCTATAAAACACGAATATTTTATCAGGTAAACACTGCAGTTTATAAAACTTTATAATATTAAAATAATAAATAAATAAATAAAAACTAATAAAAACTTTACCACGAAAGAGCAGTCAGTATATACAAACTTTGTATATCACTATTTGGTACATTATTAATAATAACCTTAGAAGTTATAGTAGGTCTTAACTAGATCATTCAACATGTTGTCCCTTGCTGTGGCCTGCCAGTACTAAGCAAGCGTAAATTTAATACCAGGTACAAATACTGAGTTAGTTTGGTCTGGTGTTGGACCTAAGAGCTTGATAAACCTCTTGAGGGTCATTATAACCACCACAATACCTTACTGACCAACCCCCCCCACCCCCAAGTATACTTTAGCCCTAAACATAGACTAAAGTAAACTCTGGGTGTATATACGACGATAAGCGGGATACTCGGTGTATGAGCCCCAGATAATATTTAAACAAGTGTACTGTACACTTCAAGTGTAAATTAACCCGGTACGATATTAGAGCTTATTACAATTTCGTTTTAGAATCTTTTGTTTTTTTTTGGTGATATAAATCTTAAGATAAATAATGTGTTTCTGGGGTACGATAATTATCATTGTTGCCCAATTATCAATAAGCCCAATAAGTCGTCGTCCCTTCACCTTCTAGTGTGTGGTCTGGTCAACATTATGCATTGTTGTTTGTATAGCCTATATATAATTATTAATATTGTTCGCGTTAATATTATAATTGTTATTATTGTGTGATTATAACCACTGAACACGTGTCCATAACTGTATATGTACAGCAAGTAAATAAGTAAATTACATTGGAAATCAAGAGGAGGTTGACAAAGTTTTACAACCAAGTAACCGGTACGAGGCTGTCACTATTTATGGACCTCTGCAATAGGGGGCCACGAGGCCAAGGCTTCGGGGTATACAAGCAGCTGTGGGTACCGTTGGGGGCTGCCTACCTAGTGAGTCCACCTACTAACCAAAACTAGGATTCAGATGAAAATTTTGATATTTACGCAAGCTAACATAACAATCTAATACTAGCATAGATTACTACAAGCATAGCATAACAATTTCTGATGATTACACAAGCTAGCGTAACAATTTCTGATATTTACACAAGGTAGAATAGCAATTTATGATATTTACACAAGCTAGGATAACAGTTTCTGATATTTACAAAATTAGCATAACAATTTCTGATATTTTCACAATAGGATAACAATTTTTTATATTTTCTTAATGTTGTTTTGTCTTCAAGTTTTTCGTTCATCAAGTTTTCTAGTTCCTTGCTTTCCAGTTGGATCAATAACCCATATTTCTTTCCATGTTGGATCAATAAACCCATTTATTTCCATGTTGGATCAATAAGCCCATTTATTTCCATGATAGATCAAATGTTAAATATATTGTTGCTTTTAATTGTGTCTTTTGTTAAATATAAATATATAAAACAGAGTATAAGAGCGTACACAGCTCGCATAGTGTAATACATGTGTACATGTGTATGTGTGTGAGCACATCTATAAGTGGTTTTTTCAGCTCCTGGAGCCTGCCTCTCAGTAGTTTATTGGAATGGCCTCCAACTATCAGTTCTTATCTTTGTGGTCCTTTGCAAGTTTTTGAGGCAGGTGAAAATGTCATTATTTTAAGCCTGCTGTTTCTTTTGTCAATTCACGTGAACAAATACGATGAAACTTGGCTCCAAGTTCAGCCATTAATCTTGCCATCTCTGTATTCGGTCTGTTTTGTGTGTATTCTCACCTAATCGTACATACATTCTTACCAAATGTACATTTGTTTCATGAGGCGAAGCTCTTGGAACCCGCCTTTCCAGCTTTCAGTCTTCTAATGCAGTCAACATGTGTCCCGGGCGTGTGTGGGTAGGTTCTCGTCTAGATACTAATATAACAATAATAATAATAATAATAATAATAATAATAATAATAATAATAATAATAATAAATAATAATAACTCAAATTTTTATTCAAAAGAATGTGTGTACGACTGACATGAGAGTAATGTACAATTGTCGGGACAAGAGTTCCACATACTCATGAAGCCACTATTACTCAAGAGCGTTTCGGGCAACAAGAGGCGCTCCCTGGATTCATCACTGCCCCAAAAATACATGTTTGTATAAAACAATGACTCAGTTCTTGATTTTACTTTCCTTATTTATGTAAAATTGAGCTAACTTTACTTGTTTCTCAAACCCATTCCACTTACTGACGACTCTTTAACACTGAATAAGTTCTTTCTGACATCTCTGTGTTTCGTTTTA
This sequence comes from Procambarus virginalis, assembly GCA_020271785.1. NCBI lineage: Eukaryota > Metazoa > Arthropoda > Malacostraca > Decapoda > Cambaridae > Procambarus > Procambarus virginalis. Next base: position 10,862,571 of record WNGS01000690.1, on the reverse strand, counting down.
ATCTCTTAGTCTCCAGCTATGACTTCTCTTGCTGTTTTTCATAGCTGTCAATATGGTTTGTCTAATAATTCCTCTAATTCCTCTAAATATAACCAAGAATTGTCTAATTCTTGGTTAGATTTCGTTATCATGTTTCACCTTAATCCTCCTCTCCCAAGATGGTTAGTTCAGAAATAGCGTGTGTGTACTCACCTAGTTGTGCTTGCGGGGTTGAGCTCTGGTTCTTGGGTCCCCCGTCAACTGTCAATGTGTGTGTGTACTCCATGTACATGCCTCTCTGTTGGTGTGTGTGTGTGTGTGTGTGTGTGTGTGTGTGTGTGTGTGTGTGTGTGTGTGTGTGTGTGTGTGTGTGTGTGTGTGTGTGTGTGTTTGTGTGTTGGACTCGATATACATGCCTGTATGTGTGTGTGTGTGTACTTACCTAATTGTGCTTGCGGGGGTTGAGCTTTGGCTCTTTGGTCCCGCCTCTCAACGTCAATCAACTTGTACAGTGTGTGTGTGTGTGTGGTGTGTGTGTGGTGTGTGTGTGTGTGTGTGTGTGTGTGTACTCGATATACCTGCCTGTATGTGTGTGTGTGCTTACCTCTTGTGCTTGCGGGGGTTGAGCTCTGGCTCTTTGGTCCCGCCTCTCAACGGTCAATCAACTAATGTACAGGTTCCTGAGCCTACTGGTCTCTATCATATCTACACTTGAAGCTGTGTATGGAGTCAGCCTCCACCACATCACTTCCTAATGCATTCCATTTGTCTACTACTCTGACACTGAAAAATTCTTTCTAACGTCTCTATGGCTCATTTAGGCACTCAATTTCCAGTGTCCCCTAGTGTTTGTGCCCCTTGTTTTAAAAAGTCTGTCTTTATCTCCCTATCAATTCCTCTGAGAATCTTGTATGTGGTGACCATGTCCCCCTCTAACTCTCTTCTCCCAGGACGTGAGGTTTAATTCCCGTAGTCTCTCCTCGTAGTTCATACCCCTCAGTTCGGGTACTAGTCTGGTGGCAAACCTTTGAACCTTTTCCAGTTTAGTCTTATGCTTGATTAGATATGGACTCCATGCTGGATCCGCATACTCCAGGATTGGTCTGACGTATGTGTATATAATGTTCTGAAAGATTTCTTACACAAGTTTCTAAAGGCCGTTCTTATGTTAGCCAACCTGGCATATGCCGCTGATGTTATCCTCTTGATATGAGCTTCAGGGGACAGGTCTGGCGTGATATCAACCTCCAGGTCTTTCTGTGTGTGTGTTTGTGTTGTGTGTGTGTGTGGTGTGTGTGTGTGTGTGTGTGGTGTGTGTGTGGTTTGTGTTGTGTGTGTGTGTGTGTGTGTTGTGTGGGTGTGTGTGTTGTGTGTTGTGTGTTGTGGAAGGAGGGTGGGGGAATTGGCTGGGTGCGTGCGTGCGCGCGCGTCACACTTAACAAACCGCTTAGAATTCACAATGTATAGTTTTACATACATCTTGTAACCGCAATCCGCAACTTTTGGCCTGCGAATAATAAGACATTTCGCGAACTATAAGCCTTACTCACCTCGTAAAGTCTTAAAGAGTCGATATTGTAAACTCCGCCTTACTAGATCTTGATGTAGGTCTTATGTATGGCTACATTTATAACTCCCGCAATCACTATTATCGTTTGGTCTGCCATTACAATATATGCCAAACCTCAAAAGTCTTAAAACAGATAAAAGAAAATTTAAGCTATAGTCTGCATTCAGACTTATTTCAAGATTTGCTCAACAAACTTATACAAAATACTGTCAAGTTTATGACATTACGTTTCTGCAATTTGCAAAATGAAATTTGCAATAGCATTTAAACAATTCATCAAAGTTACAATCTTAGTGCAAAATTTTTATATATCTCTCCAGAATATCACCATCTTTCCGTTGCGAGACATCCAGGCTATGTGTTCAGGAACAGTCAGTCTTATCTAAGTGTTTCTATACACATTAATCAACGGGCAATCAAGAACATAATGAGTGAGTGTGGTAACACCTTAACACCCACATAATTACACTGTGTCATTATCAATAACATCTATTCCATATTACCAGTAATATTTGTACCCAAGCCTGAGCCGCATGTGTTCAGAGTCACTTCAAGCATTTCTCCTTTTTATCATAAATGATATGGGTGTTTTGACTGACATACATGTAGTGTTGCATGGGTTTGATTTCCCCTCATACAGTATACTTACATGGTTTTCAAAGTGGAAAGGAGATATAATTTAGGCAACACGGCCACAACACCACACATACACACACACACTGAACGACGGCTAATGCCAGACTGAGGTGGCCACGGGGCTCCGAGCTCATTATATACGGCCAGAGACGGAGGGGTGGAAGGGAAGACTGTAACAATGGTAGGGAAGCAGAAGAGACAGAAGAACAAGGACAAATAGAGGAATGAGGAGGGGGAAAAGGACAGAAGGTAACGGGGAGAAGAGAGAGAGGAAAAACACGGGGACAGGTAGGAGTAAAAGGACATAAAAGGGAATGGGGGGGGGGGTGAGTAAAGGCGACAGAGGGGTATGGGGAAGAAATACATATTTATATAGGCAACTACAAGTCACTAAAGACAGACAAATTAATAAAAAATTGCGCACTAAAACTTCTTGTTTTATTATCAGTGCTCAGCTAGGATAGCATAGATAAAAAAAAATGTTACGGCTAGGTTTGATAGGCTTTATATTTTAGCGTATCTTTTGCTCCCCTTCCCATTGAACTTCCCTCCTGGACAATAATAATAATAATAATAATAAATAATAATAATAATAATAATAATAATAATAATAATAATAATAATAATAATAATAATAATATTTATTTAGGAAAAGTACATACTGTACATAGATGCAGAGTTACAAACATTTGATTATTTATAGGCAGAGCTAGTAATATATGCTGTTCCGCTCCTCCAGCTCGACTATGTAGTCAAATAACATAACACATTGACGATCAACACAAGGACATCACATTAACATGATCTATCTATCAGAATATCATGGGTGCAATGCGGGGATGGAACCAGCGTCCTGTGGACAGCGCTTGGGGAGTCGTAGTCCTAATGGCCGGGTTCGATTCCCGGTGGAGGCTAAAACAAAATGGGCAAAGTTTCTTTCACCCTGATGCACCTGTTCACCTAGCAATAAACAGGTACTTGGTAATTAGACAGCTGCTTCCTGGAGATGTATGTGTACATGTGTTAGATAAATATATGTAGTAGATATAATAGAAGAAAATAGATTGTTTAGAAAGGCGGGGTCCAAGAGCTAATAGCTCGATTCTGCAGACACAAATAGTAAATACACACTTTCCCTTGTGTATAACTCTCCTCATGCTCCTGTCCACCCTGTCACCATATACTAACCCCCCACCCTAACCCCTGTCCTCTTAAAAATAACGTCACTTTTCGCTGGTATGTGCGCTATGGCCAAAAATTAACGTAATTTGAAATGAAATCGGCTCACGAAAGTGATGTACTGTCCCGTTTTCTGTTGAGTCCTCCGGCTTACACGGTTAGGTTAAGAGAAGAAACTTTCAATAAACGGTTTTCATGACGTTTTGAAACCTTAGGAGAACTTCTTGCCCTCTTAACCTTTCAGAGGACCCTTAACTTGCAGTTTTTGAAAAACAAAATTCAAAATTTATTTTCATTTTTTTTTTATTTTCAAATTACGTCCATTTTCAGCCATACGGGCAAACGGCTAAATTCAGACGTAATTTGTAAGATGACAGGTTGCCCACACGAGGTCGAGATTTGATATCGGCGAGACTGCACAAAAGTAAATAAGCTTTAAAGTAATGCACATAGGTGGAACTACATACAAAGAAAATTAAATTAGGTAATGGTTCAACAAAGAAAACTCTGATGTAATTGCACTCATAGAAACAAAACTGTTAGGAGCCTTAATAAAGGCAGTATTTCTTAAGGAATATCACATCGTATGGAAGGGGAAAATGGAGAAGGGAGTATCCCTGGTCATCGTAAAGAACTGGACATTCAAGGAAATGGTAATCTCAGGTTGTGAAGGACCCAAAGTAGCAGTAATAACAGTACACCAGAAACAACAGTTACTATTACTATAATAATAAAAACCAACTTCAATCGCCTGTAGGAATAAATCCTAACAATAATCATGGGTGACTTCAACCATAGCAGGATAGACTGTGAGAACAAAGATCCTCATGGAGGTACAGCCACGTGGAAAAGTAAACTGATGGAAGCAGCAACAAGAAACCTTCTTTGAAAACATATTAGGGAACCCCCAAGAATGAAGGGTACTGACGGATCAGCAAGGCGAGGCTTCGGCCGTCAGAGCCTCGAACGCTTTGGATCATGTGTGAGGTGATCCGCGCCCTGGTCACATAAATGGCTGACGACTATATTGTGGATAATAACATTTCGTTCAATTGGATCATTGAACCACAAAAGCAGAGGGTGTTGCTTTTTTAATATAATAATTGTACTGATTATTGAAGCACTATGAGAATTTTTTTTTAAATAATAAAACACACTCAGAGGCAACAGTAGTGGCAGGAGTGACGCTTCCCTCACTACAGCCTTACACAATACACTGTAGCCTCTAACTACAGCTCTACACAATACACTGTAGCCCCTCACTACAGCTCTACACAATACACTGTAGCCCCTCACTACAGCCCTACACAACACACTGTAGCCCTCACTACAGCCCTACACAATACACCGTAGCCCCTCACTACAGCTCTATACAAATATTTCCAGAAGCTGCCGTGAAGTGCAACATTGAGCCAACAATAACTATCACTAAGTACACGTAAAAGCCTCAACCAGTTGACACTCGCTGGCCAAGAGTCCATTCAAATTACTGCCATCTTGGCGCTTTCCCCCTGATAATTCCCTGCCCTCATCAAGCACAAACTTTGTCTTCACGTGTACAATACATGCAGAACTTAAAGGCTAACACACTTCCAAAACCAGGAAAGTATTATATATTTTATGGTCTAAAAAACTGACTAAAGGTTTAAACAACAATGGCGTCCGGTCTGACAGCAGCTGAAGGGAAGGCAAATATTGGCTCAGCATTAGCAACTGTCCACACGTCCAGGAAGGCGCGTTTTCTGTGGGATTTGTGTGGTTCCAAACCTTGACGCTCTGGATAACTAGACAGTTAAAGAATTCAAGACGCAAGTAACCCGTTATGAAACTTTCAGCGCTGATGTACTTTTGAAGTACAGGATAAAATAATCCGTTCAGAGCTGAAAAAGCTCCACCCAAGTCTAGTCCTGCATCGTCATCGTTACTCTTTAGTTAAACAACCCCAAACTAATCTACTCTATCCTAATATATGCTAACCTAATCTAACGTCGTGAAAGTATTAGAGAAAATTGTATTTTTGTATTTATGGTGTGTGGCGTCACTGTGACGTATTGTGGCCACACCCGTGGATCTTTTTGGACACGGACTGACTCACAGCGCCCACTGACACCTAGCCACAAGTGTCAACAACGCCTCCATCGTCATCGTCACCCGTAATGGTCAAACAAACGTTTGTTTATCCTGTGGGAACGTTCTTGCCACAGACAGAACCAACCACCTGGGAAACTGAACAACAGTAATACTCTCAGCGAAAACCAAAACATGAACTGCAAAGAAAGATAAGAGAAGATGAAAATATGAACAAATCTAAAACTAAGGGACAGAAGGAACCTGTGAGTTCCGGTCCTCCGCCCGTCGTCCACACCCGCCTGAGAGAGAACTGCACCGCTGGGATGAAGAGCGACTTCTGGAACGAGTGTTGACCTATTAGACTGTGGTTGATGGTCGAACAGTGTCGGATAGGAAGGGAGGAGAGAGAGAAAGGTGAGGGAAGAGAAACTGTGGGAGAGAAGCAACGGAAATAATTGGAAGGGAGAAACAAGAAGCTAAATATATTGGAACAAAATGGACGAGACGTAATGATTTGTGAGGGTACGGGGGGGGGGGGGTCAAGAAGGAAGAATTAAAGTAAGGAGAAGTAAAAGACTTGAAGACAAGAGGAAATAGGAGGGAGACAAAGACTATATGAATAAAGAGGAACTGTGGAAAGAACATAAGAGTGAGAAACGTCTCGCGAGACACTTAGAGGAAGGGGTAACCTCGAGAAGATGATTGGTGATAAATCTGCGCCGTAACGACTGGCAACTGGTACCATAAGAATGACGCCGCAGCATGTATACTCCTAACATTTGATTAGGGGGGTTAAGCCCCGTGGACCACCAAAAATACAGGGTGTGTTCCTTAGAGATATGAACACTCTTAGTCTGTCTCCTATCCTTTGCCGGAAGAACAGCTTTGAATACCACACTCAGCTGCATTTCAGGTCATCAGAGAACAAAGACAGAACGTGTTTACTCCTCCCTACCGGAGTCTGGCGGAGGAGAGATGAAACAGGATAAGAAACTGGCTCAACGTCAAGGAATACTGATAACTCGGTGAACGGAAAAGGTACATGAGATAAAAGAAGGAATTGTCACATCACAGCTTCTGGGCCATTAATGGAGGGCAGAGAGAGAGAGAGAAGAGAGAGAGATGAGAGGAAGAAGGAGAGAAGGGATGAGAAGAGAGAAGGAAGAGGAGAGGTTTAAGGAAGAGGAGAGAGAGAGAGAGAGAGAGAGAGGGAGAGAGAGAGAGAGAGAGAGAAAGAGAGAGAAAGGAGGGAGAGAGGAGGAAAAGGAGTGAGGGAGAGAGGAGAGAGAACGGAGAAGAGGGGAAGAGAAGAAAGCGGGGGAGGAAAAGGGGTGGGGGAGGGGTTGGCTAAATAATTAGGCAAGTGACAGTGACGGCTGGCGTGGTGATATAAGAAATCTGATATAACATAACTAATCACACAGGGGCCAGGGGGTGTGTGAGAGAGTAAACCAGGGTGAGTGGGTGCTGGCAGCCTGAGTGAGGGGAAACAGAGGTGAACTTGATCACAACCAATCCTCAGCGTTGACACTAAGAACAACAGCGGCATCGTGACACACTTCTGCCACCCTTCAACTGGGCCACGACTGATCTCAGCCTCCTCTGTTGTCTTAGATTCAGGTTACCGGAACACAAAGTTCCAGGTAGCAGCGGGCTATGGTGATCCCCCGACTTACCTGGTACAGGAGCGGGCTGTGTGTGTTGCCTCGCGTTGGTTGATTGACTGATGAAGGCTAAGCCACCCAGAGGTGGCACGGTATGAATAGCCCGTAAGTGGAGATTTTTTGTTAGTAAATGTATACTGTGTGGTGAGGTCACAGTCCCGTCTTATACAAGCTGTGGTCGTCACTGTAGCACGATACATCACTGTGTCAACACCCTAACGTACCTCTAAAATATACTGTAAATCATACAAGTTACAGGTTCGGAAAATTTGTTGTAAGTTATAATAATTATTTATGAGTTTTTGTGTAAAAAAAAAGGTTTATGTAAACATCAGCTGTTTGGTCAAGTCGTGTTGAGCTGCCGTACAGAGGACGAGTATGGGGTGCACAATTAAGGAAATATTGGTGGTCGTCTCTAACCCGTAGTGGTGACCCCACCTGGTGACAACCACGACCCAC
>WNGS01000690.1:10820032-10847979 GCA_020271785.1 Procambarus virginalis | reverse complement strand
TCTTCTTCTCACTCTTCTATAAGGTCTCTTCTCATAGACCTCTTCTATATCCTCCTCTCCTCATAAAGGCTTATATAACTTCCTCATAACCCCTTCATATCTCTTCTCGTGCCCCCCCCCCCCCGGCTCAAAACCCCCGTCCCTGCTCATGCTTGCACTGTGTCAGTCTCCTCCCAACACCTGGCGCCTGTCTGTGTGTTGGTGGCGGTGTTGTAAACTAGGTGTGCTTGCGGGGGTTGAGCTTTGGCTCTTTGGTCCCGCCTCTCAACCTTTGGTCCCTCTGTGTGTGTGTGTGTGTGTGTGTGTGTGTGTGTGTGTGTGTGTGTGTGTGTGTGTGTGTGTGTGTGTTCACTTAGTTGTGTTCACTTAGTTGTATTCACTTAGTTGTATTTTACGGGGGTTGAGCTTTGCTCTTAAGGCCCGCCTCTGAACTGTCAATCAACTGTTTACTAACTACTTTTTTTTTCCCCACACCACACACACACACACCCCAGGAAGCAGCCCGTGACAGCTGACTAACTCCCAGGTACCTATTTACTGCTAGGTAACAGGGGCATTCAGGGTGAAAGAAACTTTGCCCATTTGTTTCTGCAGGGTGCGAGAATCGAACCCGCGCCACAGAATTACGAATCCTGCACGCTATCCACCAGGCTACCTGGCCCCCTGGCCTACCTGGCTACCTGTGTGTGTGTGTGTGTGTGTGTGTGTGTGTGTGTGTGTGTGTGTGTGTGTGGTTGAGAGGCGTACTCACCAGAGACCCACGACCGGTCAAGGAGACCTTCCTTCCTCTCGATGATAAAGGAGAGAGCTGTCAGCCCCACCGCCATGAAGTAAGTGATCCTGCCAGGATAGGAACAGGCCCAGGTCATGGTCTAATGAATACTGGATTAAATAATAGCATGATGTACACAGGACTAATTCATATCGTCATGCAAACAGCCCTTCGTAATGACGCAATGTAACAGATCTTGTCAGATGACATTAATAACCCTCCAGAGGGTTATAGGTCATATACCCAACACCACACTTGCTGCCAATACGTACGTGAGGATGACACCCGGGGCCATAAACTCGGTGAAGGAGGCGCCAGAGGAACCATACACCGGTTGGTTGAACTGTGGAGTAAGTCTTATGATCAGTCACTGTTATGTATTGTTATATTGAGTACATGCAAAGTCAGCTGGAGGTACACGAATATTTGTGGTACAGTTAAGGATACAAGTGGAACCAGCTTGGGCCATTGGAAGACGTGGTACAGTATAGTGGAACCAGATGAGGCTACATGAATCCTTGTGGAACAGTTTTTTTTTTTATTATTGTTTTGTACCACAGACGTGGCCACACATTTACAATGCTAACCACATATATACATTTTCTTCTGTCCTCCATGGACAGGGTTAGAGGTATGTTAAACATATATTTCAAGGGTTTATTGAACAATCAACCACTGAAGGTGAGTCGGTGCTTTTAAAATGCTAAGCTAACCTATATACGTAAATACATAGATACACAGATTTACGTATGCCTTACATAAAGTGTTCGATGTGTCTTCTACACAGTGTCATTAATGTACATTTACAAAGGTGAAATGTAATTCTGATCAGTGTAGGGTAAGCGGTAGCCTACCAGCCAGACCTGCAGAGATCTGTGTTCTTGTGGAGCCAGCCAGCTCGGGCAATAACAATAAAAGGTGTGTGGGGGTCTATGAAGGCCTATACAAAGCCATATGAAGATAAATGAACAATTCAGGGAGGCTAGACACAAAATATAAACTTAACTCTTAAAACACGTGGGATTATTTGAGGTAAATTTTGAACCAGCAAGGTTTATGAGAACTTATGGAATATTTGAGGACACGTACAGAACCAGTTGAGGCTATGAATGAACTTGTAAACCTATGTAAACATGTAGGTGGCAGGAACTGGTAGGGACATGCAGGGCAACATTACCTTCAGAGGAAAAGACAATTTACTGACGTCGATGGTAATGTTAAGGAACTCTTCAGGTATACTTATCAGTTTCTTCATGAATCTATCAAGAGAATTCAACAGCTCGTAATCCAGAGTAGCCGTAATCTCAGAGTCTGAAAGATAATAATAAATAGTTCATTAGTACATATAGACACACACTTCATCATAGCAAATACACAAAATATGTTCGATCAGTGTTTAATCAACAGAGGCTGAAGGCCAGTTACTTTGGACTAGCTTCACCCAATGCGTCAGTATTACACATTGGGGGTGTGTAAGTGTCATAGGCTGCTCAGCGGCAGCCACATTGTCTACCTATAAGAAATACCGGCATCATCATTAAAGTTGTTTCAGTTCTTCTTAATAATAAATATTCTGAGTGAAGGGGCATTACACCTACATACATCAAACATGTTTCACTCGCGGAAAAAATGCACAGTAATTTCATCGAATCTTTGAGTATGCTGGGAATCTCCCCGACACAATGTAAAGCTTGTACGACCCATTTCATTAAAAGGTCAACTAAAGCGGAATTAGCTTAGCAATAACAATCGCAAGACCTTCAACTTGCATCTACAATATACTCAAATTACAAGCTCCACTCACTAGTAATGTCCATGTATAGATTGATCTTGCTCTGCTCCTTGTCCTCGGGCTTGATGAAGGGAATGGTGTTGTTATTACCGATGTAGAAGGCAATCATGCCTTTAGTGAAGGACTCGTTGAAGAACACGAGACCCCAAGCATCCCCGTCCACCACCGCCTGGTAGCCGTCCTCGAAGCTCTCGTAGAAGTTCTGCAGTAGATGTGTAAATGTGCATTAACTGTGTAAATATTTGTAAGTGACGACTGGCCGCCTGAAACTTGCCACATGCCTTCCGCTTTATAGATGTGGGTTGAGATTTTTAAGCCACGATATTATGGCTTATTCTCAGCATATTGGTAATATTATTGATAATATCGGTATTGAAGGTTGAATTTGATTCGTATTGATTGATTCCTCTACGAGGGACGGGCCTGGGTGGGGGGTTATTAATGACTGTAACCACCATTAGGCTAGTACTAGTTCAGTGTGTGTGTGTGTGTGTGATTTTGTAGCCTAATTAACGTCAATTTTTTTATCATTCAAACATTTATAGCAATTCATATGGTTTTCACAAGTATATACGTATCCACACATGTTATCATGCATGGCCAGGTCAACAACGGCTTATTGCACAGCGTGCTAAATAGCGCTCAAAAAAAGTCAAACGAAAGCCTTAACAACTTCCAGGATCGAGAATCATAATTGCCTTTGAGGGATTTGGCGCACAAATTTGTTTCCTTCAGAAAGTTAGCATCTTGAAAAATGATCTGTCTATTCATATGTGTTTATATTTGCTTATAAAAAAGGAATTCCATACTTTCCAGGGCGAGTCGTGACCGTTTGAAAACAGCGGGAAGCCCTCAGTGCCGTCGCAGCTGTCATGGAGGGCGCACGTCACTTGACCTTTCGGTAATTGGCTGCGAACTGTCGCATTCGTGACGTGTTGAATTACTCTACTGTAGTGATTGTTGAGCCATTAATGACGACCAGCCGTGATGGAGAGTTAAGCCAATGGCTATTGTGAGTTTGTAGTTTGCGGCCGCGGGAGACAGGATAAGAGTGAACATTGTGAACAAAAGTTCAGTGTAGTGTCGTGAAGTTTTACCATTGTTCACGAGTGCAGCTAAAGACAAACCAGTTCCATATTGCACATTCATAAAATAGGCGAAACCAATTTTAAACAAGTGTGACGCAAACACGATTACTATTTGGAATTCTGAAGGACATTATAGAACTGAAAGAGCCAACCCACCGACCTATCCTAAGCAATCCTAAGTCTAGCATATATACAATGTTAGGGTCTAATTTACTCTAGCACATGGAAGGGCTACGAGGATAAGGAGCTGGGATAGGAATGAGGGAAGGAACGGTGCCCAATCACTTTTACCCATCGGGTATCGAACGCCGACCTGCAAGAAGCCAGATCGTCTCTGTACCGGCGTAGAACACTAGCTGCCAGTGGTGTGGCTGGTGTACACTAGCTGCCAGGTGGTGTGGCTGGTGTACACTAGCTGCCAGTGGTGTGGCTGGTGTCGTACACTAGCTGCCAGGTGGTGTGGCTGGTGTACACTAGCTGCCAGTGGTGTGGCTGGTGTCGTACACTAGCTGCCAGGTGGTGTGGCTGGTGTACACTAGCTGCCAGTGGTGTGGCTGGTGTCGTACACTAGCTGCCAGTGGTGTGGCTGGTGTACACTAGCTGCCAGGTGGTGTGGCTGGTGTCGTACACTAGCTGCCAGGTGGTTTGGCTGGTGTCGTACACTACCTGCCAGGTGGTGTGGCTGGTGTCGTACACTAGCTGCCAGTGGTGTGGCTGGTGTACACTAGCTGCCAGGTGGTGTGGCTGGTGTCGTACACTACCTGCCAGGTGGTGTGGCTGGTGTACACTAGCTGCCAGGTGGTGTGGCTGGTGTCGTACACTACCTGCCAATGGTGTGGCTGGTGTCGTACACTACCTGCCAGTGGTGTGGCTGGTGTACACTAGCTGCCAGGTGGTGTGGCTGGTGTCGTATACTACCTGCCAGGTGGTGTGGCTGGTGTACACTAGCTGCCAGGTGGTGTGGCTGGTGTCGTACACTACCTGCCAGGTGGTGTGGCTGGTGTACACTAGCTGCCAGGTGGTGTGGCTGGTGTCGTACACTACCTGCCAATGGTGTGGCTGGTGTCGTACACTACCTGCCAGTGGTGTGGCTGGTGTACACTAGCTGCCAGGTGGTGTGGCTGGTGTCGTATACTACCTGCCAGGTGGTGTGGCTGGTGTACACTAGCTGCCAGGTGGTGTGGCTGGTGTCGTACACTACCTGCCAATGGTGTGGCTGGTGTCGTACACTAGCTGCCAGTGGTGTGGCTGGTGTCGTACACTAGCTGCCAGGTGGTGTGGCGGTTGTCGTACACTAGCTGCCAGTGATGTGGCTGGTGTACACTACCTGCCAATGGTGTGGCTGGTGTCGTACACTACCTGCCAGTGGTGTGGCTGGTGTACACTACCTGCCAATGGTGTGGCTGGTGTCGTACACTAGCTGCCAGGTGGTGTGGCTGGTGTCGTACACTAGCTGCCAATGGTGTTGCTGGTGTCGTACACTAGCTGCCAGTGATGTGGCTGGTGTACACTACCTGCCAATGGTGTGGCTGGTGTCGTACACTAGCTGCCAGTGATGTGGCTGGTGTACACTACCTGCCAATGGTGTGGCTGGTGTCGTACACTACCTGCCAGTGGTGTGGCTGGTGTACACTACCTGCCAATGGTGTGGCTGGTGTCGTACACTAGCTGCCAGGTGGTGTGGCTGGTGTCGTACACTAGCTGCCAATGGTGTTGCTGGTGTCGTACACTAGCTGCCAGTGATGTGGCTGGTGTACACTACCTGCCAATGGTGTGGCTGGTGTCGTACACTAGCTGCCAGTGATGTGGCTGGTGTACACTACCTGCCAATGGTGTGGCTGGTGTCGTACACTAGCTGCCAGGTGGTGTGGCTGGTGTACACTACCTGCCAATGGTGTGGCTGGTGTCGTACACTAGCTGCCAGGTGGTGTGGCTGGTGTCATACCCAACCTACCAGCTGAAGCTACACACCTTGACGCCCGCGTCAAGCAAGTCTATCGCGGCCATGCCATCAGCTGTGGTAAGTACAAATATTTTATATTTGTTTATATTTCATATATCTCACTTCACAGGTACGTAGACAAAAGTTCAGTTCGATTTTTATATTTTCTTGATGGAGCTTAGTGTTTTTAATAATCATATTTATATTTGGTTAAGCTTTTCTAGGCCTTCCATAGTCATATAATAACAACTAGAATTGTATTCTTATTTTACTGTATTTCGTATTATTTTTAAAATAAAAAAACAGCCCAAGATGGAAAGCCCCCAAATACCACATCGGAAAGGCAATGAATATTTTCTAAAGTCTATGGAGAAATTTAAATGGCTTTCTCCTTGAATGAGAACAGTTCAACCTGTCCTCTCATCTAGTACGTCTCATTTTGCACGTTATGGTCCTCATGAAATAAATTACAAAGTATTATGAAAAGCATCGGTGCTCAAACATCCACGGTTTCTGTGCATCGTTAGGTTAGGTTAGGTAGGTTGCTTGGGGTTGTACATTTTTGGGTAGGTTAGGAGGTTGAATTTTGTTCAGTGTAGCAGATCAAGAGAACGGGTTGAACAGTTATATGTTTTTGTGTGGGTATAATGTTGGTGTACAATTTATCATGAGGATGGCGTGAGCCGCCTCATGCCTCACAGTGCGTTTATATCCCAACTAATTTCAGAATCATTTTACAGTATATGTTAATAACATAAAGTATACTTATAGGAATGCGGTGGCAGTAATAATAGTATTGTGGTGGTAATTATAGTGCGGTGGTGGTAATTATAGATTGATTGATTGATGAAGATTAAGCCACCTATGAGGTGGCACGGGCATGAATAGCCCGTAAGTGGTAGATTTTATGGATTGAGTGATCCTTGGTCGTGAAAGAATATACTGGGTGGTGTGGTCGTATCTAAATCGTCAGTCCTTTCTTTATTAATATTATTATTATTATTATTATTATTATTATTATTATTATTATTATTATTATTATTATTATTATTATTATTATCATCTATCACAGACGTGACCTCACATTTACAATGTTAACCAGCATATATACATTTTCTTCTGTCCTCCATGGACAGGGTGAGAGATTTGTCAAACATATAGTTCAGGAATTCATTGTAAAATCAACCACAGAAGGTGATTGTAGTGTTTTTAAAATGCTAGGCTAAGCTACATACGTAAATACATAGATACACAGATTTATGTATGCTACATAAAGTGTTCGATGTGTCTTTTACATAGTGTCATTAATGTGCATTTACAAAGGCGAAACGTAACTCTGACCAGCTTCCATATATACTTTATACACATACATACATACATACATACATACATACATACATACATACATACATACATACATACATACATACATACATACATACATACATACATACATACATACACACATACATACATTTGTCTCTGTTACTCTAACAGGGTGAGATAGCTGATAGAGAAACTAGTGTGCAATTAAGAATTTAACCACTGATGGTGATTAAGATGCTTTTACAAGCTCAGGTTATATAGTTACATCACATACATTGTATACGTGATACATTACATGGTCAATCTAGGGGTACAAGTCCAATATATCAAGTGTTCCAGTACTCATATAGTGGTTACTATGTGGTTTTTATCGCGGGGGAGGATACTGCTTAATAATATTTATGAGGGTGTCCAGCTGCTGGACATCTTTTGGTAATTATAGTGTGGTGACAGCAATTATAATGTGGTCGTGGTAATTATGGTATGGTTGTCGTGGTAATTATAGTGTTGTCAATAATTATAATGTGGTGGCAGAAATGATGTATTCTATTATGGTTTCAGAGTTATGTTTTGCAAAGTTCCTGTTGTTCTTTGTTCTCTGCTGTTCAAAGTTCTTACCTATTCTGTTATCCTAGTTATAATGTTATCAGTCATGGTTGATTATATGAATGCCGACAGAAATGGTTGATTGTAATGAAAACATGTTAATGATGGCATAAAAATAGTTGATGATAAAGATAACATAATCATGATGACAAATTATTGATTATGATCATAAGTGATAACAGAAATTGGTTGATTATAATGATGACATCATACTAATGACAAATGGTTGATTATGAGGATAATAATATAATAATGGTGACAAATGGTTGATTATAAGGATGATAATATAATAATGACATAAATTATTGAATACAATATCAAATTAATGATGGCAGAACTGGTTGATTATAATGATAACTTGCAGATGACGACAGAAAGTAGTGATAACTGCTTTCTGTTGGTTGAGTATAGTGATAACATACTAATGATAACAGAAATGTTTGATTCATGAAGATGATAACATAGAATTGACGAATGAAATAGTGGATTATTATAAAATGACATCGTTTTGCATCATTATTTCGGCAGAAAGTCACCCCTCCTCACTCACCTTGTCAATTGTTTTGCTGTTGAGTTCATTGATATAGATGGATGAGAAGTTGAATATGGGGTTGATGAGGGGTGTCCCAGGGAAGCCGAGGTCGTAGTTGACGATGGCCATTGGGAGGTTGTAGGGAGTGCCTCCCACCGTCAGACAGAAGAGTACCGTCTGTAGGGGCGGCATGAGGAACGAGAACAGCAGGAATCTGCAGGTGGTGATGCAGTGCCGTCAACGGAAGAATATGATTACAGCATGTATAGGACAGATAAGATTTAGATTTAGATTTAGATTTTTTATTCAGGTAAAGGTACATACGTTGAAGACAATACTTGCTATGGCATGTATAGGACGGATAATAATATTTAAGGTGTGCGTGTAGACTCGCCTGTTTGTGCATGCAGGACTGAGCTTTTGCTGTTGGGCTCTGCCTTTCTCGCCGCCTGTTGTCTGATGCAATGACTCCTGACCTTTTTTTTTAATTGTTAATGGAATGTGTGTGTTTTATTAGCGATTCTTACCTAACAGAGTTTGCAAGACAGAGCTTCGCTCTTGGACCACGCCTACCCAACTTTCGTTCGTTGAGTGTAATGTGTACTCGCCTATTTGTCTTTGCGGGGGGTTGAGCTTCAGTTCTTTGGTCCCGCCTCTCAACAGTCAGTCAACTGGTGTATAGGTTCCTGAGCCTGTTGGGCTTTATATGTGTGTCTGCATGTGTACGTATGCGTGTGTGTGACACGCACACGTAAGTGTGTGTACACAAGAAGTACTTAATTAAAAGACAAACTCACCCAATGTTCCTCCAAAGGCGAATGAAGTTCTTCATGAGGAGGGCGGAGAATCTGTCATGGGAGAACATCCTCTCGTACTTAGATGTCTGCACCCAGGGGTCCTGTGTGTGTGCCAGAGGCTCGTGTTATGCACGTGTTCATCATCTGCGCGCACACGTGCACACACACACACACACACACACACACACACACACACACACACACACACACACACACACACACACACACACACACACACACACACACACACACACACACACACACACCAATCCTGGAGTATGCAGCCCCAGCATGGAGCCCGTACCTTGTCAAGCACAAGACGAAGCTGGAAAAAGTCCAAAGGTATGCCACTAGACTAGTCCCAGAACTAAGAGGCATGAGTTACGAGGAAAGGCTGCGGGAAATGCACCTTACGACACTGGAAGACAGAAGAGTAAGGGGAGATATGATCACAACCTACAAAATCCTCAGAGGAATCGACCGGGTAGACAAGGACAAACTATTCAACACTGGGGGGACGCGAACAAGGGGACACAGGTGGAAACTGAGTACCCACATGAGCCACAGAGACGTTAGAAGGAACTTTTTCAGTGTCAGAGTAGTTAACGGATGGAATGCATTAGGCAGTGATGTGGTGGAGGCTGACTCCATACACAGTTTCAAGGGTAGATATGATAGAGCCCAGTAGGCTCGGGAATCTGTACACCAGTTGATTGACAGTTGAGAGGCGGGACCAAAGAGCCAAAGCTCAACCCCCGCAAGCACAAATAGGTGAGTACAAATAGGTGAGTACACACACACACCCACATAAGGCAGAGTGCTGGGAAGACGGGACACCACAAGCATAGCTCTCATCCTGTAACTACTCTTAGATAATTACACACACACACACACACACACACACACACACACACACACACACACACACACACACACACACACACACACACACACACACACACACACACACACACACACGCTTTCATAGGAACAATTTGTGTACGTGTGTGTGTGTATATTCACTCAATTAGGTGAGTGTATACCTAAAATAACTTACACATCTGAATCGCGATTTTTTTTAATTATTCTTGCCTTGTGGCCCCACTACCATTCATCAACAGAAACAACCTAACAAATCACCATCAAGATGCTATCTTCATCGGAGTCTCTCAGGGTCACCAGGCCAGTATCGGGGTTAATCACCTCCTTCAGGTCAGAGGTCAAGCCCCGAGCTGCTGGAAGTGACCCGGAAGTGACCTTCTGAACTGGTAACCCGTCTTCCTCAAATGCCTTGTTATGCTGGAGGAAGATTTAAAAGTTAGACGCTGAAAGGAGTGGAATTAGTCATCTTATTTTCATATGTCTTATCAACAATTACATTATTTAATTCCCTTATTATTATTATTTTGGGAGGGAGGTAAGGATAGGGGGTGTTAGGTAGGTGTTAGGCTTAAAATCTATCCACCACAATAGATAACTGACCAACCAGCAAGCATACTTTAATCCTAAACATAATCTAGGCTAGGAGTAAATTATCTGTATACTGTATATACAGTGAGAGCCAGAATTATCCCACTACACTGTTATATAAGTTCCTTGTAGTTCATAGCGTCTGCACTCTACTGTAGCTTGAGTGGCTGTGTGTGTGTGTATTTTATGCGTCTCGGCATATAAATGTTAAATTATTTATTTTGCCAATGTGTGTGTCACCATTCAGATTGTAAGGTCTGTTTTATTATATGTATGCCTAAACATTTTGTTATTTAGTAGTTCAGTAGAGATAGAATTGTAACTATTTGTATAAAACTTCAGAAACAGAAATCTGTGGAAGGTTTAGTGTACATTTGTAATGCCTTTAACTCAGCTTTCTTTATATAGTAATATATAAATCCTGTGTAACCCTACAAGGGGCAACAGCTTCAAACTACATCAAGCCAATTCAAGATACGTTTTCACCCACAGGGTAATAAACCGCTGGGGCCAGATTCACGAAGCAGTTACGCAAGTACTTACGAACGTGTACATCTTTCCTCAATCTTTGACGGCTTTGGTTAAATTTATTAAACAGCTTACAAGCATGAAAACTTCCCAATCAACAGTCTCCTGGTGCTTCGGAGCTCATTAACTGTTTAATAATTGTAAACAAAGCCGCCAAAGATTGACAAAAGATGGACAGGTTCGTAAATGCTTGCGTAATTGCTTCGTGAATCTGGCCTCAACCCGGCGATGCCGTAAATACCAAGACCTTAGTTAAGTTAAAAAATCATCAGCAAAAAAAAAAATCCTCAGGAGTAATGGGGAAGATTTTGGCAAGCTGCCGGCTTCCTGTCCCCGTCGAGGTCATTAGAGATGGTGGCCCTCGGGGAAATTTGTCTCACAAGACTGTTCTTCGCGTGACCTGGCATTACCGGCTTGAATTAATGACCCGTGAGCGGCCAACTACTGACCTGGCCGAGTTTTAGGTCGTCCTCGGCGCCGTCCTGGAGGCAGAGCTTCAGGAATATGTCCTCGAGGGAAGGAATAGCGAAGTGCTGGATGAGGCTGGAGGGGGACGTCTCGGCCAGTAGCCGACCTCCTCGCATCAACCCCACCTGTGGTCGAGGGTGAGGATTGTAGTGGTGGGGTGGTACTGGTGGTGATGTTGATGGTGATGATGCTGGTGGTGGTGGTAGTGGTGGTGGTGGATATAGTGGGGGAAATAAGTGACAGGTGTATAGGTGGTGATGATGATAATGGCAACAGTAGTGGTGTGTAGGTGGTGTTGCTCATCATGTGGTAGTGGGTGCTATGGTACTATCTTAACATAAATCAGAAATTGTATTTAGTTTACCGTAAGCCCTTGACTGGTTCCCAAAACATCCGCTATAAGAGGGAACCACACCAGTCTCACTCGGCCCACACAGCACCGTTCTTGTGCCAGGTAAGTCCACTATGGGTTCACCATAACCCGTGCTACTTGCCCCACTCCTGTGCCAGGTAAGGTACAGGCTCACCATAGCCCGTGATACTTGGAACTTGTTCCGAGTAGCTGAATCTATAACAACAGTCTCACTCGGTCTGTCTACCTACCTTGTCCGGGGGATCAATGTCCCCGGTCTCTGACCAGGCCTCCTGGTTGGTGGTCTGGTCAATGAAGCTCTTAGAAGCCTCTGCTTGCAGTCTGACGTATGAATCACAGCCCGGTTGATCAGATATCCTTTAGAGATGTTGATCAAGTTCTTCCATGACCACAGAGAGATCGGCCAGTTATGCCCTTTTGTAAAAAAAGGAGTCTTGAAAAGTCTTGGGCCCCCTGATGTTGATAGTTCTCTCTCTCGGCGAACATTTTGCACCTTTGCTTTTAAATGGGGCTATTTTGCACTGCGGTTGGAATCCCAGACCAGATCATGACTTGGATCGTGAAGAATATCCCAGGTCCTCGAGTGACCTAAGTTTACTATGACTCGTCAAGAATTTATGTGTTCACTTACGAAACCTGTACATCTTTCATCAATCATGGTTGCTTAGTTTGTATTTATTTAGCAAATTATGAGCTACGAGACTTTCTATAACAACAATAACCTATGGTCGAGAATGACCTTACTACGTTTAACAGATCATAAACTGCTTAATAAATACAAAGTCGCCATGATTGAGGATGTATAGACTTCGTAAGTGAACACGTAAATGCCTAATAAATCCTGACCCTAACCTGCAAAATACCTTTAAGGTAAACTGCCCCCACAGTTGTCAACACGTTCGTAAGATCTGATGTACGTCTAATCTGTAGTGGTTTTAGTGAACCAAAAGCGTACGAATGTAGACCAACCCATCTAACCCATGGAGGCCGGTGCTCCTTAATCCCAGGAAACGTCTAAAGTATGGTGCCTTAACCATAGGCTGAATGCCTATGGTTAAGGCAAAGGGTTAAGGCATTTTAACTATGGTTAATTGCCAACAATCGACTTGAGAATGGTCCAGGATGGACAGAAACGTCGTCGTCCCTTCACCTTCTAGTGTGTGGTCTGGTCAACATACTTTAGCTACGTTATTGTGACTTATCGCCTGCATATGGTGCCTTAATTTCAGTGAAGACTAACAAGTGTGACGCTAAGTGTCCATAAAGTTCACCCGATTTTGGGTTTTACGAGGGCAGGTTAGGTTCAGTTAGGACAGGTTAGGTTTTGTTAGATTTAGTTAAGCTAAGTTAGGTTTAGTTAGACTAGGTCAGGTTTTGTTAGATTTAGTTAAGCTAAGTTAGGTTTGCTGCAAATATAAAATCCAATAGATGCTAATAATAGATGAAAGAAGCATTTTGGTAAGTACGATTATGTACTGTGTACAATTAAGCATTGCCTTCTTAAAGCCAATTTTTATACATGAGAAATGTTGCGATAATGGAATTGCATTCAGCCTATTCTCTCAGTATGCCACTCCGTAAAAAATACAACCGTTTTGCCTCGCCAGAAACATACGAACTCCATCAACCCACATAACGTATCGAGTCCGATGCATATAATACATCAATATTACTTGTGATGCTTTGATTGTGATTCGTCGCATTTTTAACGGTTTGTAAAATAATGTTAGATGAGGAGCGCCATACCCTGTCTGCCTGTCTGGCCTCCTCGATGTAATGAGTGGTGATGATGATGGTCGTACTGGCTGTCTTGCACACGTCCAGCAGATGAGCCCAGATGCTGCCAAACACAAAGATCAATTAATAATGGTATTTAGTCCATAGCTCTTGAGAGGTACAAGTAATTGCTTCAGCATGTGTGTGTGTATGGATATAGAAGCTGTTGCAATGGTAGCAGTGATGATAATAGACGTATTGCTAGCAATATTTGCACTGCTGTTAGTAAGAAAAGATGAAGGCAATCCCGAGCCTGACGGGACACTTCAGACAAACGAAAATATGAGAGTGGTGGGTTGGTAGGATAGGATGGAAGGGAATGGATGCAGGCATGGTATGAGGAAAGGAACGGGAGGGTAATGAAAGGGAAGGGGGGTAGTTTAAGGGGGGAGAAGGAGAGAGAATGAGACCCACCTGCTCCTCAGTAGAGGGTCGACACCGACGGTGGGCTCGTCAAGGATAAGTAGGTCTGGTTCGTGGAGTAAGGCCGCTGCGAAGCTCACCCTCCTCTGCTGCCCTCCGCTGTGGAGACGCCAAGGCCTTGTCAGTAAGCCTCCGGCTACTGCTACCTCCTTGACACAGTTTGAACTATATATTTTACTATAGGCCAGACAATATATAGTGGGCACTTGAGGTTTATACTTCAGCTGGAGTTAATACTGGTGCTGGCAACCTTATCTTAGAACAAAAAGTTTTAGAAAATTAAAAATGATTTGTGCTTTATGGTACTATCGGGATTATTCTGTGAGCTCAAGTATATTTGGGTCTCTCTCTGACCTGCCCTCTGCCCTCTTTGGCCTGCCCTGTCCTCTCTGACTTACCCTTTGCCCTCTCTGGCCTGCCCTCTGCTCTCTCTGATTTGCCCTCTGCTCTCTCTGGTCTGCCCTCTGCCCTCCCTGACTTGCCCTCTGCCCTCTCTAGCCTGCCCTATGTCCTCTCTGGCCTGCCCTCTGCCCTCTCTGGCCTACCCTCTGCCCTCTCTGGCCTGCCCTCTCTGACCTGAGCTGGCTGACAAGCCTGGTGGGGTCCGGGAGGTCGAGGAAGTTGACCAGGAACTTGGTCTTCTCCGAGATACTTTTAGAGTTCATCTGGTGGATCCTGCCGAAGTACCTTAACGTCTCAAGGATGGTGAACTCTTGATACAGAGCCAGCTCCTGTAGTAGGGAAGGTCGGGGTTAGTGCAGTTGTGTAACCTGCCTACCGTGTTTTCTCCCACTATCTCTTGGGAGCATAAGGACACTGACTTTAGGGACTATTTCCTATGTCACTATCGGGACTATTATCGTCTGGATTATGGATATAGATCATTTTCTCGGCCTCAATATTCTTAATAGGGCTAAATGTACCAAGTGTGTTCTTAACGAATATTTACTGTAGGACTGTTAGATAGGTGTTCTTAACTGTAGGATCAGTTATCACGTCTGCAAGAATGAACACTGTTAATTTTCGAACTCTTAGTCTGTGTCAGTGTACTCATTGTGGACTCAGATGTGACTTGTGTGTATTCATCGCGAGACTCATCATGTGCCCTCTACAGGAATATTTTGCTTAGTCTTATCAATGGCTAATTACGTAGTATAAACCCTCACCTGGGGTATGTATGAACTGTACCTGGGGGCATATAGGACTGTACCTGGGGCATGTACCCGACTCGGTGACCAGGAACGGCTGCGGCAGATGTTCCTGGAGGAAAGCCGTAGAGGAAGATCTCTCCTTTGTCAAGCTTGAGGCGGTTTACCAGACATCCCAGCAATGTGGTCTTCCCGCACCCGCTGGGACCCAGCAGCCCGTAGCTGGGGAGAGGGGTAACTGAGGGTTAGGAGCCTGTTGTTGTTGTTTAAGATTCGCTACCCGGAACAAAAAGTTCCAGGCAAGCACGGGTTATGGTGAGCCCGTAGTTTGGGAGCCTGGCAAGCACACACACCCAACCCACAAACGTGAAAATGAAGACTTGTCGACGTTTCGGCTCGTTCTGGACCATTATCAAGTCGTGATAATGGTCAAAGATGGACAAAAATGTCGTCACTTCTTCATTTTCAAATTTGTGGGTTGGACGTCTAATTTTCAACCATGTTATTGTGACCCTTCTGCTGCCTGGAAATATATAGTGGTGGTGTATTACTTATAAGACATCACTCTTTGGCATTTTCACGCACTCTTGGCCTCTTTAAGGCATTATCACACTGTTGGAACCAATGAGCCTATACACTGTAAGTGTTTGAAATGAGTTTTGCAGTTATTATTATCACTACTAATAATCATGATTATTATTCATCATAAATTATTATCACTATTACATGAACTCTGGAAGGTATCACTTTATCATTACTACTCTACCATGGCACCCTTTAAAGCCCTACAATACCATCACCACAATCACCCTGAAAAGCCTTACAGTGCTCTCATATGGCATCGTGCAAAGTCAAACAACATCCTCACTACACTCACATGGCACCTTGGGGAACCCTCATGTCCAGGCTCTCCAAGACTGCGACCTTCTTCGATCTGGAACCGTAGGACTTGTAGCCTTTCTCAACCACCACCACATTCCCGGTCATACCACGCAGTCTGTCACGGCTGCAGCTGTCAGGAAGGAGGATGAGAGGCGCTGCAATACGTCAGTCAAATTATATAGAGCTAGTGACCCATAACAACCACAACAATAACAATAATAATAGCATAATATCAATACTATCAATAGGATAAAAACCCACACATTTATGTCAAAAATTATACCAAGTCTTTCGCCCTCTCCTGAGTGCTTTGTCAAGGTCTGAGTGTGTGGTTAAGACGAGACTTGCATCTCAACGACTTGATTTGTCGTTGAGACGTGAGTCTCGACTGTGAGAAGACATTATAATTACTTAATATTATTAATAATTATAAGTAGACTAAGAGTAGACGACGTTTCACCTTTAATGGTTTTATATACAGGTCTCATAAAGGGAAAAACGTAAAGAGGGTATTATTACTTAACATCATAAAGTTTTAATTAAGTAAAATGTAGAGAAATGTTGAAATTTTCTCCATTCTGTTTGATGTAGTGTTTGTTAGCTGAAGATTCTGTACACTGTCTCCTAAAGTTGTTTAACTCTTTGTCGATGAGTTTAGCATCCTTGAGGATCATGAGGTGTTGCTCATTCACCTAGTTGTGTTTGTCATGTATTCACCTAGTTGTGTTTGCGGGGGTAGAGCTCTGGCTCTTTGGTCCCGCCTCTCAACTGTCAATCAACTTGTGTACAGATTCCTGAGCCTACTGGGCTCTATCATATCTACATTTGAAACTGTGTATGGAGTCAGCCTCCAAACGTGGCACAGTAATGATGATCATTGGTGGTGGTGATGGCTTTGTATGACTAAGTATTAAAACTATTATCTCTGGATCTTATCTCATGTATGAGACAAGTTTTGTTGCCAGTGGCCTCTACACGGCAGGTATACTTGTATTCATAAAATCTTGCATCTGATTTTCAGCATGTTTCACCTCCCATTTTATCTGAACTGTTGCAGGGGTATAATATTCACCCTGGATGTAGTAACGCTGATGCTAAAAGTTTGACTTCTGATAAGGATTCTGATTATTCAAATCAAAAATTCAAATGTTTATTTAGGTAAAGTACATACATGCAAGGGGTGATACAAATATTGGTGAATTTATAGATAGAGCTAGTACATACAATGCCTAAAGCCACTATTACGCAAAGCATTTCGGGCAGAAACTATTATAGGGCAGCCATTATAACAGATGGCTTGTGCACAATCCCTATATTGGCTAGGGTTAAGGTAATGGGAAGTTGTTTGCTGCTTGTCTTCACAACAGGATGAGTCTTAGATCTGTTTGTTTTGTTAGCATCACTAATCCTAGTTCCTCGCTTTATTTTGTTGGGGACAGTCAGCCTACCCTTCCCCAAGGTCGAACTACTGACCCTCCCCAGGATACAACCTCTACCAGTTACCTAACTTCCTGGAACTCATATACAACTAGGTGAACAGACGTATCGGGTGCAAGGAAACTTCCGTAAAGTTTCGTCCTGCTGAGAATTGAAGCCAGAAGCATTCGGTTGTGAGTCGATTGCGCATCACTAAGCCAGTTAAGTTAAGCCCCGTTGGATCTGGCAGATATCAGAATGGGTAACCGTGTGGGCAGCCTCGCCCTTGTATACGAGAACCTCGATAAACCTGACAAACTTCCTACTACTGACAGTGTGGTACCAGAAAATCATGTCTCACAGCACCTAAACACACTTGAGAAGAGTTTACCCCTTCATCATTTTATTCCGTTTTCTTCTACATACAGAGTAAAAAGTATAGAAAACTTGTTCAATGCTTGAGGGGTATCTTATCTATAGGAGAATGGGGATGAGCAGTGTTTAAAAATGGCAAAAATCTGGACTCCTGGTTCCGCCTTGACGAAGAGTGGACGTCTGGGTACTCGAGGTCGTATGGCCTGAGGTCACAGGAATGTTGGTCGATTTTTTTCCGTTTTTCCAGTTGGATCTTGTGATTGAGCCACGGTCTCCGCCGCCGGTTTGGCCAAGAGTAGCCGTGAGCACCTCTTGCTCCCAGCGGGTTTTGGTGGACTCCTCGGAGCGGGGTTTGCATCCGTCTCGTACATGTATGTATACATGTGTCTATGTGTATGTAACATTAACAATTGTGTAACTAGCTTCACAAGATTGACACTTGCTTAGCTAAAGGAACTATGGGGTTCAGTTCCCGAACCGATTGTGTGCCTCAGTAACCTTTTCCACCACCGCCATAATAAAGAAATGAAATGGAACATTAAAATGTTGCTCTGCCATATATCTCTGGAAAACGTTTTTGCCCGATTGGGCTCGAGCTTAGGAAGGGCCAACACGGATCTAATGTTAGGATGTGACTTTGTCTTTATAACTTTCGATTACCCAGAGTTCACAGGACACCTGATGCCTTTAATGTCTGGGGTCACTGGATGTCGATAGTCGTCCGCTGGTTCTCTGTGTGGGGTTCGACGTTTGGGGGGACCCAAAGCGACCACCAAACGTTTGCCTAATAATGTTTTTCATCTGCCACAAGACACAATGGTTTGCCATTGACTGGCGACGTGTTTACAGCCGCGGGTGTTTGCGGCTGTAAGCTGTTCCCTCTGCAAGGGAGCGCGGGGCACAGCTGACATTTGTGCCGCCGGGGCCTCTAAATCAACAACAACAAACAGTCCAAAAGTCACGCTATTCTCTGTCATCGCTGCTCTTGAAACAAGCCTATTCTATCTTAATCTAACCCGTTTTACCTAATAAAAATAATTTAGTTGTATATATATTGTGTGTTGCGTTATAGTCTTAACTCTAGGGGCAATTTTTGTATGCAGATGATGGTAAACAGTCTGAACAGTTTGAACAGTTTGTTCAAACTAACACTCATCTCTTGAGGTTATCTTGAGATGATTTCGGGGCTTGGCGTCCTCGCGGCCCGGTCCTCGACCAGGCCTCCTTTTTGTTATACACCCCCCGGAAGCAGCCCGTAGCAGCTGTCTAACTCCCAGGTACCTATTTACCGCTAGGTAACAGGGGCATCAGGGTGAAAGAACAATTTTGCCCATTTGTCTCCGCCTCCACCGGGGATCGAACCCGGAACCTCAGGACGGGAGCCGGTCGGCCGAGCGGACAGCACGCTGGATTTGTGATCCTGTGGTCCCGGGTTCGATCCCGGGCTCCGGAGAGAAACAATGGGCAGAGTTTCTTTCACCCTATGCCCCTTTTACCTAGCAGTAAATAGGTACCTGGGTGTTAGTCAGCTATCACGGGCTGCTTCCTGGGGCTGGAGGCCTGGTCGAGGACCGGGCCGCGGGGACACTAAAGCCCCGAAATTATCTCAAGATAACCTACGACTCGGAAGCGCTGTCCACCCAGCTGCCAGGCGCCTAATAACGTACGTAACGAACGTACGAATCTGGTTCATTCTTCTCCTCCTGCTTCTAATGCTGTTGGTGTCTACTCTATTTCCTGTTCGTCTTCTCCTCTCCAATACTTTGGTGCAACTGGCCGTACACTTAATGACAGACTTAAGGAACACAAAAGAAGTGTTAAGTCTGTTGACACAAACAATGCTCTCTTCTGTCATGTTTGGGATTCTAATCATCCTATTGATTGGTCTTCCTCTAAAATAATCTTTCCTGCCTCTACTCTACACAGACGCCGTCTTGTCGACTCTGCTCTGATACTCAACGTACCCAACATGAACCTGAGTCCTGGTTTCTTGCTGTCGACTCTTCCCATTTCACAGTTTATACTCAAATATTATAAGCTTTCTAACAAACGTGACCTAACATAAGCCTATCCATTCTTTTTCTTTTACTTTCTCTTTCGTTCCCATTTACTCCTCTATAACCCTCTACATACCCTTTATTACACCTATCTTTTGCCATGCCTTTACCTTCCTCTAAGATTTCCTCCTCCTCAACTCTCTCTCTCTCTCTTGCCTTTCTCGTCTCTTCATTTACGGGCTATTCATGCCCGTGCCATCTCTTGGGTGGCTTAATCTTCATCAATCAATCGTCTCTTCGCAATCGACTTGATAATGGTCCATAACGGACCGAAACGTCATCTTTTAGTGTGTGGTTTGGTCAGCAATTTTTGTATACTACTGGAGTGGATGGGTTATATGCACGTACTTCACTCAGATAAAAAGCCTCGGCCTTGGCTCGGAGGACCTCGATAAGGCTCGAAACAAAGATAACTACTAGCAACAAATAAAGAAATAGCCTTCAAGTCTACAGCCTACCTTTAACAGGAGATAGCTGAGGGCTAGCTTGGAGCAGAGCGGGGGAGGTTGAGAGCTTCGGTATGATAGTAGATTATGAATATTATGAAACTCGCATGACAAATACCCGAACTAACCCGAATGTACCTGAGGAACACTTGGCCTCGCCGAGGGCACGAAGACGGGCGGCCTGTCAGTGGTCCTCCAGTTTGTCCTGATGATTTTATCGAGTTGGATTTTGTAATTCATCTGAGTTTTGGCATTTACGGCTTCGGGGTTTAAGCAGGTTTATAACCCTATGGGTGAAAAGGCATCTGTTTTCTGGTTTCAAGCCGAGCTTGAAACCATTGCGCCTTGCTTATGTTACATCTGACCTTTCAAAGAAGTCTGGATCAGTTTCCTCCAAATTGTCCAGTATTTTAAACGTTTCGATGAGGTCAGCCCTGTCAAGTTTGACAAGTTTCATTCCGTACATTCAGTACAATTCCAAACGCCTTGCGCAACGAGAAATGTTGGAATGTAAAGACATATGTTGACAAAACAGCATGTAACTAAATTTAAATCATAGTTCCCTTAATATAATCCAGCAAAACTAATCTTGTGTTATCTGGTGATTTATCAGTGGTACGAGGGATGGGTTGGGGTGTATATGGCTCATTTGGGGGCAAACATTCTCCGGTACCACACACAGAGATCACACTAACGTGATGCATCAAATGAACAAATCCACAAGGCAGTGTCTGGGATGCTCCCGGACGCAGGTTCGAATCTTCGTCACGGCCCTTGTGGATTTGTTGATTCTCCGGTATCATGTCTGATGTACCATAAGGCATCTCTTATCTCCTTCAGTCTTTTGGTCTTGAGTGGGGTCACAGAAGATAAAACTCCCATGGTGGATCACATTGATGGTGTGTGTGTGACCCAACCTGTGCCTGGGTATTGAACTGGAACGGTCAATTAAAGGTCACAGTCATGGGATATGTCCTGGAAATGCGAGAGGTCATCGAGGAACACTGAACTTGTACTCTGGAATTTGTAACGCTTTCTAGTGTCCAATTTTGTTTAAAGGTGATATAAAGAATTAATTTGTACAAGAGGTTGGCTGTCAGAAGCTGAGATTTTGAAGTGTGTGTGTTCTAGCTCAGACTTAACAGAAAGTGTGAGTGTCTTGACACAGACCCAGCAGGAAGTGTGAGTGTCCTGACACAGACCCAGCAGGAAGTATGAGTGTCCTGACACAGACCCAGCAGGAAGTGTGAGTGTCCTGACACAGACCCAGCAGGAAGTGTGAGTGTCCTGACACAGACCCAGCAGGAAGTGTGAGTGTCCTGCCACAGACCCAGCAGGAAGTGTGAGTGTCTTGCCACAGACGCAGCAGGAAGTGTGAGTGTCTTGCCACAGACCCAGCAGGAAGTGTGAGTGTCTTGCCACAGACGCAGCAGGAAGTGTGAGTGTCTTGCCACAGACCCAGCAGGAAGTGTGTGAGTGTCTTCGCCTTACCTGGGTTTGGTCGTGTCCGTCTTGGGTGTCGGGTTAACCATGACGAGGCTATTGGTCACCTGGTCCAGTCTAGTAAGTGTCACGTCGTTGTGAAACGTTTGAGTCGTATGCTCGTTCATGCTGATGGCTTCCGTGGCTTCCGTGACGCTATAGACAGCGGTACTGCTGCTGGTCTTAAAAATGGCCAACTCCGTCATCCTGGCGACAGAGATTTCCCGCTGACACAAGTGGCGTTACACTCACTAACGCTGTTGTCTACAAGCTGGTAATCAGAAATATATCGAAGGCACGCGAGTACATCTGGTCCTTCATAAACGATCTGTAAACTGTTTACAAACACTGCACTAATGATGAAGAGATAGTTAATCTTTGGGTTGAAAACCTCATTTAGTTCCTTCGCAGCTTCAGTAGTGTAATTCTTAAGCGGATTGTTGAAAGTGTTCTGAACGCATGGAAGTCTCTTGAAACGCGACACGTAAAACGTTCTGCGAAGGACCTTCGGAACCGGACGAAGAGCCTCTGGTTCCTCACAGAAAGAGAAGAGTTCCTGGACACGAACGATCGGGTTGTGAAGAGTGACCAATGCTCAGGTCGAAGCGAGCAGCGTATCAGGCACCAGCGTGTGTGGCTGGCCGCCTGCCACTATCTTATCTAATGGCACCATGATACCCTGGCAATGTTTAGTACCAGCTAGATCGCTCGTGTTGGGTAATGGCTCTTTAATAACCCGCCGAGAACCCTTACAACACTCTAAGGCTCGATATGAGACCTACAACACCATTATTTGAATGGTGTTGTAGGTCTCATATCTAAGGCTGGAGGTTCTAATACTTTAGTTGTGTCAGTCTCGTTCTCTTACAAGGCAATTCAATCAGCTTACATAGTTTTGGTGCTTCTTTGTAATTCATATGAGTGTGACGAGACGAGCGGTACGTCTCAAGAGACTAGTAGAGGTGTTGCTGATTGATATTTGATGTTTACAGTGATGTAATAACATTGTAAATCATACAGGCAAAACACTGGTCTTCAACACCAAGCCAAGAAACATAACAAACAGCTTTGTCGATCACTATCATCGTGATAACGAAAGAAGGAGATCTTGGTGCGCGTGTCCTCTACTTATCAGTATTCATTAAGCAATATTTCCGACCAGTGCACATGTACTTTCCCTTCACCTGCGGGGTAGCTGTGTACTTAATATTTCTCCAAGTTTTCACCTTCTTCCTGGCTATCTTTTCCCCGTGCAATATTACCATTTGCAATATGGCCAACAGCCCACAGTGGTTATCCAAGGAGTAAAGTGTTTAGAGCAACATTGCACAGCTCAAGCATATCCCAGCCACTTAGCCTGGACGGCAGAGCGACCGTCTCCCTTCATGCAAGTCTGCGTTCAATCCCCGACCGTCCTAGTGGTTGGGCACCATGCCTTTTCCCCCGTCCCATCCCAAATCTAAATCCCGACCCTTCCAAGTGCTATATAGTCGTAATGGCTTGGCACTTTGCCCCTTGATAGTTCAATTTCCTTTAAGCATATCACCCCTTTGCGAGGTGTCTATACATTGTAAGTAGTAAGTGTCTATACATTGTAAGTAGTAGGGGTCTATACATTGTAAGTAGTAGGGGTCTATACATTGTAAGTAGTAGGTGTCTATACATTGTAAGTAGTAGGGTCTATACATTGTAAGTAGTAGGTGTCTATACATTGTAAGTAGTAGGTGTCTATACATTGTAAGTAGTAGGGGTCTATACATTGTAAGTAGTAGGTGTCTATACATTGTAAGTAGTAGGTGTCTATACATTGTAAATAGATCCTCTGCGACGGTGGCGTCCAAATGGACTGTGCCTGATATTAGCCGCATCTGATATCTTTCTAATATCTTTCTAAATGCTCTACCTGCATGTGGAAAGGGAGCCAAAGTTTCGGTTCACATCAAAATTTACAGATGTAGTTGAGAGTTTAATGATGAAGAAGGGTTCATAGATACTAACATGTGTATTGACGCAACTATTTGTTACCGCTATAAGAAGCATCAGACACAAAACTAATTAGACAGTGTGTAGACGAGGAGTCACAATAACGTGGCTGAAATATGTTGACCAGACCACACACTAGAAAGTGAAGGGACAGACGACGTTTCGGTCCGTCCTGGACCATTCTCAAGTCGATTGTGGACAGTGTGACCTGTAACTGTCCCACTGAACGATACTTAGCCCCCCTCGAGGTACCCCCTGTCTTAACACTCGTTCATGTGACGGGCTTCACTATACGGCTCCTGTCTATGCCGCAATTACAAAGGGGATTTCAGAAGTTCCAATGAGGATACTAATGCCTGTCTTAGTGTACTTGCACGTGGCGTACGAGCTGGATGCTTATCTCGCCGATTGCGTGGAGATACGAACCCTGCTGGTGGTGGTGCTACAGCAGACCTGCTGCCTCGACTACTTATCCCGACTCCAATCCTGACCTCATTTACGGGCTCACCATAGACCGTGCTACTTGGAACTTTTTGTTCTGAGTAGCTGAATCTAAGACAACAATAACCTGTCCTCATGTCCCTTCCAAGTGCTATGCTGGCTTAGCGATTTCTCCTAATAATGTGATTTATCTCTCGAGTTTTATCATTGTTTCTTTCACTCACGGATATTGTAAGAGGTTCTCGTCCTCTTCCCCAAAGTTTGTGAGTGACTGGACAACTCTTTTTGAGTTCACAATGATTCCGTGTGTGGCTAACCACCCAGGGAGATGAGTATGAACAA
Organism: Procambarus virginalis; assembly: GCA_020271785.1. Taxonomy (NCBI): domain Eukaryota; kingdom Metazoa; phylum Arthropoda; class Malacostraca; order Decapoda; family Cambaridae; genus Procambarus; species Procambarus virginalis. The sequence continues at coordinate 10,823,514 of WNGS01000690.1, read as the reverse complement.
ATCCACAAGGGCCGTGACGAGGATTCGAACCTGCGTCCGAGAGCATCCCAGACGGCCCAGATGAGTATATTAGGTGAACCTATAGGTAGTTCTTCTAGGTCAAACAGTATTTGTGTCACGGGGGGGGACTTTAATTTTAGTGGAATAAACTGGCTTAACAGAACAGGGAATAATGAAGCAGAAGATTTTCTCGGTAGCTCTTGATATATACTCGGTGGTTCCTCGTATAGAATTAGGTAGCAGCACGATGTCTTAGAGACACACTACGGTGTCTTAGAGACACACTACGGTGTCTTAGAGACACACTACGTTGTCTTAGAGACACACTACGGTGTCTCTAAGGTCGTTAAGAACAAAATGATAAAAAGGCTACCAGCTGTTGTTGTTAAAGATTCGGTGCTTGGAACAAAGTCCCAAGTAGCACGGACTACGGTGAGCCCGTAGGCTACCAGCGTTCGCACTAAACAATGGGCGGCAGAACTATTCTCATTTTTCACCAACCACGAAATTCACCCGTTCCCCAGTCGTTATGAGATGATGTGTTCTTGTTAGAGCAAGAAACTAGGTGATTATGGGGAGCCGGTCGGCCGAGCGGACAGCACACTGGACTTGTGATCCTGTGGGCCTGGGTTCGATCCCAGGCGCCGGAGAGAAACAATGGGCAGAATTTCTTTCACCCTATGCCCCTGTTACCTAGCAGTAAAATAGGTACCTGGGTGTTAGTCAGCTGTCACGGGCTGCTTCCTGGGGGTGGAGGCCTGGTCGAGGACCGGGCCGCGGGGACACTAAAAGCCCCGAAATCATCTCTAGATAACCTCTAGATTATAACAACTCTGGCTCCTAACAACATGGTCTTATCACAACTACAAACAGCATGGTCCTACCACCATCACTAAAAACATGGTACTACAACTACTACTACTACTCATATTATCACTCGGTGGACCGTAATACTACCAACCCGCTGTTATAAATCTCACGAGTATGTCACACACATTGAAACCGGTTTCTAAAACCGGATTCTTTAATAAGTACGTTACCCACATGAAATTTAAAGCACTGAACGCACCAGTGATGCCGAAAGCCCCATTGTGTTGTCATGAGACGTAGATCAAAACCTTTGTTGTGGGCGCCAGCGGCTAGCTCCGGGTCAAGCTGTGTCCACTGAGACACATCTGTATACACGCTCTGAGGTGTACCTTGCTTCCCGGTGTGTGTGTATATACACTCAGAATGTACCGAAACCCCAAACACCAGTCGGGACATAAGTATACTTGCTGATTTTCAGTAAGTTAATGCAGACAGGGTGATTGGTCAGTATATTGGTGTCTTGCAGGGATATAGGTCTTACAGCCTATATCTCGCCCATATGTACTTACAGCTATAGGCACTTGCAGCCCATGTGTACATTGTTTCTATATCCAAACTTTAGTCATAAAATTTTATAAGCTTACAATTAACAGCAAAATGTTCATATATCATTCATTTATGCAAGAACTACTTTGTAATTACAAAGTTTCGCTTTTTAATTACATTTCTACACTACATCTAGTAATTCATTGACAATTTGAAGTACATTGTTCCTTTATACACGAAAAAGGTGATGATAAGCGCTATAATTACAAGTTATATGATAACATCAAGGCCAGTTTTATCTTGATTATACCTGATATAAGATTTATAGACGACATTAATAGTGGATTATATAAGACGGGAGACGTAACAAATAGTTCAAAGTATTTATTTCTCTTTGATACGTAAAATCTATGTATATATGATGCATAAAATTATATATTGGAAAGAAATTGTGGAAATAGACTCAGCTTCTGTATTTGACATCAGTAATAGCATCAGTGGCCAGCCTGGTTCAGACTCGTTACACGCGGGGCGTGTGACGGTTATGATTTCAAACTGCTTTCAAATTCAAATTCTTTGCCAACAGACAGTTTCTTCGTAAGCAGGTATGTTTACCTGCTGTTTGTTTACCTTTATGTTTACCTTTACCTGTATGTTTACCTGCTTTAATTGCTGACGGGTTTTATTGCCCTGTAGATCTGCAAAACGTCATTCCTAGGTCGTATTTTTCTTGCAATTCAGTTTTCATTTCTGGCGAGCTTTGATTGGTCAGTGATAAGCGAAGGCCTTAAAGACAAAAACAGATCTATTGTTTACTGGATAAATGACTTCTTTCAGACAAAAGGATGTCATTCGTTTGTGAATTATTTCAAAAAGTGTAGGTGTGGACACGAAGACAGACAATGAGGTCAAAGATGGACTCCTATCTTATCAAGATCTGCATTTCCCAACTCCCATAGTTCACTACCTAACAAGAACTAGTCACTGTAAAATAACTTTATTTGGGGCCTTGGCAATCAGGATGACCAATTTCTCTCAATATGACATTTATTCTTACATTTACATCTCCGTTATCATTGTAAAACTGATGAGCGGACCACAGAACCAGGATTCACCAAGCATTTGCTAATTCACTGGGTTAATGGTGTGTGCATTACGCATCTCTGAAATACGCATCTCGGAACGCCAGTTAGCTTAGGACCCCTATACACCTATGAACATAAAGGTAACTTAAGCTTGATCGAACTTTACATTTTGCAGAGACCAATTATAATGCAGCATATATGTACATTTTCATTCCAATATGACGTGCTTACTGATTGGCTGGCTGAGAGGGCACGGGTGGGGGTGGGGGGTATACGCGAGCTGTGAGTGACGCACTCTGTACGCACTCCACGGACAAGTGCATCTGTCAAGATTAGAGAATTTATGAACTTTTTTGGTTCACCTGTTAAAGGGTACGACAAACAACGTTGTGTCTATCTTATAGTTTATTAAGTCAAAACCTAAGGTGAATATTCACCGTAATATTGATATTAATTAATACATTTAACCTCGGATAAATGTTTTTAGGATAATATTTACATTATTTGAATGTAATTATTCACATTATTTACATTATTTTCTTGAGCCTATTCAGTCAAATTTTCTTGCCCCAGGAGTAGGGGGGTGATGAGGGTGGGGTCACTTTACTTTGTGGTGATTCCGGAGATCAATGTCCCCGTGACCCGCTCTCTGATCAGGCTTTCTGATAAGTGGTCCACCAGACTGTTAGACGCGGCTGCTGGCCCCGACCCGGCCACCCCCCCCCTCCCCCAGAATTGTTTCCATGCATGTGTTGTCTACACTTATTTATCCGTGTCTCCTTTCTCCATCATCATCAGCAATTTATTTTTTTCATATTTTTCCGCCAGCTTAAATAATTATATTGCTATTTCTTGTATATTATTAGCTATTTTCCATGGTTCTGAAGTATTTTTTGGCTATTTGTCTTCACTACGAAATTATTTTATGTTAGTGAATTATCTTTTTCATATTTTTACACTGACATAATCTTAAGTACATCTTGGCAGAGTCGGGTCTGTTATAAGCTAAAGTCCATCAATTCATATTTAGCTGTTTATTGA
>WNGS01000690.1:10748381-10784838 GCA_020271785.1 Procambarus virginalis | reverse complement strand
GCCTGGTGCCTCGGTTGATATTACTTATGCTTAGATCTCTGTTTTGTTCTTCTGGTATGGCATATTCAAGGTGTTAGTCTGTTTGTTGGGCTTAAGCAAGTGTGTGTGCACTCGCCTACTTGCATTCAAGTGTGCTTGCATGGGCAGAGCTTCAGCTCGGTGGCCCTGCCTCTCAATCTTCAATCAATTGATGTACATGTTACCAACTTATACCATTATTTCAACAAGCTGTGTATGGAAATGCTTCCTTCACTTCTTAGTGCATTCCGTTAGTTAACTATCCTGACACTAGAAAATTCTTTCTAATATGCAATGCTCATAAATATTATAGTTACCAAATATGTTTCTCCTAATCCTTGTCCCACCTATTTTAAATAGTATGTCCTTGCCTGCCTTGTATGTTACCCCTCAGAATCGAGTATGTAGTAATCCTCTCCCACTTTTTACGTGGAAGTTTTCAAGTTTTACTAGTTATTGGACTAGTGTGGTGGCATACCTCTGGACTTTCTCCAGTTTTATTTTGTTTTAACAAGATAGACTGTATGCTGACTGTGCTTTTTCTAAAACTGGTCTGATAAGATCCTGAAAATTTAGTTTTCAGATTTGTTATTATTTTTTGTGTAGTCACCTTAACACGCAGCTGAGGATATCAGTTTGATGTGGTCTTGAAAGATGTGCTCGGAGTGGTATTACAACAAGGTCTGTTGTTTTCTCTAATTCTATGAGGATTTCTTCTCTTGTGTGTGTGTGTGTGTGTGTTCGTACCAAGCTGTGTATGAGGGAGTCAATCCTGAGTGTGTGTATCATTTGCAGATAGATAATTGAATGTATTGGTAATTAATTACATGTGTGTTTATGGTATAAAGAAAATGCAGTTACAATTACAGCATTTGTATTATTTGAAGGTGGTAAATTTTAATAGATGTTTGTTATTAAAGTCAATAAAGTGTTACCCAGTGTCCATGACATAATATGTTGGCCATGAAAGTGATAATGTTTACTGATATGTAAACAATTTAAAGTGAAACTTTTGTCACGTACCAACAAATGAATATTAATTGCGACAGTACAAAGTTGTATCATTAAGATGCTTATACAAGAAAAATATCCCACAAGTATCTACTTAATATATGTTCATTGGTTTGTAACACAGAATGCCAATCATGTATGCAAAGCCACTTATGCTCAAATTGCACCATGTGTTTAATCCTTGGACTGCTAACAATGCATAAATGTTAATTCTGGGAGGGCTTTCCTCAGTGGCTCCCCGAGCTACCTGGCCTGGTAGCTAAGGGAGCACCAAGAGGACTCACCGGAATGAGGCGATTCATTACATTCACTGCTGGAATTTTAGGTAGACATACTTTTCATATTTTTTTTTTAACATTGATGTAGTGGTAATGAGTTAAATTTGGTTATATTTATGCTTTCTGGAAACCAACCAAGAACAGATTTTTACAGTTATGATGTCCCAAAGGAAGTGCATGTAAAGACATTTAATTAGTTTAATTCAGCAGTCTAGGGGTTAATTGATTCTCTCATTTATTATTGAATATAAGTGGCTGATGATTTGCTTAATTGTCTCTACTGTTCTATATTTTTGACTCGTTTAGCAACTTAGGAAATCTTGGTAAGATTCTGTTATTTTATTAAAAAATTTTAGACCAAATTTGTACCTAATTTATAAACGAATCAATGTTTTATTTTCTGATGTGTCCAAAGTTTATCATTTAATTCAGTATAGATGTTAGGAGTTACTTCATAAAATGGAATTATAATAATAATAATAATAATTTTTTTATTTATACAACATACATTAGAACATATTACAGTGGTTTATTAGTAAGTACATCAGTTGTGTATTATTAAAAGCACTAATATACATAGGTGTAAAAAGACCTTCCAAAACATACAAATTACTCATGATTTTGAGACTTTACGCCTTTCACAATGCATCAGCATTAACTTGCATTTCACTGTACAAATTATCGAAATTATATTTTTTTGTGTGGTAAGATACGTATTCATCTTTGTTTATAAGCGGCATCCAAGGATCTCTGTTGAAATATATACTGTTTGTCATTTCATGCATTTTCAGGGTGGCGGTTTATGCAATATCATCTGCCAGCCGCCCTGAATGCTGCTTATCATCTGTACATCAGATTTATAGGATAAATATTGCTGCCAATTCTGGAGACGTGAATATTTGTTTGTGATAAAGTCCATTAAAAACATAATCTCAAATTTGGCTCTTTTTAAATGTGTGTGTTTATAACATACTGACTTCCTAAGATTTCTCTCTGTTTTAGCATTAGCCAACATGTTGTATTTGTTGTATACACTTTCACAGAAAATGATAAAATATTAGGAAAACCCTTTTTGTGTCCCCCTCCCTTTCCAGCCTGTTGTCGTCATGAGGGGGCTTGGTGGGTAGCTGTTGGGGTGTGGTGCTCCATGGGCCAGGCCTCTATCCTTTTGAAGCCTTATGCTCCTGCTGCCATCTTCATTAATTATACTGGATGCTATTTATCTTTCTTATGTTTAATTTTTCCTCCTCCCCCCCCTCTTCTCCTTTCTAATTGTCATTTCCCACCGACCTTTTACCATGCTTGATTATTCTTTCGGATATGAACTGTTCTGACGCCCGGGTGTTTGAGGAGGCGCGCACTCTCACCCGTAAAACTGTGGTACCGGACGTTTTAAGCGAGTGGGGCGCTTTTGTTGTCAATCCTCATCTTTGTTACTGAACCCGATCTCGATGGACTGACGGTTCTTAAGGTGGCGATTGTGGGGCATATATATACTCATGGTGCACCCCTAGGGAGGCCCCATCTTGTCAGGTGTTCTATCCTCTAATTGTGGCTACATGGCGGGTATGGGGCCTTATTTGTGAATGAAATTATTACCTGCTTGTTTCTATGCCGCTGAATGAGCCTCTTACATCTTCCCAGACTCATGGGGTGGGCGACTAAGACCCCGAGTTGGACTGTGTTGGAAGACTGGGCTCTGTAGCCTCTGCTACGTTGGGCCAAGACCAAGCTACTCCTTTGACCCTCCCAATTACCCCACTCCCCTTCCTCCTCTGCGGTAGGGTTGAGCCTCAAGCCTCCAGTGGAACTCGACCTCCATCCTCCACGTTATCACTTGGAGTGGCTACTTCTCTCATTGTGATAACTGCGCCTTTTAACCCTACCCCTATCCCCCCCCACCCCCCACAGACACAATCATACGATTCTTTCCAGTGCTAATACGTTCCACGCCTTGTTTGGTCCTGCTTTCTCTACGTCCATCCCCAGCTTTTGCTGGGGCCCATGACTACTGTGCCCTTGATTCGTACTGATATTCCCTTCGTCCCCCTTTCTTTTTCAGTCCCCTATCCAATGTTCTGCGGTCCGTATCTTTGTAAGTAAATGGTATAGTCTGTAACGTTTAGCTCCCCCCCCCCCATAGTGTCCCACTTTCTCTTCCTGATCTTTAAGCACCTGTTGGATCTCCTTATCAGAGTCTGTGCTCTTGTTGAGTGATTTCAACTGTCGGCATACCCTCTGGGGTGATGCTCTGACACTCAAGGCCACCTTCTCGAACCATTTGTCCTCTCTTCTTCCCTGTCCCTTCTGAATTCATATGAACTCACTCATGACTCCCGCACTCGTATCCTCTCCTGTTTTGATCTTTCTCTGCTCGTCGTCTCTTTACTTCGATTTTGTGGCAGGTTCTTGATGACCTCCATAACAGTGACCATTTCCCCATCCTTGTCACCTTTTTCTCTTTTCACCCTCCCCTCTCCTCTAGGTGGCAGTTTGCCAAGGCTGACTGAAACCTATTCACCCTCCATGCTATTCTTTCTGACCTCTCCATTCTGCCTTTCCCTTGAGCCGCCCTCCTTTTTCCTGATACCATATTCGACGCTGCCCGCCGCTCTATTCCTCACTCTACCTCCTGGGGCATGCGGAAGGGTGTATCCTGGTGGAATGCAGACTCTTCTCGGGCTGTCTGCTGTAAGCGTGCAGCCTGGAAGAAGCACAGACGCCGGCAGACGGCTGATACTTTTATTTTATTTCAGAAGACAAGTGCGGTGGCCCTTAGGACCATCCGTACAGCTAAACGTGAGAGATGGAAATCTTGTCTCCACGATTACGTCCAATACTCCTCTGCCCAAGATCTGGAAGAAAATCTGCAAGATAGCGGGTAAGTTTGTTCCAGATGTCTCGCCAGTCCTTCACCTCCGTGGTGAGGCAGAAAGAGTGGAGGTTATGTGTAACTGACAGAACAGGGAAAGGTGTAACAGGTAAGACATAGAAAGGTGGGTATTGTGTGTAACAGGTGGAAGAGAAAAGATGGGGGGTGTATGTAACAGGTGGGACAAAGAAAGATCGGGGTGTACATGTAACAAATGGGACAGAGAAAGGTAGGGTATGTGTAACAGGCAGGACAGAAAGATGGGGGTACATGTAACAGGTGGGATACAACAATAAAAGTAGAAAATGGGGGAATGCAAGTCAACAATGGGGGTTACCAGAAAAGACAAATAAAACTACACTTTAAAAACGTCTTTATTTTAAAGAAGTTATGTATTATGTAAAAAAGTATTGTAAGTACAGTCATTGAAATTGGAAAGACATGATGAAGACACCACGGTTATCATTACAAAACTTAAATAATAGACACTATACACATTATTTTACACGTTGGTTACACAACAGCCCCTGAATTATGACCCAAGCTATGGCACCTTACAGGACGGGTTTCACTGGTGTTGGCACGATTGGCTCGCTAATGGCACTTGGCACTATATGCTGCCTTAGGAGACTGGATTGAGGTCTTGTTTTTGAAACGTGACGACCATTAATTGTCCCTTTGAGGCAGACAGACATATTGAGGTATGAGGGATCACAACATTGGCTTGTCTTTAAAGACATTTGTCATACTCTGTAAACACAAGTCTTTCCTTTCTCACTAATATCGTTACATTAATCACAATGTTCACTGTCTTTTTGATCACAGAGAATGCAACTTTTGCCATCAAAGGTAATTCAGCTTTGAGACCACTAATATCTTGTTAGTTTCTTTTTCATTGCACAATACAATGTCAGTCATAGACTGTACTTTGAGTAACTATGATCGTGAGCATCTTACAGTTAGTCTCTACTATATAGTGACTAGTGTAGCACTTTCAGGCTCACCATTCACATGTAAAGAGTACCACTTGACCTGCAACAGGCTGCTAGACACACTTCAAGTATTGTTTTCCTTTAGCTGTGAGAAATTAGTTCTGTGGGGGGAAAGGAGGAGGGGTGAGTGAACCACTGGGAGTTGACAGTTTCCGGAACCATAGTTCATGACACTGTACAAATATATTAACGTGAAAGGTCAATATTTACATTCTAATTCATCACAGTCATCAGTATCAACAAAACATCATGGTCAATAACCATACTAGATAAATCATACTAGCACGATATGACCGGAGATCTGAGGTGCTGGTGGAGGTATGGAACATTGAGGTGAGATGTTTCCCACTCCAGTTATGTGGTGCAGGTAGCCTACCCCTTCCAGACAATGACTAAGCATCTCTTTGTAAGAGAGGACCCATATTGTTTTCTTATGATGCTTTACAGAGAGCTGATACAGCAAGGTTGGCCTGCTATAGGAGTAGACTATTATTATCTGGTATGGAGCAGGCTTTAATAATATGGTATGATAGCCAGCAAGTGACAACTGATAGAATAATTTAATGTCATCTGGTACGATGCCAATGTCACTTAGATAAGCCATCTATATTACCTGGAGTTAGGACAGGCTACTTGCACCTACAGGTAGCTATACCAGCCGAGTTGCTGTAATATAATAGTTTCTAATGGAGTTGTCATTGAATCATCTGAAGGTACTTGTTTTCTTCCTGCAGTGATGTGAGGGACGAAGTCATGTCATTAATCACCATGTTAGATGTCTCCGCTAGTGCAACGGGAAGAGGTGTAGCAAATCTTGAGGTTCCTTGCATTGCAGGCTGCGGAGCAGGCTGTGGAAGGACAGTGCTTTGTGAACCGGGTTCTGTGTAGCCTGCAACTGTGCCATTGGGATTAAGTTTGGGTTTCTGGTCAGTAGTGCTGCTGACCTCCTCTTTAACAACGGTTGAACTCCAGCTCTGACACTGCTGCACATACTCCAATGTCCGTTGATACGTATCAGGTTTCATGAAATTTTTGCTATTAGTCTTTGTGTCTACACACTTGGGATCCACTACTTTACTATCTGAGGGTTTGGAGTCTATGGGAGTACTAGGTACAGGTGCAGCTGCATCACTAATTGCTGCAGCTGGGGTTTGCTGGATGCTGTTAACTACTACTGCACTTGCAATACCATTAGAAGTACCACAGGCAGGAGCAGGTGTAGCTCCACTACTGTTCTTGGCTGCTGTTTTAGACTTGCCACCTTTAGTTTGAGAGCTTTGGCTAACATCTCTACACTGGACATCACCACCCATTGATCCTGGGTATGAAATTGGCATCATACCTCCAGTGGGCATCATAGAGTTCTGGTATTGAGTGCCCATTCCCATGTAGCCCATAGGTCCCTGAGTAGCCATCATATTTATTTGCTGTTGATGTTGTTGAGGTCCATATGGCTGCTGGCCTTGGTACTGGTTCATGTTCATCTGTGAACCTTGCCAGTTTGACATTGCACCTTGTTGACCCTGGTAGGCACCCATGTCTCCAGCCATGGCACTGCCACCTCTACTTTGGCAGCCTGCACATGGGGCTTGATAAGCTGGCGTAGGAAGATTTGGTGGAGCCAAATGACCACATGCATGGACAGGACCATAACTCCCTTGACCCATACCATAGGCTGCACCTCCTTGTTGATTGCCCATGCTTCCATATCTGCCTTGTTGCTGCATCATAGTGCCATACATATGTTGCCCCATCATCTGCTGCCCTTGTTGGTACTGTTGTTGTGGATATTGATGTCCTTGTTGATGTTGCTGTATGGGATAATTCTGGGGCATTGACTGCTGCTGTTGGTATGTCTGGGGCATCTGATTAAATGTCTGCGCAGGACCTGTTGGATTAGGAGTCATTGCTGCACTGAACTGTTGTGGTGCAGGTGATTGCATGGGACCATTGTTGTACCCATGGGGATGAGCAGGAGAAGGAATAGAGTATCCTGGAGATGCCTGTGCATATTGATAATTACTGGCTGGAGATTGCATTGGCTGATTGGAGTATGCTGGACTGATCATTGGCTGATTGGAATAGGCTGGACTCGGAATGGGCTGCCCACTATAGGCAGGGGATGGCATTTGTTGGCTGGGCAGAGGATTTGGAGTACCTCCTTGTCGATGGTTCTCTTTGGAATCGGACTTCAGTTTGTCACCATTGCCCTTCTGAAAATAAATCATATTTTACTATATAAAATAAAATGTCCCTAAAAGAAGCAAGGACTGTCTGTTCCAACTCCAATAAATGGATGTGAAATATTTATATAGCATGAACATGAAAAATATAATTAGAAATTATTATATATGTTTTCACACATCAGGAAATGAAAATATACGGTGTAAATGTTTGCAATTAATAATAGAAGAGAATATGCTGTGGTGGTATTCCCATGGGGAACGAGTGGATAAGAGTACAGGTATATGTGCAAAAGTGAATAGGAAAGGTAGGTGAACAACAAAACCTGAAAATCTGCTGTTAACAAAAGCAAATGGACTACCTGTTAGCAGTGATATACAATAAGTAATATTTAATTGAAGCCATTAACACCTAATACATGAAATTCCTGAAATACAGTACTGCTGTCAGTATTCTAATAAAGCAGTATTATTTTTATATAGCATTATGGAAATTGAAAGCTACAATGATGCCATATTTCATGCTATATCTTTAATATTTATCCATGCTCATTGCTTCTATAAACCACAAAGGTTCAAAATTCTAGTGTTTTCAGTGTCAATCTGTAATATTACTTTGTGAAGTTGTAATACTGACCAGGTTGAGGTAGTTCACCATGTCATCTGGCAACACTAGCTTGTTTTCAATGGGCTCATCTTCAGCCACCTGGTCGAGCTGGAGGCCATGATTTGGGTGGCGTGGGGTGATGGGCGGTAGCGGTGTACGAGGGTTAAACGAGTTGTAGCTATGATGTCTGTGTAGTCTCCTCCCTCCATCCTCACCCATACCCATTCCTCGATCCAGTGGTCGCACTGGGTCTGATGCTCTCCTGGAACCTTCGCACCGATTCAATGGGTCTACAGGGCCAAGGGGACCCATAGAGCCAAAGTTGTTACCTCCCATTGAAGCACTCATGCCCCCCATGTTGTTACTGGTGCCCCAGCCACCCTGTAGGTTGTCCTGGCTCAGTGACATATTCTGGGTCTGGGGAGATGAGAACAGTGTAGCAATTTAACATTGATGCTTTAAGCTAATGACACTGGAGCTACAAAATATCAAAACTGCTTTAAAATTATAGACAGGACTGATATAATGAATAGCAACAAATCTGATAAATGCTGTGGACCAATAAGCTTGGGGAAAAATATGAGTGTAAGTAAAGTATAGAAAGAACAGTGTGCACATGTGAGTGCTAATGTTGGTTTTCCATTGTTGGGAACAGTTAATAAGCCTATTAGGCTGATTTAATTCCCCCCCCCCCCAATAGACCAAGTTCTGACCTTCCCCAGAATATAACCCACAACAGCTATCAAACTTTTGGATACCTATTTTATGCTAAATGAAAGAAAACATGCTCAAATGTGAGTCATGCCATGGGAACCGAACCTGCAACCTTTCGTTTGCAAATTGTCTGCATTCATCACTACTTTGAATTGTTTAAATTCTTAAAAAACTAGCTAGCTATACAATGTTTTAATCAGATTAATAATAATAATAATGATATTGAAAAAAATTATAAACTAAAAAGATAGTTGGCCAACAATATGATTTCCCATTCTTGAGAACAGGAAGCATGCTATGTTTATTGAGGCCTTCCTTATGGCAATGAACTGATCTTATCTAGGACGCAACCCACAACAGTCGCCTAACTTGCGGGTACTTATTTACTGCTAAAATATGTTTTCTTTAAAATGATTGCAAAAAATAATTAATCCAATAGTACTATACCTGGACAACAAGGTTTGAAGTATTATAAAGTTCGCTGGTACCCATGGCACGTCTTTGTAGTTTTGCCAGGTGAGAGCTCATTGATTGTGCTATCCCTGCCATGTTGAAGTTAGAGTTTTCTGAGGAACGACGAGAGGACCCTAAGGAAATTGGGTCATAGGGCGATGGGACCATATTCTGCCGACTCATGGATGCTGCCGAAACTTGTGAAACTTCACTGGATCTCCGACTGTTGGGATGCAGTGAAGAATCACTTCTCATACTGCCATAGTAGGTGCTCACTGTGGAGTTAGAATCCCTTCTATTGCTTTGCAGCATAGTTTGTCCTGGTCGGAAGTGAAGATCAAGAAGATTTTTGCGGGCCTGCTGAGAAGTTGTCATACCTCCATTCATTTTAAGATCTGTAATGCGTTGTGACAGTTCCCCTACACCACTACTTGTACTGCGTCGTGGGCCAATTGGGATGTTAGGCAAGATATTCGATAGACCCTTAGCTTGCAGGCGGTTCTTCAATCTATTTCGTAGGTTACGTTCTTGTAGATTGATTTGACCACTTATTGAACCTTCTAAACCATTAAGAGCTGCAACCCCCACTGGTAGGTCGACACTAGCATCCAAGTCATCCTCTACAGCATCCCAAACTTCTTCTTGCTCTAAAATATTTTCATATCCACCGGTGGTAGTGATGTTATTGTCACTAATGGGACCATCTAGCAGACGACTCTGGTCCATAGGGGTTGTGCCGCCCACTACTGTGTCCATGTTAGGACTGTGTTCCTGCCCTGGGGATGTTGGGTCCTGCACAACAATAATGATCTATTAAGTTACTAAGAAAATATAAAGCACAAATAATACAATTTGTTGTATATTGATCAATACAATATTTAAGTTTTTCGTAGGTATTATTACAAATCTAAATACATAAAACAATCAGTTTTGTAAGAATATATAAAAAGATACGTAGTACAATTAACCAGTGAAGTGTACTTTGTTGTTTAAACTAGTACAAAGTGACAAAGGTACACATCCGAGAGCCTCACCTCAGATTTGACGGAAGGGCTGGAGAGGGAACCACCTTTGCCTCCGTCGGAGTGTGGAGAGCCCTCAGGGTGTGCTGCTCCTCCGTCCTTTCCTCCTCCACCTGGGTTAGTACTTGGGTGGTCATTTCCTTTATGCTTCTTGGAGGCATAGAAGTCAGCTCCATGGACGGTTTTGACATGCTTACGTAGTGAGGAGGGATCTGTATATCGCTTGGTGCAGCCTGGTGCCTTGCAGACGTATGGTTTCTGAAAATACAGTCAGTGTTAATCCTATTATCAACAGCTAATTTACAAATCCTCAAGGGCCGTGATGAGGTTTCGATCCTCCCGGACGTAGGTTCGAACCCCCAACACGGCCCTTGTGGATTTGTTCATTGATATATCACGCAATTGTGATTTCTGTGTGTATCAATAGCTATATGATGTAATTTAGTAAACAGCTTCACTATTCATAATTTCACCACATTAAGTTTTGTTAATAGGCTTTGTGCAACTGCAGCACAATATATTACAAATATTTAACCCAAATTACAAAATTAATCTGCTTTGGATTTTAATAAAAGCTTTTCTTAATGCAGGATGGAGATACTCTGATTTTCACAAGTGCATATCATCTATACACTAGTCGTTATGATCGGTGTATATTTGTAACAGTCTAATGCTTACTTTTCCCTACGAAAGAAACTTTAATATCCCATGACACAGTGCTGCATAGCCTTGCTGACTTGGTGCTTTCTTTGGATAATTACTGTTAGGGATAGCTTATTCCTAGCAGAGATAAGTGTTATAATTCACATGACCAGCCTTGATCAGAGGCGGGGGCCGCTGGTTAAGGATCGGGTCACGATTCCCAGGGGCTCTACAGTGTAGAAGGGACAGCGAACAAACCGTGAGTAAAACAAATTTATGGTGCTGGACATAGAACAAGGACAGTAATCTCATGCAAAAGGACAATGACATACAAAACCACAACCCACTGACTAAACAGCTGTGGTAGGGAGGTGACATACACAGGTTGGACATGGCTACAGATTGGTAATCGATAGGGAAACATGTTGACAAGGGGTACGACCACAGAAAATTGTAACCAGGACGATTATTAAGAAAGGGCAACCACAGTTGATAAAAATAAACACCACGCCACATAACAGAAGCGCATGCGAGAACCTGGAACACACACAGTGCAACCACAAAGTTAGTTTTTCTTTACACTGCTACAGTTTTAACATTGCGGCTACGTTTAACAAAACGTAGCAACGTTTGAACAAACACTTGTGGGAACACTGTGAGTACAGGGAAGACACATTAAGAATGAACCTACCAGAGCTCCTTTGTGGGGTAAGCAAGAGAAACAGACACGAGAGATTAAAATTATAAATCATTCTCTTCTCTTATCTGTAGTAGAGGAGCTACAATACATCAGGAAGCAAAGAGATTTTAGCTTTATTTTGTCCTGTAATACACCATACATGAGGCATAACAGGAGCAGTGGAAGCAAATCTGCACCTTCAATACCCTCATAGCCACACCTTTCCCCACTAATCCCAAATACCTTTATCACGACATAATTTTTTAACATTTGTATACTGTACGAGCAGCAAGAAGTCGGTCACAAGTTCAAGTATGTTTATTGAGACAAGAAAAAAATACATCTCAATGGGATAGAGTAGCTTAGGCTATTTCTACTCCCCCCCCCCCCCCCAAGTCAGTCACTACACAAATGAGAACATGTTCCAAGTAGGCTCCATCTTGCAAAATCTGGGAATTAAAAAAAGGGGTCGGTAACTATTTAGGTGTAACCCACACCCATACAATAGTTTCCGTACCAAGGTGGGGCGTTAATCTCTCACCCTCGCATATCTTAATGAAGATCTTGGGAGACTGTGGCAGCTGCAGACCAAAGCTGAGAGTTAATGCTGAACACGCCCCTTGATGCTGCTCCTCTCTCCCTCCCTACACCCCTAATAGTACTTACGTGGGAGGAAGGAGAGACCGTACTTTCTGGGAGAATGGGGCAGTACTTGCCCACTAACCCTCTCCCGAAGTACCGGGGGCCCATCTACCTCCCCGACAAGCAATGTGCCCTTACCTGCCTCACAAGTATTGTCCCCTAATGTATAGCACTAGTACTCGTGCCCCTACTTGCGTCGTTAGTACATGCAGTTCCCCCCTATAAACCCACCCAACAAACAGTCCCTCATCCCCAGAGTGGCCTTTGCCTACCCTCCCCCTAACCCCTCTTGCTACAACAATAAAATTTCCACCCACGTATATGGTCCATATTTACAAAAATGTGACCCACCCTTTTAGTGTAGCCCGCCCTTTCACAAGTTTCCGTACCTGCTACAGTCTTTCCCCCGCCATTGTGGCCCTCTCTTTTTTCCCCCATTGTGGGCAATCCTCCCCCAAAAGAGGGAGAGATCTGCCGACAATGCTGCTCATACCTGTCATACGCAGGTAGGAGAGGGCTAAAGATTAGTAACAGATATGGAAACATGGGTTTCCCTAATATGAACCAATATAATAGGCATTGGTAACGCCTAATCACCATGCCTCTACGTGTGCAGGTCATTTCGTAAATACCATAGATTTGTTTAATATAAAACAATCAAACAGTAAATCTAATATAATCTAAAACTGTCTGGTCAGATGTCGACTCATTCTGCTGTCACAACTGACCTGATATTCTGCGTTGCTGTAAGACAATGAAGCCAAACTCACCTCGTTGGAGTGTGTTCGATTCTGGTGCTTGGCGCGGTCAGAGGCGTTGGAGAAGGCCTTGGTGCACCCTGGGAACTCACACATGTAGGGCTTCTCCCCTGTGTGAGACCGTAGGTGGGTCTTGAGGTTCTCCAGACGAGAGTACGCCTTGTAGCAGCCCTCGAACTGTGGGAGTATGAAACAATGTTACTAGAGTACTAGTAAATAGAAACGGGAAGCCATAGAATTCTGTGAGTACGAGGCAATGTTGCTTTCTGGTGTACTTGTAAATGTAATGGAGGATGAGCAGCCTCGATTTGCAGTTGTGTAGTATACTAGTAAGGAATTCTGAGAATAAGTTACAATTAAAGTCTGAAAAACAACCCAACATAATGAAAGTGACAACGTTTCGGTCCGTCCTGGATCCTTATCAAGTCGCGACAGGTAAAGGTCCTTCCCGCTGTCCCAGCTGATAAAGGGTCCAGGACGTGCCAAAATGTTGTCAACCTGGAGGTAGAGTCCGTAACTCTTCACCGTGACTCTCACCCACACCGGGTCGCCGGAAGGCTGTCGAGGTGAGACAACACTACTTTTTTTTATTTATTTATATATATATATTTATATATATATATATATATACCAAGAAGGTACATTAGGATTGTGAGCGGTGAGGATACATAGCATAGTAATTACATTCTTGTAAACCACTAGTACGCGCAGCGTTTCGGGCAGGACATTACATGTTTACTCAGATTGAATTCTCTGAGTGGGAAACCTGCACAAATAAATGTTCAGACAAGTATATATTCTAATTCCAGTCATTATTTGTCTTGCCCTCAAACAAGTATATTGACCCAGAGTTGACACGCACTGTGACTGTCACCCTGGTTGCACTCCACTGCACGGTACACACATGAATAGACTTCGAACCACGGGACTAGCCCAGGAATAGTTAGGATTAAATTCAGGAATCATCTAACAAGACCAATCCGTTAAAAATGGGTCATGTTTGTAAAAGATAAAGCATCGTAATATTGACGTTTTGAACTAATCATCTTGAGAGCATTAGCACTCCAGGTTGCAATTCTTTTGACCATGTGGCTAAGGCGCGTCTGGAACATCCCGGGCGTAGGTTCGAACCCTTATCATGCCCCTTGTAGATTTGTTCATTTCATGTATCACGTTTATTGTGATTTCTGTTTGTATTGACGTTTTCTATGTATCGACCTCGATAGGTTAGACGGGTTGCTTGGGTTCATACGTTTCTGGTCAGCCAAAACAGTCGTATTTTGACGGAGTGACAGACGAGAGAACAGGCTGGTGATAACTCATTTTCCTAAGAATCATAACACTGTACTTACAACTATTTGGTCGAATGTAAAAAACTGGACTGTTGGACCCCCAAAATGTTTGTTTTTTATTTAAACATTCCTAGGCCTAGTCTAGCACATTAGGCCTAGTCTAGCACATTAGGCCTAAGATAGCGTAGTAGGAGTTCTTGTACAGGTCAGGTTGAATTATATTCCCAATATTTTAGAATGGTATTTGGTTTAATTCATGAATAAAAAGCGTTAACTTCTTGGGGTCCAACATGTTGTACGCGTCACCAAATAGTCACAAGTATTCTCATTACAGGAGGATGGGCCTGACAGCTGAGTGGACAGCGCTTTGGATTCATAGTCCTGAGGTTCCGGGTTCGATCCCCGGTGGAGGTGGAAACAAATGAGCAAAGTTTCTCCCTGATGCCCTGTTCACCTAGCAGTAAATAGGTACCTGGGAATTAGACAGTTGCTACGGGCTGCTTCCTGGGGATGTGTAACAAAAAAATGAGACCTGGTCGAGGACCGGGCCGCGGGGACGCTAAGCCCCGAAATCACCTCAAGATAATAAGCTGGTATTATCAATGGTATTGGGAAGGGTAAGGAAGGAGGGCGCTGTGGTTCCGTAGAGTTCACTACTGCATCAGTGCGACCTCTCGTGTTCTTGATGGTATCCCCAATAATGGAGCCAGTGTTTGCCAGCGCAGACTACTGATCACCTGGCCCTGTATGACTGACCATCCTGTGTGATGGGGAGTGTTAGCATCACCCAGCTAGTTCTTGACACACACTGTACTCCCCTTTATATAGTCTAGGGCAGCTAGTTCTTGACACACACTGTACTCCCCTTCATATAGTCTGGGGCAGCTAGTTCTTTACACACACTGTACTCCCCTTCATATAGTCTGGGGCAGCTAGTTCTTGACACACACTGTACTCCCCTTCATATAGTCTGGGGCAGCTAGTTCTTGACACACACTGTACTCCCCTTCATATAGTCTAGGGCAGCTAGTTCTTGACACACACTGTACTCCCCTTCATATAGTCTAGGGCAGCTAGTTCTTGACACACACTGTACTCCCCTTCATATAGTCTAGGGCAGCTAGTTCTTGACACTACTGTACTCCCCTTCATATAGTCTAGGACAGCTAGTTCTTGACACACACTGTACTCCCCTTCATATAGTCTAGGACAGCTAGTTCTTGACACACACTGTACTCCCCTTCATTTAGTCTAGGACAGCTAGTTCTTGACACACACTGTACTCCTCTTCATATAGTCTAGGGCAGCTACATAAACGCATATGTGCTAATAAAAAGTGACTATTCACACTGGTGTTCTTGAGGATATCCTCATAACGCCACCCTGCAGAATGGGATCTTTCAGAACCACATTAGCACCTCTTGAGACAAACTATAACCTTCATATTGCACAAGGAAGCTGCATATAATAAGAGGTACCTTACTACGTCAATAAAATAACAAATACGTCCATCTTATGTTCAATTGGCTCTATTGTATACGCACAAAAATGACAATATTTTTTATAAACACCTTGTCAGCGTGAAGCACCACCCCAGGAAGGCCTAATTATGTGACATTGTTAAGTTTNATATACTGTAGTTAGGTTATGATGTCTTAGCTTTGGTTAAGCTATGTTAGGCTTGGTTAGGTTAGGTTGGTTTGGGTTAGGTAAGGTTAAATAGGTTTTAAAATTTGTTGGCAAATCATCTTGTTAATGATGTAACCTGTACCATGTGTAATACTTGTGACTGTTGAGAAGAATAACAAACTTAATCCCTTAAATTCTAAACTCTTGTGAAGAGAAATTGAGAGAGCCTAATTTACATATGTAGAAATGCAAAAAGTAAGGGGTGACATGATTGAAGTAGTACTGTACAGTATACACAGTGATGATAGGTAAAACAAGTGGGATTGGATCTTGGTAGTACAGTTGGGTTCATTTGTTGACTCAATTGGAATCCCAGATTCAAATTTCGGGCGGGACAGAAATAGTTTATACACATTTCCTATCACCTAATGCCAGTGTTTACATATCATTATAATTATCAGTAATAAATAAGTTCAGTACTCGGGAGTTAATCAACTGTTGTGGATTTGCATTTTGGGGAGAGTTAGTACAGTAAATTGACCAGACCACAACAGAAGGTGAAGGGACGACGATGTTTCGGTCCGTCCCTTCACCTTCTAGTGTGTGGTCTGGTCAATTTACTTTAGCCACGTTATTGTGACTCATCGCCTACATTAGTACAGTAATTCAATCTTAAGGGGACTCAGTATATATACATGCATATTCATAGGCTGCCTGTCTCCGACAAATGAATTATTAAAGGGGGATACTGTATTAATAAGGTATTAAATATTGCAACACAAATAGAATGTGAAACATTGGATATAAATAAGATAAGTTTAGATTCAGGAAAGACCGGGTAATACTGGTTTGAAAATAGAGTTGCTGGCTTGTGAAATAAATTGTCCAGCAATATAATACAGAGGCTCACAATTATTAGAAACATAGGTTAGATATAAATATGAATGTGTTTGGTTGAGTGTAAGCAAATGTTTTTCATATGAGCCAATAGCCTTCTGCGGTGTCCTTTATTCTAATGTTCCTTTGATGATTTCACTATCCCCATACTGTATAATTTAGCTATAAATGTTAGAGATGAGACTGGAGTAATGGAACAGTGTTTAACCACTTGGACCTTCGGAGAACGTATGCCGAGTCGGTTGTTCAAGTTGTTGGGTAACTTCGATGTCCAGAGGGCTTGGAAAAGTCGAGAGGAGGAAGAGGGGTGTGGATTTGAAATTCTGGGAGAATTTGGATGGGGAATGAGGAGGGTTGAAAGTTGGGTGGCCACCGAGGGTTGGCATGATGTTTTGGTCTTGGCTTGGAGCTTGTTGTTGATGTTGTTCTCGTTCTGTGGCAGGAGCTTGTGGAGAGGTGGTTGACTGTCGTGCTGGTGTAAGGGAGGTCTTGTGTCTGGCTTGGTGGAGGTGTCTTCACATTTGTGGTGCTGCACGTGGTGTTGTTTCTAGTGCTTGTGTTTCGGTGGTCCTGGTTGAGGAGTCGCTTGATTAGTGCTCCCATCAAGTGTGGCAGTGCGTTTCCTTTCAGGTTGTTGTCGTCTTCGCAGATACGCATTGTCCATCCACATTAAATATTGATGTTTACTGTATGCTTGAAAAAACCTGAGAGTTTATTGAAAAATCCAAGATATAAATTAGATGAGATGTTCCATAAATTGACACCAGAATGGATGCAATACATGCAATATCCATAGAGATATTAGAAAATAAATGGCAGTGTTTGATATTATGGTGTATGCCAAATGCCTGGAAATCCTGGTGCTGGTATCCAGACGGCTAAACATTCACCCATTTATAGGTAAGTTTTGTAAGTATAGTATAACCATGTACAGTATATTGCGGCATATATTATAACCTGTGTTTTACTACAGTTAGTCAATACTCCTACAGCATCTCAAGGGTCCAAACACTGACACCAGGTTTCTTGAGGTTTAGTGGCTCCTTTCCTGGGATACACTGAACATTAAGATCTGGTATTACTGGAATGAGTAGCAAAATGGCTCATACCTTGTGAACCACTGACCATCAAGGTCTGATATGAATATGCAGGGTAACATGGTGTGCTTTATGTGTGGTGGTGGCCTTTTCAATTAATTTGTAGATACTATATTTAGTTTTATTATCTGGACATTGGCAACATTCGATTTGTTGTCTGGATTTCAGTTACTTTTTTTTTTTTTTTTTTTTTTTTTTTTTTGCCTAGAATACAACTATTGAGATGTTTATCCATGTCATCCTACTATTTAAAAATTGTACAGCTATCTGGAAACAAAAAGAGATACTGTAACATTATTTAAATACCTGTACAACCTTTTAAATTTGATGATAAAATTGTTTTCATATGAGCATCATGAGAACCATTATATATGGAAACCCAAATGTTATAATATTTCTGAACTAGTGCAAGCACTTTAGATTTATATTCAGATCTATGGTCTTGTTACTGATGTCTGTCTGGACACTGACAACTACGCCATAATACCACTACAGGTAATTGGTGTGGCAAAAAGATACCCGAGCAGGGATGGGGTCTGTCGTATTTCAAGTACACCATCTTTTAAACCTAATCAGTGAAAGAAAAACCAGGAGATTTGCTTGTTGCCTCCGCAATGCGAAGCTCATGAGCATGTATTCCAAAGGTAAAATCATAGGTAGATTTTGCCATACTGCACCAGCATATTATAAGCCTGGGATCAACATCCTTTAGAAGCACTCATGCCAGACCCCTTGCTGTTCAGTTTGCAACAAGTCCACAACTACTACTCCAACTCTGAGGAATGGAATGAGTCTTGACAGTTTTTGGAATTCACAAAAACACTTAGCCCAGAAGTAGATCTGTTATTAGTGATGGCCGTCTCCTACTCAATTCTTATTGAAAGGAAACTCATACACAGCCAATATGAAATGTTTGACATTGCTGTCAGTTGAAGGTTTTCCTGAGCATCTAAAGGATGATTGTTGAGTAGACTGGCCTGGTTGTCAGTGACCATAACTACCCCATTGCAGGTCTCCATGGCCAATGAGGAGGCCATGACCTCAGGCTTCCTTCTCAGGGACTCAGAGGGATGGGCAGTGACAGGGTATTGGAGCTGGAGTAATTCCGAAGTGCTCAAATCTTACGATGGAACAAGGTGCTACACTGTTGAAGGTGCCCAAACAAGTCTCCACCTCTAAACTATCCAAGCATTTCCCGCCCTGCTGGAGAGTGACGGTGCTAAGTTTGAGATGCTGTATAGATCGACACGCAAAATATGTTACAAGGAGGTAGAAATAAAGTACTAACATTTCATGGTGCAAACAGTGATTTATTTCCAAAACAATCTGTAATAAGATCCAAAATCTATGAAGAGCTAACCCAACTTTGCTAGGTCTAACATATCCTGTGTCATGGCTGATCTCACCGAGTGAAGTGTAGAATTAAAATAGCCCCAGTTTAATGCTCAAATTTTTAAGCTTAAGTTTAGTTTGGATATTACTTTTAATTATTTGCCATTTTTGTTGCAGGAGCCACCTGGTCGCTGCTTGTGAGCAGCGTGCAGTCATGGTCTTTGATCCATTGTCAAGACGCCAGATCCATCATATACCACACGCCCATGATAATTGTGTTAATTGTATTAAGTAAGTAATATTTGTGATGTATAACATCTTTATCATAATTTTTCCTTGCTGAAATCCAAGGGTACCTGTAGTGTACAGCCTATGGTATCAGATCTTATACTAAGCTTAAAATTATCTTGAATCATATTCCTCTCTTTTTTTTTTTCTTATGAAAATTTTGTTCATTTGATATGGAGATTTTCCTTTTGAATCTTTCTACACATAGGAAGATAATGCATGGATGTGCTTTTAACATAGCGGACAAATAGTAAAACAGAACCAGGCCTATTTTATAAATTCATCAAGAACAAATTGCATGTAAAGGAAAATATTCAAAGGTTGAAAATGGGAAACAGATTCTCGGAAAATGAAAAGGAAATGTGTGAAACATCAAACAAAAAGTTCCAAAGTGTGCTTGTACAAAATGAAATCGTCAGAGAACCAGACACAATAAGAATTCCAGAGAACAACATAAAGCATATAGAGGTGTCTAGAGATAAAGTGGAAAAAATGCTCAAGGAGCTAAGTAAAAACAAAGCAGTTGGGCCAGATGGGGTTTCATCATGGGTTCTGAGAGAATGTGCACCTGAGCTCAGCATTCCACTTCAACTGATTTTCAAGACATCCTTGGGTACAGGAGTCGTAGCAGATGTGTGGAAAAAGGCTCACATAATTCCAATCTACAAAAGCGGCAGCTGGGAAGACCCACTCAATTACAGTATAGACCTGTATTATTGACAAGTGTAATAGTCAAAATATTGGAAAAAATAATTAAAACTAAATGGGTAGAATATCTGGAGAAGAGTAATATAATAAGACAGACAGTATAGTTTTCGATCTGGAAGATCCTGTGTAACGAATTTACTCAGTTTTTATGATTGAGCCACTGAGATTTTACAGGAAAGAGATGGTTGGGTTGATTGCATATATATTGACCTAAAAAAAAAGCCTTTCGACAGAGTTCCACATAAGAGGTTGTTCTGGAAACTGAAACATAATGGAGGGGTGACATTTAGGCTTCTAACATGGATGAAAATTTTTCTAACTGACAGAAAAATGAGGGCAGTAATCAGAGGCAATGTATCGGACTGGAGAAATGTCACGAGTCGAGTACCACAGGGTTCAGTTCTTGCACCAGTAATGTTCATTGTCTACATTAATGATCTACCAGATGGTATACAGAATTAAATGAACATGTTTGCTGATGATGCTAAAATAATAGAGAAGATAAGAAATTTAAATGATTGTCATGCCCTTTAAGAAGACCTGGACAAAATAAGTG
Organism: Procambarus virginalis; assembly: GCA_020271785.1. Taxonomy (NCBI): domain Eukaryota; kingdom Metazoa; phylum Arthropoda; class Malacostraca; order Decapoda; family Cambaridae; genus Procambarus; species Procambarus virginalis. Next base: position 10,764,168 of record WNGS01000690.1, on the reverse strand, counting down.
TATGAAGCACCGCTTGGCAAATGGAATTTAATGTGAATAAATGCCTTGTTATGGAATGTGGAATAGGAGAACATAAACCCCACACAACCTATAAATTATGTGAGAAATCTTCAAAGAATTCTGAAAAAGAGAGAGATCTAGGGGTGGTTCTAAATAGAGAATGAACAAATCCACAAGGGCCATGACCGTGGGTTCTAACCTAGGTTTGAGAGCATCCCAGACGCTGCCTTAATCGACTGAGCTACTATATGGTAAAAGAATTGCAACCAGAAGTTCAGTAGAATTTACTGTACTTGGATCCTGCAGCCTCTCCGAGACACAAACCAGGATTTTACACAATTCCCCCACGCACTCGAGCTTTGTCAATAGGTCGTTCTACCTCTTCGCCCTTACTTAATTACACACAGAAATCACAATAGCGTGATGCATCAAATGAACAAATCCACAAGGGCCGTGACGAGGGTTTGAACCTATGCCCGTGAGCATCCCAGATGCTGCACTAATCGACTGAGCTACGACATGGTAAAAGAATTGCAACCACAAGTTCTACTGAACTTTCTTGGATCCTGCAGCCTCTCCGAGACACAAACTAGGATTTTACACAATTTGCCCATGCACTCGAGCTCTTGTCAATAGGCTGTTCTACCTCTTCGCCCTTACTTCATTACACATAAAATTCATTACGTGTAAAATCCTGGTTTGTGTCTCGGAGAGGCTGCAGGATCCAAGTAAGTTCAGTAGAACTTCTGGTTACAATTCTTTTACAATGTCGTAGCTCAGTCGATTGGTGCAGCATCTGGGATGCTCTCGGACGTAGGTTCGAACCCTCGTCACGTCCCTTGTGGATTTGTTCATTTGATGCATCACGCTATTGTGATTTCTGTGCGTACTAAATAGAAAATTATCACCTGGGGATCACATAAAGAATATCGTGCGAGGAGCCTATGCTTCACTTTCTAACTTCAGAATTGCTTTTAAATACCTGGATAGCAAACTACTAAAGAAATTTTTCACGAATTTTGTTAAACCAAAGCTGGAATATGCAGTGGTTGTATGGTGCCCATATCTTATGAAGTACATAAACAAACTGGAAAAGGTGCAAAGACGTGCAACTAAATTGCTCCCAGAACTGAAAGACAAGAGCTACGAGGAGAAGTTAGAGGCATTAAATATGTCAAAACTAGAAGATAGAAGAAAAAAAAGAGGCGATATGGTAACTATGTGCGAAATAGTTATGGGAATCAATAAAATTGATAGTCAAGAATTCCTGAGAGCTGGAACTTCAAGAACATGAAGTTGTAGATTTAAACTAAGTGAATAAAGCTACCAAAGGAATATAAGAAAATTCACTTTCACAAACAGAGTGGTGAAGGTTGGAACAAGTTAAGTGAGGTGATGGAGGCCAAGACCGTCATTAGTTTCAAAACATTATATCACAATGAGTGCTGGAAAGACGGAACACCATGAACGGAGCTCTCATCCTGAAATTACACTTGGATAATTACCATACATGGCATTTTTTTGTAGGTGATGTATGACTTGTGATGAGAGATTTATTGAAGCCAATATATCTACATGGCACCTCCAGCATCAACCAGATCTGAAAGTGTGGCTCTATGGCGCTTGTTTTCTTCAAGAAGTACCAGACCAACCGGGCAGTGATGGATATGTGGGCCTGTGGGCCGCTGCAAGCAACAGCCTGTTGCACAAAGCTATCACAAGTCAAACCAGGCCTCGGGCCAGGCTTGGGGAATATAACTACTTCCAAAACCCCATCAAGCAGGTATCAACCAGATCTGAAAGGACAGTATAGCTGTATGGCACCTGTAACAACTAGATCTGTAAGGGATGGATGACCAATGAATCAGCACCCACTGCAGCCTGAAATAAAAATAATAATTAATTAATTAAATTTGTCTGAGACAAGCAGCCTGTGAATACATTTATATATGTTAGGGTTATATTGAGGTTCCCCTAAAGCCATATTACTGACCCTCATCAGGATGCAACCCCACAACAAACTGACTAACTCCCAGGTACCTATTTACTGCTAGGTGAAAAGAAGTATTAAGTGATAGAAAACATGTTCAACCATTTCTATCCCGTTTGGGATTCAACCGCAGGTTAGCCGATTGTGATTCAAGAACAAACCCAGCTGTTTTACTGTGCTGTACACTGTACCTACTGTATTTAGGTAGGTACAGTACACCTAAATGCACCAAATATGCAAGGATGTTTTATGGAATTTAATTTTTGTATTTATTTATACATTTTGTCTTACATTTATTGAAAGTCAATTTCAAGTGGCTTTGTAGAGGGTCAATATATGATTTGTAGATGTAAATTTTTTTTATATTAGATTAGTGGTGGATCAGAGACATTGTTTTCCTGCGTCAGAAAATGCATTGATTTCCACAATTTCTACAACTCTTCATTAGGATATCTGACCTCCTTCAAGACTTAATTGTAGTAAAGCACCGCTAGATCAAAAGAACATAGTTTCCGACTGCACAATGAATCCTCCATAATCAATATCATTAACATTTTGAAATATTATCTGGCATCTGAATTTAGTGGAATTCATGAGATCAGTTGAGTTACCAAACTCTTTCTTACCAAACTACAAATCTCTATAACACACCCATGTTGTCTTTTACTCAAACAAAAAAAAAATATGCTTATATACTACTGAGTTCTTGTGTGTTTTGGACTGTTGCTGTCAGATGGCAGCAAATAACAGGGCGTTTATATTTTCATGGTTGTGATACTATCATCTTTCCTCACAGTATATAGAGAAGGTTTTCTATGAAGGATGACAAATATTTTTCTGCACTGAAGGATGATTTTATTTCTGGACAAATGTTGTCCTTCAAATCTAAATACTGTTGCTAATATTGTAAAGTAAATTGTATTATCCATTGTACTTGTTTTTGTAAATAAGGATTTATCCGTTTGCATCTTGCTGTTGCACATTAAACTAATCAGGCAATCTGCTTTACTTTTAAGTTTTGTTAAATGAGATTTGGTAGGTTTATTATGCTCTTTAAATTTTCATGTATTGATAGCTTCCATATATTCTTTACAGTACTTTTGTTTATTGATTTATAATCATCTTGTAATGCAGAATTATAAATATTTTGTAGTCGTAGGTTGTTGATCATTAATAATATAACTCATTTATTTTGAACACAGGTTCTTAGACTCGCGAGTATTTGCATCATGTAGTGATGATCACACGGTAGCGCTGTGGGATGTTCGCAATCTCAAGAGACGGATCCGTCTTCTACAAGGACACAGCAATTGGGTCAAAAACATAGAGTACTCTGCAGCTGATGGGATCCTGGTCACCTCGGGCTTCGACGGGAAAATTTTAGGATGGGATATTAATGGGTAAATAACATCCTAAGTGCTGTACAGTAGTTGCATAAAGGACTTGATGATGTTTGTGTTTCTGGAGTTCATCATTTGGGGTCTCATGGAGAGTCCAGTCAATTATGCCAGTGTTTCATCAGTTTGTTTTAGCAACTAATAGAATTTTCTCTTTGAGATACATATTGCCTTTCTTTTCAGTCAGAATTTTCTAAAATATTTAGCCTTTACAAATTATATTTGTTTATTTACTATGCCCTTTTAAATTTCCATGGAGTAGGATAGTACTGTACCTGTATATTGAACTGAAGTTTGAATAGCTTTTATTTCTGACAGGACCCCTTTCAGTAGCTCACTGGGGCTAAGCACTAGTTTAACCATGCCTTAGGAAAATGCATCAGGGCACCAAGACCCACCCTAGTCTTGAGGAACCAAAACCAGCCTCTGTATTCTGCTACGAGGCAAGGATGATCTTGAGGATCAGAGATAGACCAGAGAATGAGAAAAAAACAGTCAAAATACAACAAACAAGCAACTGAGGAAAATCAGGTACCCAAGGGCAACAAGGCAAATGATCATTACTACGAAGTAAACGTACTGATCATATTGCGCCCAGCCACCGTTAGCCGATGACAGGCCCCTGTCACCTGGCAGTGGTTCTACGTGTGTGTATGTGTTATCCACAAGTGTTCTGCACAATTATGAATTTATCATGGGTCTTCGTGTGAAGATTCCTTGGCCCTGTTTTATGCTACTACGGCTGCAAATGGTGTTCCCAATCGTTCACACTGGTCCTGTAGAGTTGCAGTGTTGAACTTCTATAACTTGCTGTGCCTATGGACTTGGTCACATTTCCTCTGGTTTGCAGCCCCATTTTCTCCTTTCCTTTTTTTCTTTGGGGTAGGGGGGGAATATTGGATGAAGTCCCTTTGTGGTGAGGATCTTGGTAGTTTCCCATCCCTGTCTTGTTTCGTCCCTCCCAGTAGACTGGAAGGATTTGCTGAAGGTGGCTTAATGTTGATGGTTGATAATCATAGCATAATGTTGATGATGATAACAAAATCAGCACGTTTACTTCACAGCAACGATTATTTGCCCTGTTATCTTTCAGGTACAGTACCTGATTTTCTTAAACAGTTGCTTGTTTTATTATACTTAAGCTTTCTGGTTATTTTTGTTCAGTTTTGGGTTGATCTCTGATCCCTAAGCACTCACCCTTCCACAACTTTAAAAAGAAATGACGAAAATATTAATGTTTAGAGAGGTAATTAACATGTCAGGTATAAATGGCTAGGAGGCAGGACATAAAGAGCTAGAACTTGCTCTTACGCAGTAAATGATAGGTAAGAATGAGGGAGACAGATTCTGCTGGTAATCTCAAGTAGGCAAGGGTGGGTATCAAAGGCCAGGTGCTTCTTCCCATGGCATGGCTTAGCGACTATTAAACACTGAGGACACCAGCAACGGTCAGTTCATTACAAATCATTACACTGTACTTGATTTTTTTTTTTTTTTAATAAAATGTATAATATTCCTTGGTGCCCTCTCAAAGCTGGATCCCCATTGGGATCCCTGGCATTAATTACATATACTCTGTACAACACCTGTAGATAGGTGAACTTTATCTGATCAATTAACGAATCCCATTTTAAATAATAATAATAATAATGTATTACTGCATCATTCATATCAGATACAGTGAAGACTTTTCAAGAATATCCACTCAGTTTATTATTAACTTCAAACATAATTTTTTAATTTTGAAAAATACATAGAAATTTAGAGTACTAGAATATTATAACTACTGTACATAGTAAGTTTGTGATTGGTACCAGGTACACGGAGGAAGGGTTGCTGTCAACGGAGCTGTTCAAGATGCAGGGGCTAATGAGAATGCGTCTGAGCCCTGACTGCAGTAAACTAGTCATGTGCACCACCGGTGGCTACATGGTACTGGTGCACAATCTTAGCCTGGAACACCTCTCTCAAGATCTCCAGGATTTCAAGGTTGGTAAATCAAACCATCCTCTTGCCTAATGCGTCACATTTTTCACAGATTCGTACAAATGTTAAAAATGTGACATTAAAAAATAATTAAAGCACTGTAATGCTGACATTTTTAGTACATTGGCCTTGATATGTTAGGTGGGATGCTCTGGCTGGTACATTTCTCATTAGACAAAATCAGTTGCATTTTTTTACAAAATGGTAACTCGATAAAATGAACTGGGTCTTGGTTGTATAGTTGGCTTTGTTGTTGACCTGCAATCGGAAATCACAGGTGGAATAGAAACGGTTGGGCACGTTTCCTATCACACAATGCCTCGGTTCGCCTAGCTGTAAATAGGTACTCTGGTAGGTAGTCAACTTACAAGTTCACTCTTGTTAATTCTAAACTCGTTTGTTTCTCGTTTTCTGTCTTATTTACCAATTGAAAGTAAAAGCATGTGAAAAGATTAATTTATTAGTAAAAACAGAGTGAATGCTGAACAAAAGGAGAAAAAAAATTCTGAAAACCGTAAACTATTTTGGCAAGGAATTGCGGAGTGTAGCAAGAAAACTAGATGGTAGGTAAATAAAATGATACATATAAATTGGTAGAGAGAATAAGTTAACTCCAGGAGTCTGGCACGGGCGACCACCGAGCCGTGACGTCACACGCCATTTTCTAGACACCTCTGCGGCCAAAGTACTGTAAGTACATTTGTGCAATATTTTCAACATGTATGTAATCAAGGAAAGCTATTTAACACATTTGGAAGGATTTTTTTTTTTTCAAAGAATTTATTTTCAGTGCACCACGGGAGTGCTATATTTGTAAACAGTACAGCACGGTGGTAAAGTTTGTACCACACAGACAAATCACATATTCATGGGTTGGTCTGTCGTATCTCCAACTTCCATCTGTTGAAGGTGTTGAGTAGGTGGGACTCACTGGCTGATCAGAGATCATCACACAGAGAATTAATTAACAATACAAAGTTGTACTTACAGTGGACCAGCCTTCATCGCACTCATTCCCTAACTCAACGTACAAAAAGCTTTGATGATGGTCTAGGGAGCTAGTCACATGCTCATTCCTCTCATGGCACTGGCCTGGCAATCACAGTACAGTAGTATGAGTCTTATCATGGAAGTGGTGCTTGCTCTTAGTGACAACTGCACGTGGTGTCTATGAAAGAACACATGTGGCAGTACGCAGACACACTCGGGGATTGCATGGTAGCACATGAGGTGTATGGGTGGATGATATCATTTGGTGCGTCTTGGGAGAGCGTGGTGGATGGAAACTAGTGGCTAGTGACAAGCGTGGTGGCTGGCAGATAGCAACAAGTGCAGCAGCTGGTGACACATATGGTCAGTGGCAGGTGCACAAAAGCAGTTCAAGCAGTAAAATACAGTAGGTGGCAGTGACAGTCAATTTCTCTCAACAGACATAATGTCTAAATTTAATCACAAACAATGTGGCGGCACTCCCACAGTCTATACACTGTTTACCGATACACTTCTCATTGCATTAGCTGAAGCATGACTTCATTGGATGACAGTAACTCGTTGGACTCTGTTTCACTCTAAGAATATGTCATGATGCCTCTCAGATCTTATGTAGATAGCTTAATATCAATATATATACTCAAACGTGATTCTTGGCATTTGCAGAATATTTGCTGAATAAGTTTGCGGTAAGTTTAACTTAATGTTGGAGTATGTGGCTGGATGATAATGACTGTTGCTTATACAGCATAGACAAAATAGAGCCACGTCTGGTTAGTACAAACTCTGTGCTTAGAACCATGAGAGGGCTTCTTGAGGACCTCACCAGAGCTTCATGGGATCCAAACAGTCAGGTCTATGAACAAGCCAATGGGACCCTGGCATCCATGCCTCCCCCAGTCATGTAGACCTACATGTGTTGGCTAAAAGTATGATGTTACTAATATGTCACGGCACCAATCGGCATCTGTTTACCCCCTGTTCATCCAGTAATAATTGGGGACCTAGTTGTTAACAAATTGGCAGGTCATGTTCCAGGGAAAACTAATGGTGTAAAGTTTACCATGAGCACTGGAATGGGAAAGCTCTGAGCATGCTAACAGGAGTCAGAAGTTTTCTACTCCTATATAAAGAAAAACTAAATTGTAAGGTATACATGATATTTATAGGCCTGGTAAAAGTGTAGTTTAAAATTAATAGTGAAGAACTTAGTAATGAAACAACCCTGGAAACGCAAACCGAAACTGTCTCTATTTTCCGCTTGTTACAACTTGTAATAAAGTTGTTACATCTTGGCTTAATGTGTTTATGACATATTAGAACATTGTTACAACTTGCTCTATTGGTTGTTATAACTGGTTAGGAAGTGTTAAAACTTGTTTGAACGTTGTACCAACGTCGTAGTTTTGGTGTGTGTTTGGCGGGCAAGCTTGTATAGTTGGAAAAGTTCTGTTAAATGTTGTGAAAAGTTTGCTGGTGTAATAAATGACTGGTTGAATATTAATGTAGGGTACACAGACAGAAATCACACTGTGATACAGTATATATATCAATGAGAAAATCAACAGGAGCTCTTGGGTGACTTGAACCCGCGACCAGCATACTGCCAGCTGCAATACAATACAATCCCAATCCCAGGTTTATATTGTATACAATCCCAGGTTGTATAACTTTTTACAGGTCAGGGTGGTACAGTGGTAGAGATTGTGGTTGGCAGTACGCTAGTCATGGTTTTGAGTCACCTAGGAGCTCCAGGGGATTTTCTCATTAATGTAGGTGTTCACCAAGATTGTGTGATGGATAGTCATGTGAGAAATAAGGGTAAGTAGACAGGGATGTATACCTAGTTTAAAGCCTGATATGGAGTGAGTTATGTAAACTGCCATTGTTAAAAATTTGATTTGAGATGTTTAAAAGAAGACTGCTGAACATGAATGTGGACAAAAGTAATGGTAGTGGAGAGAGATAATATTGTGTTAAATAAATGTGACTAGCAAGTGCCATGGATAGATGTGGTGGGAAAAGGTCAATACTCTATATCACAAGAATGAACCGAGAATACCGAGAGGGTTTGGGCTCGTTAAAAGGATAAATGGTCAGCTGGTGAGGAATTGATGTAGGAAGAGGATGGAAAGTTGACAGAAGGATGATATTGACAGACACGGTTAGTGTGGTGCGAGTGTGATAGGGGAGGTTATCTTGAGATGATTTCGGGGCTTAGCGTCCCCGCGGCCCGGTCCTCGACCAGGCCTCCTTTTTGTTACACACCCCCAGGAAGCAGCCCGTAGCAGCTGTCTAACTCCCAGATACTTATTTACTGCTAGGTAACAGGGACATCAGGGTGAAAGAAACATTTTGCCCATTTGCCCTCTGCCTCCACCGGATAACGAACCCAGAACCTCAGGACTACGAATCCGAAGCGCTGTTCACTCGGCTGTCAGGTGCCCAGGGAAAGGATAGGCTTTAACAGCCTGTAAAAAAAATGAGCAAATTATTTGTATAATATATTTGATGTATTTGATAATTCATTGATATAATGTATTTGATAATTCATGAGCAGTGTGCAGCTGGTCTTACAAAGTGGTGGGTTGCTGCTGTGGCTGATTACTGGAGTGCATGATACTTGTGTATTTGCAACACTATACTGTAGTGTATTGTGAATGTGATGAAATGAATGTATAAGTGATATTTTGAATTTTTTCCTTTAAATCGATAGCCATCTTTTACTAGATTACACAATTTTCCTTATATCATTTGTCTTTTCACATTACCCAAATTAAGCATCGTATCAGTTCTGTTTGTAACATTTAATTAAACATTAATACTAAGCGATTCTGTTATGGTGTCAATAATATCATTTGAAGCCGTGGCAGAAATGAATGTCTTTCATTGTGCACGCCCTCTACTTTGTGTGCATAGGAATGTAATGTTGATCAGCTGATTACTGTATCTTTAAATGTGATTCCTTACTCAAACAGTACAGTGTGATGAATTTTGAGGCCATACGTTGGTATTGGACCTACGTACTTAAGCTCTTCGGCACACTCGCTACCGACTGGACCCTGATGGGCTTAAAAATGTTTGTCCAAAGCAGTGGATGTGCCCAAGGAGTCCAGGGATGTGTATTCAGTTCCATCATACAGCCTCAATATTTATTCATGCTCATTGTGTTCCTCTGATATCATTGTGTAATGCAGTATAATGTTTTTTCCAGCCAAACATGTACCGTCTGATGCAGCTATCCAACACTCCGCTCCCTCAAGCAGCCATGTTCACGCACCTTTTCTATGCTCAGCGAAACCGAATTGAATTCATCTCTGACTTTCCCCCCTCCAATGAAGCTGAAGTGATCCATTCTTTGCAAGTGCATCCTCAGGGTTGGTGTGTCCTCTCTCGTAACACATCTATGGAAGATTCTTCTGAGGTAAGTCGACCATGTTTCCTGTTCTCTCAAAATTTGTATACTAGAAAATAATTGTAAAGTTTTATAGTACCATTTCTATTGTGAATTCACATATTATAAAAGAGAAGGTAGTTTTAAGTAGAATTTTTTTTTTTACATAATAGCTGTGTGTGTGTGAATGCTGTCAATATCCTTTACTGTAATTGGGTTTACCCTTAGATTAACTGTAATGTATTCATCTTTAGCGGCAGCTGTAATATATTTAACTGCAGGTGTAATGCTTTGAAAGAATATTAAGCGTTTTAGATTGTACATAAAATACATTCAAAACTAATATATTGGTAATACACTTTTAAGTAGTTTGTACTGTTAATATGCAGAAAATGACATCTAACACATGATCTGTTTCAGTGGAGCTGTGTCCATGACATTCAGGAACTAGGAGTAACAGCTTGTAAAGACGAAGATGAAGATGAACACAAGCACGACGATATTGAACCCTATGATGACATTCCTTCAACTAGTGAACCAGAAGTGCAGATATCATCAACTCAGAATAGGCAGATGAGTGGTGGAAGTAGCAATAGCAGTAGTAGTAGTAGTAGTACTGGGAGTGAAGGTGGTGGAAGTGGAAATCTTCATCTCTCCTTAACATTCAGCCCCAGAGTGGAAATTATGTTAAGACACAGTCCTAGAGATGAGGGTGATGATGGTGGTGGTGGGGATAGTGGTAGTGAAGGTGGAGGTGGTGGTGAAGGAGTAAGAAGTGGAAGCGCTGGTGGAGTTGGCGGAGGGGGAAGTGGTGGTTCTTATGGAGCTGGTGCCAGCGGAAATGGTGGTGTCGGTGTTGTCGATGGTGCAGGCATTGCTGTCGGTGCAGGTGGTGGAGGAGGAGGGGGAGGCGGAGGAGGAATTGATATACAGTTTAGATTCACCTCTATGGATGTGTTCGAGGCTTTGGAACATATACGTGAACGTCGTGAAGAGCAGAGACTTCGACAAGGAAGGCATCAACGCTCCACTAGAGAAGAAGGGGAAGGCTCCTCGGGGAGTGGGCCCGGGGAGGGGTCTTCCTCTACCTTACAACGTATTGGTCGCAACAGGACGTTTAGTATTCGCAGCAGGAGAGAACTAGACTCGAGAGAAAATTCAGGTTCAGAGAGAACTGCTGGTAATGCCTTTGACTCTCGAAATGCATTTTATATTAGAACTGGATCAGGTAATCACAGAGCAATTTTGTTACTTCGTCCTGGACAGAACTATCCACGATACTATCGCACTGTAGACCCGAACCACAAGATTGCTAAAAATATACCACGTTTGACTCATTATATTGAAGAACCAAATGTTGGCCGAGGTTTTATCAAAGAATTGTGCTTTAATTCCGATGGCCGGCTAATATGCTCCCCTTATGCTCATGGTGTGCGGCTGATGATGTTTGATCAGAACTGCTCAGAGCTTTCTACGTGTGTTAAAGATACCCCTCAGACTCTTTATGATGTGTCAACTAGTAATTGTCATTCAAACTGTGTTGTTAGTACCAAATTTTCCCCTACGCACTGCCTTCTAGTCTCGGGTTGTCTTAATGGCAAGATTGTATGGCACCAACCTGTTCTCTAGTGCAGATAAAGAGTGAATTAAATGTGATTAGTGTTTGTCTGTCACAGCTTGGACACATTGTGCAGCTGCCACGTCAGTTAGTGTTTTCCTACCTAAAGTGAAAATATACGGTATAGTGTTTTGGAAACCTAGTGAGCCAGTGCTACTGAATAATAAAAGAAGTGAAATGGGATTTTACACCTCACCTGACAGGCAATCCTGTATTCACATCCAAAAGATACCCACGAAGCTTTGGGATTATTAATAATTTGCAGATTGTGACTATAAAACTGTTTATATTGCCACACTTAGTCAATTATTTTTAGAAGTAACTTTTTATAGTAGTTGCTTTTCATCCAGTCTTCCTTATTTGAAGCAGGCAGCAGTATTTACAGTGTTGGTTTTGTGTGTTAGTAAATGGAAAAATTGTGTGAGATTATGCTAGTTTGTCTTAAATACTTCAAATTTTGCCCCATTTAATAACCATCATGTTCTACTGTGGTCCATCAGCCTGTGATGGTAGTTGCAAGTTTTATTTTTAATGTAACTCATATGGATTACTTGAGTGTGTGTGAACATGCGAAATCTACAGTAAACTGTTGTACAGTATTTGGTTTGTTCATTTGTAATAAATTTGACACATCAGAGTACAGTTAGTTGTATATTGTAGGAAGTGTATGGCTTAACTCAGATTCCTGGATATGTAATTGTCTATCATACGTTTATTCTTATTTAGATTCAATTATATGCTTATATTGTTTTATTTTATCATGTCTTTCATTTGCTTCTCCTCTTATTACAGAAATTAATTTATATGGAATTGGAGTGGAGTGTTTTTATCTATATAATGATCATTATTACTGTATTATTGTTGTTATTATTATTATTAATATTGTTATTATTATGATCATTTTCATATAGTAGATATAATTTACCTCATGTAGTGTCCTTCCCATAATATTTGGTTTTTGGCCAAAATAGTGTGAATGTATTATTGTACTGTACTTGGAACTGATAGTATCTCAAAGAGTTTAATGATCCCCGGCAAGGCAGTTTTAGTATGGTATGACGTCATTTTCCGTGATATGAGCCGAACTTGTCACTCTTCCATAGTAAGATTCTTCGGGTAGCAAATGAAGTTGTCTACGGATGCCATATGTCACTAGTGGGAGGCCAAGGGTGAGAAATTGAGACCTTCGTGTTTCCTCGGTTTACTCCACAGCTTCGTTTTAGCATTTTTGTATTATATTATTATTATTATTATTATTATTATTATTATTATTATGACTTACCATTTTAGTTTTATATAATTATTTAATTTTTACCCATTACCAACACTGGTTGTTCTCGTTTTCCTGGCTTGCCTTCTTATGTTCCTACACAGTTACTTTGCATGCGTATACTTTGCTAATACACTTCTGTACTTTTTATATCATTCTTTTTATCAGCCACATGGACTGTCAGTAGAGTGATGGCCTTGCTTCTTGCAGGTGAGTGTTTCATCCAGGATGATCCATGTGGTTGGTCAGCTTTTCTTCACTCTTACCCCCTCTCCCCATCCCAAATCCTATCCTGTCCTTATAGCCCTTCCATGTGCTATATAGTTTTAATGGCTGAGCACTTTTTCCTAATAATTTCCTTCCTTTGTCTCTTCACATAACTTGCTGCTGGGAAAAGCGCAAAATTAATTTGTAGATAAATTTTTTATAACTATTTTAAAATGGAGGTAAAATGGATACCTGGAGAGTAATTGATGTTGTGCAGGTAATGTGTTTATATCTACAGTATACATATTCATTTATCTTTATCAACTATATCTTTGTATGAATTGTCTTTTCGAATACCTGTGAACAATGTAGGGCATTAAAGTCTTAAAAAAACTCGTTGAAGGAAAAGATAAAGTACAGTACCTATCTTTTAATGTAACGAGCCTCAAATGACTCCCTTTTGTCACTGAAAACACCAACTTATATCTTTAAAATGTGTTTTGCCTGGATAATCCCATTTTGCATAAGGCATATTTTTGCTGGCATTGTGTTCTGCATTATAGTGGTATACTGTATTTTCTCTAGCCTTGATACTGGTAGGATCAATGCTGCATTCTCATTTTTGCTGCTTAAGTGATATGTGTGCATATTATTTGACTGTTCTTTCTATTCTGTAGACATTTTCACATCTAGTCAGCCTCAGTTATTGAATTGTCATCTTGTCATATCTCTCTCTTTCCACTTGTAATGTCCATTATTGTAGCTGCGTTCATCATGTTCCAGTGTGGTGCTGGCGTTAAATGCAGTTATGAATTCTTTTGTTTGAAATAAAAAATTTATATGCAGCACAGTATCATCTTAAAATTCAATACATATAGGAAATAAGCTTTGTGCAATTAATTATAAGTTAGCATTAATTAATTGGAAATACCTGAAGGGACTCATAAAAATAACAAAATTGTATATTATTTCTTTATGGTATGAGCGTTTGAACAATGTTCCATACTAATTGTCACTGTTTGACCTTCCATGGTCTGCATATGTTCTTAGTATATGGAAACATGTTTATCAAATTTATCTAATGAATTTTTTTAGTTATAAGGAATTATTTTCTGTGTATGAAGAGGTATGTGGACTGTGACACCCACTTGCAAATTCAGACATGTTGGAGTGTACATTACTGCAGACACACGTTTCTGAGAATAGTTTGTTCATTATGAATTTGGGCATGTGTTCATCTAGGCAATGGTGTAGTGTGTGTGTGTACACTCATCTAGTTTTGCTTGTGGGGATTGAGCTCTGGTTTTTTGGTCCCACCTCTCGCCTGTCAATCATCAGGTGTACAGATTCCTGAGCCTACTGGGCTCTATCATATCTATATTTGAAACTGTGTATGGAGTCAGCCTCCACCACATCACTGCCTAATGCATTCCACCTGTTAACTACTCTCACACTGAAAAAGTTCTTTCTAACATCCCTGTGGCTCATTTGGATACTCAGTTTCCACCCGTGTCCCTTTGTTCGCGTACCCCCTGTGCGTGAACTACCCATACGTGTGTGTGTGTGACTTTAAGTAGCATCTCTATGCAGTGTGTGTTTGAATTGGGGCCCTTAGTTTTGATGGCATATTTCTGAGTGCATATGTGTAGGACCAAAATTTTGATGTGTGTGTGTTTATAAGGAATCCATTGTGATAATAATGATGACTGTTAAGAGATTATTTTGTTTCCCAATAATGCAGTAAGTCTGAAGATCTTGTTGACATATTTCTCTAACATTGGTGTCGTGTACTTGTATAATACATGTATGTTGAATTGTATATATGGGTTTATGTACAGTATTTGTATTTTGAGCCTATGCTACATGGTAGAAATTAATATAGAAATGTATTGTTGAATTCTGGTGTATATTTGTGTATACATGAATATTGAGGCTGTTAACATCCATCATCATAGAAGTGGCATATTTCAGACTGATAATACTCTTTCAATGCAAGCAATTGCTGTAGCTATTATTATAAATTGCTTTGTCATTCCAGTTGTTTACATTTTGGGTTCTGTCTAGAAATAAGGAACAAAGGAGAACTTTCTTTAATAGATGCAAAACTGTAATGATAATCTCATATTTACCAACAAGTCATAGTACAGCCTAGTATAGAGGAAATTTTTGTACGAAGTTGATGATTCAGGGTCGGAGTGATTGAGGCTAGATGGTTCAAAGTTGATTGTTTGGGACTAGATGGTTCACGGCCAAATCCTAGAAGCTTTAAGATATAATGTATAGATTTGAGCATTCCATTAATAACTTGCTAATTCCACAGTTATTTATATGGAGTAAAGACAAACCTGAGACTGCTGATAAGAAACAAAAACAAATCTCTGCATACTGATACTCTAAGGCCCAAGTCATGGTCTCTAATGCTTTTATACTGTTATGACACACTTCATATCTGTGCTACGTGGTATAGCCATATTGGCCGAGCACCTTTTTTTGTGGGCTTAATGACAGAGAGAGGGACTTATCAGGGGAAAGCACCGAGCCATAACAACTAGATAGCACTTGGAAGGGGTCAGGATAAGGGTTTGGGATGGGACGAGGAAAAGGAATGGTGCCCAACCACTTGGGCAGTCGGGGATTGAACGTCGAACTGCGTGAAGTGAGTCCGTTGCTCTACCGTCCAGCCCAAGTGGTTGGGCTCAATGAGGTTGTCCCGAGTTAGAATTTGTAATATAAAATGTGACGTTTCATATCTGATTTTGAAATTATAATGAAAAACAATAGCTCAATTGTAGGGCAAAATCTCTACAAATTATATAAAAAAAAGTTCTAAGTTTGAAATTCAGTCCATCTCAAATTGAACTGGATTTTGTGTGTATAGTACGTGTATTTTATCCAGTTTTATTTATCTCCCAACTTGAATATCTTCATTATCCCT
>WNGS01000690.1:10690729-10747381 GCA_020271785.1 Procambarus virginalis | reverse complement strand
AAATGTCTATTATTTTACACTTACTGTCTAAAAAAAAGTTATGATAAGTTATAATGATGCATTATAAACTAACCTGGGTTTAACTACCCTGTCAACCGCTAGTGTACTTTAGTCCTCAGTGCTTATTCACTGGACAGGGTATATGTAACAAAGTAGAGGGGTACCCGCTATGCCCGGTCTTTCTTCCCTCCTCTTCCCTTTCTCTCAATCTCTCCTTCTCCATCTCTTATCAGAGAGCAAGAGAAATAGAGAGGGGGCAGACTGGAAGAGAGGGAAGGAGATAGCAGCTTAGGGGAGGGTGAGAGCAGAAATGGAAGAGACTTTTTATCCATCTAAAGTATATACATATTATATATATGTATATAATTCAAAGCACTGAGGCATATATTTTTTCTATGACTGCGCTTATATACAACACGTTTTGTAAATTCGTGACTATTACATGCAAATTACCACATATAACCACTCACGGTTGATGATGGTTTGAACCCCGACGAGTGACTCGATTAGAAGAAGCCTCGGTCAGTGAGGTTGGCTTTGAGGGCTTCCTTGTAGACCTGGTAGTAGATGTCAAGCGTGTAGGTGACCTCGTCGACGTTGATGAGGGCGAAGCAGAAACCCCACCGACCCACAGAACGCTACCACCTGCCGCAGGACGCCTAGTGTGAGGTGATTTTAGGAGAGGTAGATAGGTAGTGATGATGGAAGGGAGGTAGTTGTGGTGGTGTTGGAGATAAGGAAAGGTGATGATGTTGTTGTTGGTGGTGATGATGGTTGTGAGTGCATTAATAAAAAGGCCTTCATCTTATCATGACTTCATCATTTTCCTTTGGTTTTTACTTTTGGGTGAGTGGTGGTGGTGGTCGCACATAAGATAGGCGTGAACCGTCTAGTAGTGGTTCAACTCACCTCCTCCAACCAAATATATACCGACGTGGATAGGACCACCGACAGATAAGACTTGAGCTTCGATGGACGCCATAAATACTGGTAGTGCTTCTTTTGGAGGAGACGAGGTAGTGAAAGCTGGAGGTAGCTATCCATAGACTTATACTCTGCATTCCAGGCTCAAGATTATACGTTTAACAAGAAATACGACATGCTATAGGCGAAACAGTTGGTGTGTTTGATAATTCAAAAAAATATACCATCAAGTATTAACTGATAACAAGCTCCTGAAGCCTGTGAAGTTGACGTGTGGCTTTCCTACATGATAGAGTTTTATAATTCATTGGGGAGTTTCCGTGGTGCAGTGGTAAAGCACTAGCCCGGCGTTTTGCGAGTGCTTTGGCCTGGGTTCGTATCCTAGCCGGGGAGGATTGACTGGGCGCCAATCCTTAAATGTAGCCTCTGTTCACCCAGCAGTGAATGGGTACCTGGTGTTAAACGATATGGCGGGTCGTATTCTGAGGAAAAATATGATTAAGGACCTGCCTGAAACGCTATGCGTAGAGTCCTGACAACATAATTCACAAAGTGAAGCTGGAGAAAGTCCAGGGTGTGACACCAGAGTAGTTCCGGAGCTGAGAGGTATGAGCTACAAGTGAAGACTAAAGGCACTAGACCAAACGTCATTGAAAGATAAAAAAACAGGAGAGATATCACCACATATAAAATACTGAGGGAAATAGAGAGGACAGACTATTTATCACTGCTAGTTTACGAACAAGGGGACAAAGCTGGAAAGTAATTGCGTATTTGACCCAGAAAACATTAGAGAGAATTTGTTTAGTGAATAGTGAATAAATTGAATATGCTAAGAAGTAAAGTGAAATGATGGATGGCCCAAGAGCCGTAGCTCATTTCTGGCAAACACAACTAGGTGAGTACACCTGGCTGTATGAAACAGAAGGGTTATCGGCGACGATTTCTAAGGTGTATGAATGCATATTTTTCCCCAAATGGTACTGTATTTACCCATGTATAAAACGCAATCTAATTTAGAAGTATATTGTGTCGACAAAAACAATTATAATATGGTTCATCACACATTTACTGGATGTGATTTTCAGTTTTTTTTTTTGTAGGTAAACAAAATATATGATTTCTAACCTTAAACCTGTGTTCTGGTCCCCGGCAGATGAATGGTCATACAGCAGCCTATCACTCATAATGAATGATGAGTGATAGGCTTGTTTTTACTATTTAATATCTTTAACCCGCTTGTAAATATATTTTTTATATGAATTAATGCTTCCTCCTCCTCATGAAAATGGAAACGGGGTAATGATAATGTCGTATTGTATATCCTTATATACAAATATTGAAATTTAAACAAACTTAGATAAGGAATATACCAACGGTCAGCCCTCCGCGGCAAACGACACTGATGTAAATGTTAATTAACATTGACCCTGCGTTAATTTAATGTCATTTGAGCATATTTTACTCGCTGGGGTTAGTGCCCAATGGTACAGTATCCACCAGTGACCAGTGACGGATTTAATGACGCTGAATTGACGTTGGTCCTGGATATTGTGCGCCATTGGGACATGCTCCAGTAACGTTTTCAACGTCGATTAAACGTTACATCAATGTCGTTTGCCCGGGGTCACGTGGTGAGAGACTGACCAAGCAGATGATCCCTACGGCGACGGAGCCGTTGCGCGTGGAGAAGCAACAGCAGCATGTTGTCATGACCGCCTCTTGGAGGGCCTCTGAAGAGTCCCGTCGCCAACTACCTGTGATCACGCCATCAACATTAGAGCATCAAGTAACGTGTATTTCTGCATGGACAAGGATCCATGGCTATCACTTATATTGTGTATGTATCAAGCTTGTGACAGGCAAGAAAGGAATATATAGTATCACCTGTTGTATCAGCTGTAACAAGATCATGCCTACATTCGAGCCTTGAACGGTAGGACAACAAATGTGTCAGGATGACATAGGATACTAGACAATTGAGAAAAATTGTTGCGAAGTTGATGCAAGAGTCGTATAGCTCTCTCTCTTGCAATGTATGCAACACATAACAGCCCATCCTTCTGTTTAGAAGTATGTATCATCAAATGATACATACTATACTTAGGTACTATGTATACTAACGATGAGGACCATCGTGTATATATATATATATATATATATATATATATATATATATATATATATATATATTATGTATATATATATTATATATATATATATATATATATATATATATATAGATATATTACCTAAAGGGTAAATTAGAAAGTAGAAACGGTAATTGAATTTAGTCAAACCGGAAAATATTCTGTATTGATGTTGCAAACAAAAGCTAGCCTAACGTAACCATCTTTGGCCTAATACACGCTACCTGAGACCTAATAAGTACATATGTGTGCTATACAAGGCCCTAGGAATATTTAAGTTTTGGCTTGTAGCTTTATATTTTTTCCGGACTCTGTAAAGTAAATATATACACACACACACACGCTATAAAGTGTGTGTATACACAGTGTGTGGCGGGGGCAGTGTATGCTGCTGTATGAATGCTGTATGACCATCCTTGAAGCCAGAAATACAACGTCCTGAGATATTAGCTTAGGATACCAGGTGACACCACCAGGTGACATTATAAACTCGGGTACACCCACCAGGTGACATTATAAACTCGGGTGACACCACCAGGTGACATTATAAACTCGGGTAACACCACCAGGTGACATTTAGACTCGGGTAACACCACCAGGTGACATTTTAGACTCGGGTAACACCACCGGGTGACATTATAAATTCGGGTGACACCACCAGGTGACATTATAAACTCGGGTAACACCACCGGGTGACATTATAGACTCGGGTAACACCACCAGGTGACATTATAGACTCGGGTGACATCACCAGGTGACACGACCAGATAACCGTTACCTACACAAGAAAGTCTTTTTTGCCGCTCACATTCAAATTCTGTCACTTCCAGAAGCTTCCACTAGGCCTTAGAGATTAACTATGCCTAGGCTATATATGCTAATGTGGCCAAAATTCACTTTTTTTGGAACGTCCACGGAGCTCTAAGTGTTCATCCACGGAGCTCTGAGTGTTCATCCACGGAGCTCTAAGTGTTCATCCACGGAGCTCTAATTGTTCATCCACGGAGCTCTAAGTGTTCATCCACGGAGCTCTGAGTGTTCATCCACGCCACCTGGGCACCGAACACGTAATGCGTCGCTTTCCATGCGATCAACAGCTTCCCCGGCCCGTGAGCGCTGCCATGACGTCATCAAGCGACTCTCATAGCTCCGTCATTGTTTATTGTGACGTCACGGGAACGTCATAGCCCGGCGTCCATAGCTCCGTCATTGTTTATTGTGACGTCACGGAAACGTCATCGCCCGGCGTCCATAGCTCCTCCATTGTTTATTGTGACGTCACGGGATCGTCATCGCCCGGCGTCCATAGCTCCGTTATTGTTTATTGTGACGTCACGGAAACGTCATCGCCCGGCGTCCATAGCTCCGCCATTGTTTATTGTGACGTCACGGAAACGTCATCGCCAGGCGTCCATAGCCCGGCCATTGTTTATTGTGACGTCACGGAAACGTCATCGCCAGGCGTCCATAGCCTGGCCATTGTTTATTGTGACGTCACGGAAACGTCATCGCCAGGCGTCCATAGCCCGGCCATTGTTTATTGTGACGTCACGGGAACGTCATCGCCAGGCGTCCATAGCTCCGCCATTGTTTATTGTGACGTCACGGGAACGTCATCGCCCGGCGTCCATAGCTCCGCCATTGTTTATTGTGACGTCACGGGAACGTCATCGCCCGGCGTCCATAGTTTGCCATTGTTTATTGTGACGTCACGGAAACGTCATCGCCCGGCGTCCATAGCTTGCGTTTCCATATGTACCCATTACTCCCATATATATACCCATTACTCCCATATATTATTAAATATGACCGAAAAAGTAAGATTAATAATTCTAACACGAATTTTCTCAATATTTCTTATGTTTCTTTTCACTGTCGATGGTAATTGAAAAATCAGTTCTCCAAAATTCATTTTTTATTTCTAGTCTGACGCGACACTTGAACGCGTTTCGTAATAACTTATTACATTTTCAAAGACTTTAGTTTACACACACACAACTATAACCTGCAAACACTAAACAGATTTCTTACTATGCTATAATTCAAATGGCTTTTCATTTTATACCTCCATTTGGGTGAGGTGATATGTTACAACAGTTTTGGATGAGGTGAAAACAAACTTTCAACACAGGATAGAACACGAAATATGGGGTAATATTTTGGGTAAGTTAAAGGGAAGAATGGAAGTAACTGCAGAGGGCCTATTGACCCATATTTCTTGATGCTTCTATATTGGTGCGGAGTCTTGAAGTGGGTAGAATATAGTTGTGTATTAATTGCCTGTTGATTGCTGGTGTTGACTTCTTAATGTGTAGTGCCTCGCAGATATCAAGCCGCCTGCTATCGCTGTATCTATCGATGATTTCCGTGTTTTTTGTTAAGACTTCTCTGGTGATGGTCTGGTTGTGGGAAGAGATTATATGTTCCTTAATGGAGGAATATATGTTCCTAATATATGTTGCTTATGCATCGTTAATCGCCTGGAAAGAGATGTTGTTGTCTTTCCTATATACTGAGTTCTTTGAGGCTTACAGTCCCCAAGTGGGCATTTGAAGGCATAGACGACATTGGTCTCTTTCAAAGCGTTCTGCTTTGTGTCTGGAGAGTTTCTCATGAGTAGGTTGGCAGTTTTCTTGGTTTTATAGTAAATCGTCAATTGTATCTTCTGATTTTTGTCTGTAGGGATAATGTTTCTATTAACAATATCTTTCAGGACCCTTTCCTCCGTTTTATGAGCTGTGGAAATGAAGTTCCTGTAAAATAGTCTAATAGGGGGTACAGGTGTTGTGTTAGTTGTCTCTTCAGAGGTTGCATGGCGTTTCACCTTCCTTCTTATGATGTCTTCAACGAAACCATTGGAGAAGCCGTTGTTGACTAGGACCTGCCTTACCCTACAGAGTTCTTCATCGACTTGCTTCCATCCTGAGCTGTGGCTGAGAGCATGGTCGACATAAGCGTTAACAACACTCCTCTTGTACCTGTCTGGGCAGTCACTGTTGGCATTGAGGCACATTCCTATGTTTGTTTCCTTAGTGTAGACTGCAGTGTGGAACACTCCGCTCCTTTCCATGACTGTTACATCTAGAAAGGGTAGTTTCCCATCCTTCTCCATCTCGTAAGTGAAACGCAACACAGAATTCTGCTCAAATGCTTCCTTCAGCTCCTGCAGATGTCTGACATCAGGTACCTGTGTAAAAATGTCGTCAACATACCTGCAGTATATGGCCGGTTTCAAGTTCATATCGACTAAGACCTTTTGTTCGATGGTACCCATGTAGAAGTTCGCAAACAGGACACCTAGGGGAGAACCCATGGCGACCCCATCTACTTGCTTATACATGTGCCCATCCGGGCTCAAGAAGGGTGCCTCTTTAGTACAAGCTTGGAGTAGTTTCCTTAGAATGTTTTCTGGTATGTCAAGAAGAGTACAGGCTGGATCACGATACACTCTGTCCGCTATCATCCCATTGTTTCATCCACAGGTACGTTGGTAAACAGTGATTCTACGTCCAACGAGGCTCTTATCCCTGTGGCCCGTGTTCCCCACAGTAAGTCAACAAATTCCTTTGGAGACTTCAGGCTGAAGGCGCAAGGGACATAAGGAGTCAGCAAGCCGTTGAGTCGCTTCGCCAGTCTGGACGTAGGTGTGGGTATCTGGCTGATGATTGGCCGAAGTGGGTTTCCAGGCTTGTGTGTCTTAACATTTCCATACGCGTATCCAGGTTTGTATTCCCCAATAATCTTTGGCAGGTGGAGTCCGGATTTCTTGGCGTTCACAGTTTCGATCAATTTGTTGACCTTTGCTTTCAATTCGGCTGTAGTGTCCTTCGTTACCCTTTGGAATTTAGTTTGGTCAGAGAGTATGAGGTTCATTTTCGCCAGATATTCGTCTTTTTAAGAATGACATATATTGGCGACTTGTCACCTCTCCTGACGACTATCTCCTTGTTCTCACGAAGGCTCTTAGCTGCCGCTTTGAGCTCAGGGGACAGTATGGTGCTTCTGTAGTTGCCTCGATTCTTTCCTCCTTCTGCGATAAGTTCTGCTTGTAAGGTGTCCTTGGTGGTGACCTTTTGTGTCTCGAGGTCGAATATGTCGTCCAACAGGATCTCCAACTCCACTTTCCGGGCCATCTCACTTGGTGTGGACATAACGTGACAGTTTATACCCAGATTTAGGAGAGTGACTTGGTCCTCAGTGAGGTTGATTCCAGCAAGGTTCAGGAAACCGTCTTTCGGTCGTGGAGTTGCCATAGGTCCTCCATATAATGTTGTTAGTTTCTTGATTATCCTTATATTCATTTATATCCATTACTCCCATGTATATACCCATTACTCCCATATATATACCCATTACTCCCATTAATAACCATTATTTTACCATGACAGGTTTCAACGGGTCAAATACAGCTCATAAGTTATTTCGCACTTATTAGTTTACAAAAGCTTTTAAACTAAGTGTTTAATGAAGGATTATTGCTCTTGAGGGACCTGCGGGCCGCGGGGAGTAACAGCCAGACTGATCAAGTGTTAACTTGATACGCCTGACCTCAGGCCAGGCTTAGGGAGCTGAACTCTAGAAACCAAATATAGGGTAAAGTACAGGTACATGTGTTATCTAGGGATGTCTGTGAGGCCCTTTCCCCCTAGGGGGCCATACTGGCCTGGGGGCCAAGGACCTTGGAGGCCACTGGAGGCCAAGGACCCTGGAGGCCACTGGGGGCCAAGGTCCCTGGAGGTCACTGTGTGGCCAAGAAACCTGGAGGCCACTGGAGGCTAAGGGCCCTGGCGGCCACTGGGGGCTAAGGGCCCTGGGGGCCACTGGGGGCCAAAGGCCCTGAAGGCCACTGGGGGCCAAGGACCCTGGAGGCCACTTGAGGCCAAGGACCCTGGAGGCCACTGGGGGCCAAGGACCCTGGAGGCCACTTGAGGCCAAGGACCCTGGAGGCCACTTGAGGCCAAGGACCCTGGAGGCCACTGAGGGCCAAGGACCCTGGAGGCCACTGGGGGGAAAGGGCCCTGGAGGCCACTTGAGGCCAAGGACCCTGGAGGCCACTGGGGGCCAAGGGCCCTGGAGGCCACTGGGGGCCAAGGTCCCTGGAGACCACTGGGAGCCAAGGGCCCTGGAGGCCACTGGGGGCCAAGGGCCCTGGAGACCACTGGGGGCCAAGGGCCCTGGAGGCCACTGGGGGCCAAGGACCCTGAAGGCCACTGGGGGCCAAGGTCCCTGGAGACCACTGGGGGCCAAGGGCCCTGGAGGCCACTTGGGGCCAAGGTCTCTGGAGACCACTGGGGCCAAGGGCCCTGGAGGCCACTTGGGGCCAAGGTCCCTGGAGACCACTGGGGGCCAAGGACCCTGGAAGCCACTTAGGGCCAAGGACCCTGGAGGCCACTTGGGGCCAAGGTCCCTGGAGACCACTGGGGGCTAAGGGCCCTCGAGGCCACTGGGGGCCAAGGGCCCTGGAGGCCACTGGGGGCCAAGGTCCCTGGAGACCACTGGGAGCCAAGGGCCCTGGAGGCCACTGGGGGCCAAGGGCCCTGGAGACCACTGGGGGCCAAGGGCCCTGGAGGCCACTGGGGGCCAAGGACCCTGAAGGCCACTGGGGGCCAAGGTCCCTGGAGGCCACTGGGGGCCAAGGACCCTGGAGGCCACTTGGGGCCAAGGGCCCTGGAGGCCACTGGGGGCCAAGGTCCCTGGAGACCACTGGGGGCCAAGGGCCCTGGAGGCCACTTGGGGCCAAGGTCTCTGGAGACCACTGGGGCCAAGGGCCCTGGAGGCCACTTGGGGCCAAGGTCCCTGGAGACCACTGGGGGCCAAGGACCCCTGGAAGCCACTTAGGGCCAAGGACCCTGGAGGCCACTTGGGGCCAAGGTCCCTGGAGACCACTGGGGGCTAAGGGCCCTCGAGGCCACTGGGGGCCAAGGGCCCTGGAGGCCACGAGGAGCCAAGGTCCCTGGAGGCCACTGGGGGCCAAGGGCCCCTGGAGACCACTGGGGGCCAAGGTCCCCTGGAGGCCACTGGGGGCCAAGGGCCCCTGGAGACCACTGGGGGCCAAGGTCCCCTGGAGGCCACTGGGGGCCAAGGGCCCCTGGAGACCACTGGGGACCAAGGGCCCCTGGAGGCCACTGAGGGCCAAGGGACCCTGGAGACCACTGGGGGCCAAGGGCCCTGGAGGCCACTGGGGGGCCAAGGACCCCGGAGACCACTGGGGACCAAGGACCCCGGAGGCCACTGGGGGGCCAAGGGCCGAGCCCGGCCCACACTGGCCACCACTTAAATATTTACAGGTAATCCCACTAAGCGGAGGCAGCAGGTTCAGAAGTGGTTGTGATCAATAGGTCATTACAGTAATTGTTTGTCCAGTAGTTAAGACCCCGTCAGCAGAGCACACACGTCTTGCAGGACTCTGGAGAGGGCGCTGTTTACTACAGCCCTCGCTAAATGGTCGTTAGAGCCATCGCTAAATGGTCGTTATACGCGCTAAATGATCGTTACAGCCTTCGCTAAATGGTCGTTACAGCCCTCGTTAATGGGTCGTTGCAGCCCTCGCTAAATGGTCGTTACAGCCCTCGCTAAATGGTCGTTACAGCCCTCGCTAAATGGTCGTTACAGCGCTCGCTAAATGGTTGTTACACCCCACGCTAAATGGTCATTACAACCCTCGCTAAATGGTCGTTACAACCCTCGCTAAATGATCGTTACAGCCCTCGCTAAATGATCGTTCGAGCGTGCTCTCTCTCTCTCTCTCACTGTTTGCAAGTGTTTATGAGTTACCAGGCCAACGGGAGAGGGGTCGATACCCGTCTTATGAGACCCCGAGTGCCATCCTCTCAGCCTGTCAATAATATCTTACCCTGTGTACACCGTCCATCATTCACAAATGAATTTATTTCATGCGTGTTCGGGCGTATCCGAACACCGTCCTTTCTCCGCGCGACCAGTGACTATTGCCATCTATATAAATTATTAATAAATATAAAACAGTCTATGGGTTGTTTTTTACTTGATAGATTTACATACAAAAAATAATTTGTAGTTTCGTGAAGGAAAACTAAATTGAACGTAAATTCAAGATGTTTTAGTTGTTGGCGCCCGTGTGAATTAATTTAAAACTCATAAAACCCTTCTCAAGATTTTCTTACAAACAAATAAACCAGAGAGAACACAGAAAGAAAGGGGCATAAAAACAGAACAATTGACCAAATATATCGGGGAAAAACTAAACTTGAAGAACAAAAAATTCTTGAAACTCAAAAAACTAAACTTGAAGAACACAGAAATTACAACAACTCATGAAGCAGAAAACGGAACTTGAAAAACACAAAAGGCGTAACTAGCATAATATGTAAAGTGTACATTAGGACCTTGAAGGCAATCCTGAGACCAGCTTGATCGATGCGTTGAGTGTTGCAGAGTAATTGGCAGTGGTCCTGTTAGTGGGGGGGGGGAGTAGATTGTTTGGGGGGGTAGGGGGAGTAGATTGTTTGGGGGGGTAGGAGGAGTAGATGGTTTGGGGGGTAGGGGGAAGTAGATTGTTTAGGAAGGAGAGGGAGTAAACTCCTTGGGAGGGAGGGGGGAAGGACGTCGTAAGGAAGTATACCAGAACACCAGTGTGTATACTAGTATACCAAATAAGTATACTAATACCCCCAGCACCCAGGTATAGCAGGAGGAGCAATGAGACATATGATCAATGAGAGATGAGGAGACATGATGAAAGGTGCAACACTGAGTTACTGTGAGTTATGGGCTGTCGGTCCTCACCACTCCTCCTCCTCACCTCTCACCCCTCCTCCTCCTCACCTCTCACCCCTCCTCCTCACCTCTCACCCCTCCTCCTCACCCCTCCTCACCTCTCACCCCTCCTCCTCACCTCTCACCCCTCCTCCTCACCCCTCCTCACCTCTCACCCCTCCTCCTCACCTCTCCTCACCTCTCACCCCTCCTCCTCCTCACCTCTCACCCTTCCTCCTCACCTCTCACCCTTCCTCCTCACGTCTCACCCTTCCTCCTCACGTCTCACTCCCTCCTACATAAACAACCGAGACTGGAAAGGTTCAATTATCGAATAATTAATACAATGTTAACCCCAGCAAGGTCCCAGTGAACACAGCAGCCAAGGGTAACGTCAATTCAGCGTTGAATGAACGTCAAAAACGTCGTTTCAACGTCACTCTTGGCTATTGTGTCTACCTGACGTGGTTTCAACATCACTCCTGACTATTGTGCTAAGTGTGTAAAGTGGTACACTGGTGCCTGTAATACTTAGTCCTCTATTCACATTCTAGCATCCCGGGTTCGATCCCCGGGCAGGACAGAAATGATTGGGGGGGGGGACGCTTCCTTTCATCTAGTGCAACTGTTCGCCTGGCAGTAAAGGAGGCATCAGGGGGTCAGGCAACTGGTTTTAGTTTGCATCCTGTGAGGAAGGTCAGTAGGTCAGAAGGTCATCCTAAGGAGGACTATGACGAGTCAAAGTTCAGAGTTCCTGTCACCGCCTACGGGAATTAAACTGAAGCAGGTTAAGAGCATTTTCATATTAATAATTTAGACTAAAATATTTAGTCCACACAGGACATCTTTTTCTCAGGGGCCCGGTCCTCGACCAGGCCTCCTTTTTGTTACACACCTCCCAGGAAGCAGCCCGTAGCAGCTATCGAACTCCCAGGTACCTATTTACTACTAGGTGAACAAAGGCATCAGTATGAAATAAAATCTGCCCCTTTGTTTCCGCCTCCACCGGGGATCTATTCCGGAACCTCAGGACTACGAATCCGAAGCGCTGTCCACTCAGCTGTCATGCGCCCTAACTGCAAATACAACAAATACAAATACAAATACAAATAGTTATTCAGGTAAGTACATACATACAAGGTGAGATACAAAAGTTGATGGGTTTATAGATAGAGCTAGTACATACAATGCCTAAAGCCACTATGACGCAAAGCGTTTCGGGCAGGAAAAACACTAAGACTAAAACTTAATACTAATTGAGATTAAAGTATAAATTGTGTTGAGAAAGAATAAGAAAAAAAATGAAAAAAGGGGGGGTAAACATGGCAGAAAAAAAGCAAAAATACAATTTGGTCAACAAACAGCATTGTTTAAAATCGTAGACATGGGTTGACATATAGGGGTGAGGTAGGTTACATTGAGTTAATTAGGTGGTACTTAGTTTTTATCTTAAACTGGTTGAGAGAGGTACAGTCTTTAACATAATTGGGAAGGTCATTCCACATTCGAGGCCCCTTGATTTGTAAAGCATTTCTAGTTTGACTAAGTCGTACTCTTGGAATACCATATAGGTATTTGTTTCTGGTGTGGTGCTCATGGGATCTGTTACAACCTTCAATGATGCTTTTAAGGTCAGGATTGACATTACAGTTCAGCGTTTTATATATATAAAATACACATGAGAGGGTGTGCAGTGACTTAATATCTAACATATTCAGAGATTTGAGTAAGGGTACCGAGTGATGTCTGGGGCCAGAGTTACAGATTGTCCTAATAGCAGCTTTGTGTTGAGTAATTTGAAGACGTAAATGATTTTGGGTAGTAGAACCCCACGCACAAATACCATAGTTGAGATAAGAGTAATAGAGTGTCACCAGGGCAGGGCGAGGTACATAATATCTGATATTAGAAAGAATGCTAACAGTTTTTGAAACTTTTTTATATATTTAGAATGTGTCCCTGGAAATTCAGCTTGCGGTCAATGAGAACGCCACGGAATTTGCCATCTACTTTGTTACAAATTTGAGTATTGTTAATCCTGAGTTTTATTTGATTTGAGGATTTATTGCCAAACAAAATATAGAAAGTTTTGTCAATATTGTGGGTGAGTTTGTTGGCAGTTAGCCAGTGATGGACTTTATTTACCTCAGTATTCACTGTAACATTTACATTTAGAGCAAGGGGGTCAGGACTGGAGTAAATGAAGGTCGTGTCGTTAGCAAATAGAATTGGTTTGAGATGTTGGGAGGCATTTGGAAGGTCTTTAATGTAGATGAGAAAGAGGAGAGGGCCAAGTATGCTGCCCTGGGGAACATCAATATTGATGGGTAGGGTGGGAGAAATTGAATTATTCACAGAAACATACTGGAGTCTGTCAGTAAGGTAGGAGTTAAGATACTGCAGTGAGTGTCCTCTGACTCCATAATGTTGTAATTTAAGAAGAAGGTTTTGGTGGTTGACAGTGCCACAAGCCTTACGCAGGTCCTCAAATAACCAAATAGGAACTCATTTTTATCAAGAGCTGCATTTATCAAGTTAATCATACTAATAAATGCGTCGTTAGTGCTTTTTTGGGGTCTGAAGCCATATTGACAAGAGCTAAGTATATTGTGTTTGGCTAGATAAGAGTAAAGCTGCTTGTAGATAAGTTTTTCAAATATTTTAGACAAGTTTCGCAGAATTGATATAGATCTGAAGTTGTTAACATCAGTGGGATCACCACATTTGTGGATAGGGGTTACTCTCGCTTTTTTTTAGAATATCTGGAAAGGTTTGGAGTTCAAGTAACTTGTTGAAGAGCAATGCAATGGCAGGAGCTAAAAATCTGGATTTTTTTTTGTAAATAAGAGTTGGTATCTCCTCAAGGGCACTAGACTTGGTTTTAAGGGAAAGGATTATGTCAGGATTATGTAAGTGGAATTAGTAGGCATTAGGTACAGAGACTGTGGATAGTTACCTGTAAGATAGTCCTGAATATTAGTACTGGAAGATGGAATATCATTTGCAAGGGATGACCCAATGGAAGAGAAGAACCTATTGAACTCAAAAGCAGTGTCAGAGGCTGAAAGCAGACTATCATTATTTGACAGGAGTATTGGTTTGTTATTTAACTGGTGGGATAGTGGGATAAAACATGAAGACGATGAGTCACAATAACGTGGCTGAAGATATGATGACCATATACGGGCTCACCATAGCCCGTGCTACGTTGACCTTTTTGTTCTAGGTAGCGAATCTTAAACAACAACAACATATGACGACCGGACCACACACCAGAACATGGAGAAACAACACCGAAACGTCGTCGTTTCTCCATTTTTTCTGTGTGGTTTGGTATCATATATAAATAAATATGGCAGTATGGAAGTTATTTGGACGGAGTCGAATGCGTACGACATCGCAGCCTTTCCTGGGTATAGCCGCAGGGAGGCTGTATAAGCAAGGAAGGTGTAGACAATGAAGAGAGCGTGACGATGGGAGATGTAGGATACAATCACCTGGACTGGTGGTTAATGAAAACAAAACTAAGTTGAATGTAGAAGTCGGAGGCCCATTATATTGAAAATAAACGGTAAAAATATAGAGAGAGTTAATATATATAAATATTTAGGCATATATGTTGGATATACCCACGAGAGTTTGGAAGCTGAGATGAACAGACTGTTGGGTCAATGTCGGAAGAGATTACAACCTCTGAAGGCCTTGGCATGCTGTGGAAAGGGAGTGGGAGTCCCTGTGCTACGAATGATATACTTGAGTACTGTAAGATCTCTTGTTGATTATGCTGCACCTGTCATTTCTTGTTTTGGTAAAGGTAGGATGGGCAAGTTGGAGAAGGTACAAAATGAAGCCATGAGAATTATCTTAGGATGCCCAAGAAATGCTATGATTGAGATAATGAGAATGGAGCTGAATCTGCAGAGTATTGGGGATAGAATTGCAGAGATAAATGTAGCCTCTGCCATTAGATTAATGAGAGGTGGGGGAGCTAATGAATTAATCCTCTCGGTTCAAAAGGTGGGAAGTAGTGAACAGTGTATGATGAAGAAGAGAGTATATATGAATAACTTATGTTCTAGTGTTATAAAGTATGATGTTATTACAGAGTGTATTGCTGTGCCCAAGAGAAAATTCACACCACCATGGGAGGATTGTAATGTAGATGTAGTAATTACTCCCTTGCAAAAGAAAAAAGTATGTATGAAATAGGAGAGCTGAGGGCGACATATGATTGTATAATTAGAAAACTGCCCACAGAGAACACTCTACATGTATATTGTGATGGGTCAGTAGCTAGGGATGGGAAGGCAGGATGTGGAGTCTTGATCAGGGAGTACACTGACATCGGCACTGTAGATACTGTTATTGGACGCCGCTTAACTGACAATGTCTCTTCAACGCAGGCTGAACTCCAAGGAGTATTAGCAGGATTACAGGAAGTAGTCAAATGTGGTAAAAATGCTTGCTTCTTTATTGACAGCAGAGGAGCGTTAGAGTCTTTAAATAGCAGACGCCCAGTATATCAGAATATTGTGATAGAGTGTAGAGAGAATGTTAAGAAATTAGAAAAAACTGGGTATAAAGTAAGATTCATGTGGATCCCTTCACATGTGGGAATACTGTTGAATGAGGTAGTTGATGACATAGCGAAAAGAGCCACTGAAAAAAATCTTGTTGATGTTATAGGTCAGTTAACCTTGAAACAAATAAAAACAAGAATCATGATGATCCAAGAGGGTGAAGAAATGATAAAGAGAATGGCAATGGTGGACAGTAGTAACACACTTAAGCATTATTCAATAATAAATACAAATTCGTCCTTCACCTATGGTAAAGGAAAGTCTACTTGGAAGGATTCAATTTACATGAGATTAAGATTAGGATACAAATATATCTGGCAATACGGTGTTGATGTCAGTGAAAAAGATAAGGAGTGTAAATTATGTAGTATGCCGCACGCCCACACCTTAGAACATTATGTATTAGAGTGTCAACTTATTGAAAACTATAGAAATAAGAAATTAAATAGTGTACCACATCAAATTGTTTGGATGTGTGATAATGGTATGATAGACAGTATACTTAGGAGCTACAAGAATTTTGCCCCAAGAGTGTAACAATTATATGCTGTACTTACTATATTAACCTGCAATGTTAAATGGGATTCTTGTAATGTTATTTGTCTATTTGTACTCACTGAATTTGTGCGCCCCTTGAGGGACTTGAAGTAGAGGGGGGTAGAAATAGCCTAAGCTACTCTATCCCTTTGAGATGTATTTCTTGCTTATCTCAATAAACATACTTGAACTTGAACTTGAACACGCCAATATTGCTACCATGGTGGGTATCCACAGTAAAACCATATTATTCACTCATAAATTCTTATGATGAAAAGTTGATAAACTTAAAATTACATTCTCTAGAAACACGACGATTAAGGAGTGACGGATTTATTTCTAGGAGAGTTACCTAGAAATAACTAACTAATAAATAACCAATATATAACACCAATTACCAATAAAACACCAAGTATAATTCTGCAGCTGTATCTTGCTCTTCTTAGAACCCATTTATAGATTATGCAGTTCAGTTTTGGTCGCCATACTATAGAATGGACATAAATATACCAGAACGCGTTCACCGAAGGATGACAAAGTTGGTCCCGCAAATTAGAAATATTCCACATGAAGATAAATTGAAAAGGCTTAATTTACATTAGAAAAGCGAAGAGTTAGAAGAGACACGATCGAGGATTAATATATCAACACAAAACTGTGGATATAAATGGGACAAGTTTAGATATTGGAAAGACCTGGGTAATACTGGTTTGGAAACAGGGTTGTTGATTTGTGGAACAAATTACTGGTAAAATAATAGACATAGAATACCTTGATTGTTTCAAGCTTAGGTTAGACATAAATATGAATGAATTTGTGTGGGTTGTGGCTATAGTGTGAGCCAATAGACGTTCTGCAGTTTACTTAATTCTTATGTCCACATTGCCTAATCATCCAAAGTACATTAATCAAGCGTGTTAGGAAGAGAGGCTAAATAATAAAATCAAATAGAAGGCGTACAAACTCGAATTTCAAGAATAACCTGCCAATTCCTCTCCAAATATACATTGTAATTAATCAGTATGCTGCTGGTCTGATTTTTGAATTTCGCGCTGTTGATCAACAAGCCCAGGAAGAGTATGCTATTTTATCCCCGGGGGCCTCTGTATACCAGGATTTTAGTACATAAACGCCATTATAATAATTTTTAGAGCTCGATTGTGAAGCAGGAGGGCAGTGGAGGAGCGTAGAGGAGCCTGCCAGAACAGAGGTGGTGTGGGACATGTTTGTTTGGTTTGATCCCTCGAAAGTTTTTGTTGGGTGAGAAAAGTTGAAGGCAGTGGCTGAACTCAGCTGTTTCAAATCCCAGTGGTGCTCGCCTCGCCACTCGTGTCCCCCGCCACCCTCCAGGCCAGAAAATGCACCCGTGAAGGCCCCGGCGGCCTCATTTAACCCCCTCATAATGCCCAAAGTGAAGTCCGGGAGGATGTACGGAAGCTGCTTTCCGGACTACGAGTTGAGGCGGAGGGAGGCGGGTCTGAGGGCCACCCTAGGCTGGGAGTCTGGCATCAGGCGCTCCCTCTACTCCTCCATGATCCCCTGCACCTCCTGGGACCCCAGGGAGAACGATCCCAAGACAGCTGCCATTAGAATAATGAGAGGTGGGGGAGCTAATGAATTAATCCTCTCGTACAAAAGGTGGGAAGTAGTGAACAGTGTATGATGAAGAGGAGAGTATATATGAATAACTTATGTGCTAATGTTATAAAGTATGATGTTATTACAGAGTGTATTGCGGTGCCCAAGAGAAAATTCACACCACCATGGGAGGATTGTAATGTAGATGTAGTAATTACTCCCTTGCAAAAGAAAAAAAGTATGTATGAAATAGGAGAGCTGAGGGCGACATATGATTGTATAATTAGAAAACTGCCCACAGAAAACACTCTACATGTATATTGTGATGGGTCAGTAGCTAGGGATGGGAAGGCAGGATGTGGAGTCTTGATCAGGGAGTACACTGACATCGGCACTGTAGATACTGTTATTGGACGCCGCTTAACTGACAATGTCTCTTCAACGCAGGCTGAACTCCAAGGAGTTTTAGCAGGATTACAGGAAGTAGTCAAATGTGGTAAAAATGCGTGCTTCTTTATTGACAGCAGAGGAGCGTTAGAGTCTTTAAATAGCAGACGCCCAGTATATCAGAATATTGTGATAGAGTGTAGAGAGAATGTTAAGAAATTAGAAAAAACTGGGTATAAAGTAAGATTCATGTGGATCCCTTCACATGTGGGAATCCTGTTGAATGAGGTAGTTGATGACAGCGAAAAGAGCCACTGAAAAACCTCTTGTTGATGTTATATGTCAGTTAACCTTGAAACAAATAAAAACAAGAATCAAGATGATCCAAGAGAGTGAAGAAATGATAAAGAGAATGGCAATGGTGGACAGTAGTAACACACTTAAACATTATTCAATAATAAATACAAATTCGTCCTTCACCTATGGTAAAGGAAAGTCTACTTGGAAGGATTCAATTTACATGAGATTAAGATTAGGATACAAATATATCTGGCAATACGGTGTTGATGTCAGTGAAGAAGATAAGGAGTGTAAATTATGTGGTATGCCGCACGCCCACACCTTAGAACATTATGTATTAGAGTGTCAACTTATTGAAAACTATAGAAATAAGGAATTAAATAGTGTACCACATCAAATTGTTTGGATGTGTGATAATGGTATGATAGACAGTATACTTAGGAGCTACAAGAAGTTTGCCCCAAGAGTGTGACGATTATATACTGTACTTGCTATATTAACCTGCAATGTTAAATGGGATTCTTGTAATATGCTGTACTTACTATATTAACCTGCAATGTTAAATGGGATTCTTGTAATGTTATTTGTGTATTTGACTCACTGAATTTGTGTGCCCCTTGAGGGACTTGAAGTAGAGGGGGGTAGAAATAGCCTAAGCTACTCTATCCCTTTGAGATGTATTTCTTGCTTATCTCAATAAACATACTTGAACTTGAACTTGAACTTGAGCCAATTTTGGAGGAAATTGGTTGATGTCAACCTCAAGTCACAGATGGCAACACCTTAGACTTTATTTTTTACTTATTTATTTTCAAGTAACATAAACGTTCAAATATCTCTTAAATTTTTTATTCAATTTACATGAAACTTACACCATATATGTAAAGTTTGTCTCTAAAATCTGTTGGAAGCATTTTTTCCTGAGTTTAGTTGTTGATTTTATAAATAGCAATAAACATGATATATTTGCATAATTTTTTTGGGGAACTTTGACTATTTGTATTAGGAAAACTTAAGACCCTTTTGGAAAATACCCTTCTACAGATCCTTTATTATATGTTAATGTATCAGAAAAGTGTCATAGAATGATTATATCTGAAAGGTGTGGTTGTAAATATACACCTGAAAATGTGTAAAAAATTCATTGAAAAAATAACAAAATTAAAAATCTCCCTTACTATTTAGGCTACAGTACTGAAACTTGGAACAATTGCAGCCCTTTTCATATACAACTAGTCCAAAAATATTGGTTGACATTGAACAACTTAATTTTCCAGAAAAAATTATATATATATATATATATATATATATATATATATATATATATATATATATATATATATATATATATATAGTTTCAGTTGCATATAGCCCGGGGGACCATTCAGGCTTGTTTGCATATATAATATAAATATATATTATATATATATATATATATATATATATATATATATATATATATATATATATATATATGCAGTACTGTAATATTACTACTGAATTCCTCCACATTTTTCACATCTCTGCCCTTTTGTGCTAAAGTTTAAGAATGGTGATGCAAAGTTTACTTCTCTTAATATTATAAATAGTGTAGTTAAATCATCTACCGTCAAAATATTTTCCAAAATTATTTAATCTTCTTGCTTAATTATTTATCTTTAATCTTCTTTTCTATAGTTTTAACTGCTATATAATGTTAATATTATATTAACCATATATTTATCTCTCCTTGTTCACCTAGCAGCTCCCCTCAAACGGGGTCTCCAGAACAAAAAATCTACGCACAGCCTCTCTAAATATCCAGATCCGGCCTTAATTATAAGAACCTAATATTCCAAATGTAGTCAACACTTTTTTTCCCTTCAGAAGAGTGTTTTCTTTTCATAAATTTTGTTTCATCCAATATTGAAAGTAACCAAAAATAATGAGCACCATATTTATTTATTACCTGCAAAGAGGGCAGTCAATGAGTTCCCTGACATTGCGTATTTTGATGAGACATGATCTGCAGAACGTATGGCCACAGGCAGGAAGGGCAATGGGCACATGATTCTGGCCGTCAAATAGGTCCTCGCACACCATACAGTTCTTCCACGAATCTTGTGCCATATCTGTGTGCAAGATGACAATTAGGAGCAACTCATCATCTTCAGCAACCAGCATCACTCAATCCAGTAACCTAATTTGATTGTTTCCACCAGCAGGGCTAGTTTATAGTACATCTCTATACTCATCCTGTGAGTCGTTATCACGAGATGATTTCGGGGATTAGCGTCCCGGTCCTCGACCAGGTCTCCTTTTTGTTACACATCCCCAGGAAGTAGCCCATAGCAGCTGTTTAACACCCAGGTACCTATTTACTGCTAGGCAAACAGGAGCATCAGGGTGAAAGAAACTGCCCATTTGTTTCTGCCTCCGCCGGAGATCGAACCTGGAACCTTTCAAATTCAAATTCAAAATGTTTATTCAGGTAAAGTACATACATGCAAGGTGTGATACAAACATTGATGGATTTATAGATAGAGCTAGTACATACAATGCCTAAAGCCACTATTACGCAAAGCTTTTCGGGCAGGAAAAACACTGAAGACTAAAACTTAATACTAATTGAGATTAAAGTATAAATTGTGTTGAGAAAATATAAACATAAAAAAGGAGGGAACATGGCAGAAAAATAGCAAATATACAATTTGGTCGACAAACAGCATTGTTTAAAATAGCAGACATGGGTTGACATTTAGGTGTAAGGTAGGTTACAGGAAGTTAATTAAGTAGTGCTTAGTTTTTATCTTAAACTGGTTGGGAGAGGTACAGTCTTCCTTAGGACTATGAATCCTGAGTGCTGTCCACTCTGGCGTCAGGCACCCAGCTTTGGTGGTAGTTTATTGTACACCCACATACTCATCCTAGGAGTGGTAGTTCATTGTACACTCGCATACAGTACCCATCCTGTGAGGAGTGGTGATTTAAGATAACCATAGGCCTCAGGCTTGTATCTGGACAAGCCTCTTTGAAATTTAGTGACCATTTTTAAGCAATTGGTATAATGAAAATAGTATTTCGTATGTGTATGTGCTACATTTGTTATATGGGCTCAAGGACAGACCAGTGGAATATTTCATCAAGTTGCTGGGCATGCATGGTCATACTGCTAAGGATCCTTCAGAAAGCTTACTTTCCTTCATGAAAGAGTACCATTAGACATTTCCAACTGTTGAGGTTACATTTAGTACTGTATATGAAACTGAATGTTACTGCAGCTGATATTGAAACAATTGATAAATGATTATTAGTAGTAGCATTAAAATATAACTGAAGCTGATATTGAAACAATTGATAAATTATTAGTATTATAATGTAACTGAATTATCATGTCAAAGGCTGTACCTCTCTCAACCAGTTTAAGATCAAACAAAGTACTACCTAATTAACTCCATTTAACCTACCCCTAAATGTCAACCCGTGTCTTACTACTTTAAACAACGTCTTACTATTTTAAACAATGTCTTACTATTTTTAAACAATGCTGTTTATTGACCAAATTGTATATTTGCTATTTTCTGCCATGTTCACCTCTTTTTTATTTTTTTATTACACTATGTATACTTAATGTCAATTAGTATTAAGTTTTAGTCTAAGTGTCCCCCCCCCCCCACACCTTGCCCGAAACGCTACGCGTACTAGTGGCTTTAAGTATTGTATGTAGCAGCCTTTTCTTTCAATCCAGCATTATGTTTGCAACTGGTTTGTAACTCATCTGAAATGTATGTACCTGTCCTAAATAAAGAATCTGAATCTGATGCTGATATTAAAACTGAATGTAACTGCAGCTGCAATTGAAACAATAAATAAATAAATAAATGTTTATTCAGGTAAGGTACATACATACAAGAGGTTTTATAAAAAAAATTATGGATTTATAGATAGAGCTAGTACATACAATGCCTAAAGCCACTATTACACAAAGCAATTCAATTTCAATTTCTTTATTTATTATGCACCCCATACCCATCCCATGGGAGGTGGTGTAAAGGATTACAGAGGCACATAATCGGTTCAGGAACTGAACCCTCTATTCGTTTAGCTAAGCAAATAACAATGTTTGACGCTAGTTACAAAATTATCAATGTTGTATACACATGTACACACCCTCATACTACACAAAGCGTTTCGGGCAAGAAAAACATTAAAGACTAAAACTTAAAACTTCAGTTACATACAATGTAACTGAAACTTATATTGTAACTGAAGCAGATATTGAAACAATGTAACTGAAGCAGATATTGAAACAATGTAACTGAAACAGATATTGAAACAATGTAACTGAAACTGGTATTGAAACTGTAATTGAAGCTGATATTGAAACTGACTATATATACCTCTGTATTATTTTCTTATGTATGCATATTTTTCTAATAAAATATTATTACTCCAGGGTATCTATTTACCGTTACGTGAACAGAAGCATTAGGTGGAAGGAAACGTGCCCATTATTTATGTTTTACCCGAGAACCAAACCCGGGATCCCCGGATTGTGAACCGAGAACGAAGCCACCTGTGCTACCAAGAGGCCCACTCCCCCCAGTTAGGATTCGTAAAAGGACTGGCGGCGCCGATAAATTACATTTTGTACTTACTGTGATTTTGATGCTATTGGGGTAAATATTCGTAAGAGTTTCTTATATACCGTAGACACGTAAACCAGCTCCCATTGAAGTCTAGCCTCAAGTGACAGATTACGTGACCACGAAACAGCTTTTACGGACCCTTTCCCAGCGCTGGACACGAATGAGTCAGGTTACCAGTGGCACACACACAGGGTGATTAGATATGTATGTGTATGTATATGTGTATACGTATATATATATATATATATATATATATATATATATATATATATATATATATATATATATATATATATATATATATATATATATATATATATATATATGTACATGTATGTATGAGGGTGTGTACATGTGTATACAACATTGATAATTTTGTAACTAGCGTCAAACATTGTTATTTGCTTAGCTAAACGAATTAGAGGGTTCAGTTCCTGAACCGATTATGTGCCTCTGTAATCCTTTACACCACCGCTCACGGGATGGGTATGGGGTGCATAATAAAGAAAAGAATAATAATAATTATAATACATTATAATACACCCTGTATTTTTAGCATGGGGCGGGTTCCAGAAGAAAATAACAATGTGAATTAAAATTTAAAGCTATGTAATGTTGTTTTATAAATAAATATCTCTAAAATGTTATTTGTCAATTCAATTTCTTTCTTTATTATGCACCCCATACTCATCCCGTGGGCGGTGGTGTAAAGGATACAGAGGCACATAATCGGTTCAGGAACTGAACCCTCTAGTTCGTTTAGCTAAGCAAATAACAATGTTTGACGCTAGTTACAAAATTATTAATGTTGTATATACATGTACACACCCTCATACATACATGTACATATATATATATACGTATACACATATACATACACATACATATCTAATCACTCACACAAATACACACATCAAGAATCTTTGTGTCACAAGTGACACAAAGAGGTGTCACAAGTGACACTACAAGAGGCTCACAACAGTCACTATACAAGGCACTTTTCATCTATAGTGAGTCACACAGTTACTAGTCTTGCTGCACACCCACCCAACTGGGCGGCAGCTTTACAGTCATGTGCATGCATTACCGACAGTAAGCAAATTTTGGATACTTCGCTAAAATTTCGGGCAGCACATCATTGTGAATGAAGTACTTACACATTTCTTGGACACTATTGATGGTGTTATCTCTAAATTCCGCAATTTTTTCACATTCCATTATATAATGGCGCAAAGTATGCGAATAGTTCTGCTGACAGAGTTTACATTTAGTCAAATCTACATCAGCAGATGTTACAAACTCCCAGAGGTACTTGTAGCCGAGCCTAAGCCTAGCAGTGGTAACATCTAGAAGT
Source organism: Procambarus virginalis (assembly GCA_020271785.1). NCBI lineage: Eukaryota > Metazoa > Arthropoda > Malacostraca > Decapoda > Cambaridae > Procambarus > Procambarus virginalis. The sequence goes on along the minus strand of WNGS01000690.1, from coordinate 10,723,209 downwards.
CTGCTAACATTATTGGATGCCCCATAGACGTGCGGTTCTTCATGCATAATAGAATGATGATAGATGGAGTAACTGGTGTGAATTTCACTTTGCCTCAAGCCTCCGAAATTTAGTTGATGTTCCTGGGATATTACTGCCCTCAGGCTGCTGAAAGGCAGTCCAAGTTGGTAATCAATTCCCTCTTTACGAGCAAAAGTCTTGGCTAGCTCATCAGTTCTATCATGCATTCGGAGACCAATATGGGAAGGAATCCACAGGAGACAAACTCTGACTCCATCATTGATTATTTCACTATATCTGTGTCTAGCTTCAGAGATAAGCACGTCACAGTTATGCCTTGGGGAGCTGAGGGCAGTCAAGGATGACAAGGAGTCACTTACAATTAGCGTGTCAACTTTGGATTCATATACGCGCTCTAGTGCAAGGATTATGGCAACCAATTCTGTTTGAAGAGTGGAGGCCCAGTTACTTAGTCTCGCTCCACACTCATGGGAGATGGAACCATCTCTCCCTGTCACAACAACTGCACTTCCAGCTGCACCATAGGACTGATGCAAGGATCCATCAGTGTAAATAATCTGGGAAAGGGAGCGCTCTCTGACTAAAGCATCAATTTGGCTTAAGGCATTGTACTTTGCTTCTTGTCGAAGCAAGGCCTGTTCTTTAATCAGCTTCTTGGGTGGGAAAGGGGGAACAGTAATTTGGAAAGGAGTGATCTCCCATGGGGCAGGAAAGTGTTGTTGTTGTCGCTCTTGGTGGGGGTGATGAAAGTTATACATTCTGAGCACATTGGCAGTTACGGTAATCCATTTGGAGGGATGCTGACCTTCAAGGAAGAAGGCTTGGAGGGCTTCAGTGCAGGGGTTAGGGTGGGTTAGCCTAAGCATCTTGATACCAATTAAAGCATTAATTTCAGTGATACGATCACTTACACATGAAATATTCAGTTCCTTCCTCATGTTTAGTAATTTAGTTGTACGGGGGCATCCGAGGATAATCCTCATGGCTTCGTTTTGCATCTTTTCCAGCCCTCCAAGCATTCTCTCAGGCACTAGAGCAAGCATGGGTGCAGCATAATCAATCAGAGACCTAATATATGAGAGATACATCATTTTGACAATTCTCACATTTGCACCATAGCTTGGATGGTAGCCTGCCACAGCCTTGAGAGCACGGAGCCTCTCTCTACATTGGCGACCCAGTCTGGCTACAACATTGCGGTACAGTGGAACTTCAAGACCAAGGTATTTGTATCTGGTTACATAGTCGAGCAGAGAGCCATCATGCAATTACCTGATGACCACTCTCTCTAATGGCCTCGATGATTATAATAATAATATTATTATTTTTTATTTGCAAGATGGTACAATAGGTTGGTGAGATTACATTAAAATATGACTGGTATTTTTACATTCATGCAAAGCCACTAACACGCATAGCCTTTCGGGCAGGTCCTAACGTATCCGGTAAAATGATCGGAATTAGATCAGCCAAAAGAAACTACGAAAGGAAGCTTGCCCAAAACATAAAAAAAGGTCCAAAGATCCAAGACCTTATACATACAGGGCATAGTAACCCACGCCACAACTACTAAATTAATATTTATTTATTTATTTATTTATTTATTTATTTATTTATATATATACAAGAAGGTACATTGGGATTGTGAGGATACATAATATAGTAATTACAGTCTTGTAAAGCCACTAGTACGCTCAGCGTTTCGGGCAGGTCCTTGATCTAAGAAAATTTTAAGTAGGTAAATACTTGCAAAATTTATAAAAAAAATGATAACAGTTACAAGGCAAGAAAAAAATAAAAGATGAGAGAACATTGTAGGTATATTAAAACACATAGGTAGCTCAGATTGATTGCAATGGCAACTTGAATGGTAGTTGACAAAAATTGGTAGGCACAATACATCATATGGCTAGCACATAAAAGAAGACAGCAATAACACAATGATAAGGTTGTTTGGGTTAAGTACATAAAAATTGGGAGATTGGGTAACACTAGATACAGAGCAAATTTAAAGCTCAGTGTAGGAAACTACGAAGATGAAATTAGGTACGAAGATTAGAAATTAGGTGGAACAGCATTCCATTACAGTAGATTGATGAAGTCAAAAAAGCTAATCAAATACTTGGAATAATCAAGCGTACCTTTGACTTTAAGGAATCATTAGCATTGATGTTTTTACATTCTTGTAAAGCCACTAACATGCATAGCGTTTCGGGCAGGTCTTTAATCTAGCAGATAATTTTTAAGTAGGTAATTTGTAGCAAAATTTTTAAAAAGTTGACAGGTACATTGAAAGAAAATTTGAAGAAAATTAGTAGGTACATTTTAGTAAAATTTGAGGATTATCGACGGTACACTATAGCATAATTTGATGATTATTTCTTGGTACATTATAGTAAAATTTGCGTTCGACATAACCATGATATAAGATGCTGACAGTGATTATAACGTTGAAGTTATATGGCTTAGGCACATATTTTAGGGGAGCACACGATACAGTGCGAGTGTGAAGCACCAGGTAGAAAACTATGAGTATGAAATTAGACACTTTTTGGTGTTACTTTTGAACAAGAATTAGGTTGGACAGCTCTTTAATTCGTTAGGGAGTAAGTTCCATAGACTAGGTCCCTTTATTTGCATAGAGTATTTACACAGATTTAGTTTGACTCTGGGGGATATCAAAGAGATATTTATTTCTAGTGGTGATTATGGGTTCTATTACATTTGACAAGGAATTTGGATTACTGTATTCAAGCTTCGAGACCCCATCTTCAGAAAGACAGCTGCTCTGGAGAAAGTGCAACACCGGGCAACAAAAATAATTCCAGAGCTAAGTCATCTCTCGTATCAGGAACGGTTGAGGGCCACAGGGCTAACTACACCGCAAACCAGGCATAAGAGGGCAGATCTCATTTAAACTTAAAATACTGAACTATTTGGTGGATGTTCATCCGGAAAATTTCTTCAAAAGATCAACTGTAACACAGTCAAGGAACAACGGTTTCAAGCTAGACAAGCCAAATGTAGGACAGAGAACAATTTCAATTTTCAATTTCTTTCTTTATTGTGCACCCCATACCCATCTCGTGGGCGGTGGTGTAAAGGATTACAGAGGCACATAATCGGTTTAGCAACTGAACCCTCTAGTTCGTTTAGCTAAGCAAATAACAATCTTTTGATGCTAGTTACAAAACTATTAATGTTATATATACATATACACATACTCATGAATACATGTACATATACATACGTATACATATATACATACACATACATATTTAATCACCCACACAAATACACACATCAATAATCTTTTGTGTCACAAGTGATTCAACAAGAGGCTTTCAACAGTCACTATACAAGGCACTTTACATCTATGATGAGACGCACAGTTACTAGTCTTGCTTCACACCCACCCAGCTGGGCGGCAGCTTTACAGTCATGTGCATGCATTACCTTACAGTAAGCAAATTTTGGATACTTCGCTAAGATTTCGGGCAGCACATCATTATGAATGAAGTACTTACACATCTCTTAGATGCTTGTTCACCCATAGCGCTGTAAACCCATGGAACCACCTACCCGCCGAAGCCGTAAATGCCAAAAAACTTAAATTTTAAAGTACAACAGGAAAAAATTATCAAGGCAAATGGGGGGACCGTCGACAAATCGCCGGCTTCCTGTCCTCATCGAGCCAGGAAGCCGGCAGCTTTCAAGTCCAGAAGCCCTGCTCGAAACGCTTTGCGTAGTTCAAGTTCAAGTTCAAGTATGTTTATTGAGATAAGCAAAAAATATATCTCAAAGGGATAGAGTAGCTTAGGCTATTTCTACCCCAATAGTGACTTTAGGCATTGTATGTACTAGCTCTATCTATAAATCTATCAATTTTTGTAAAACCTCTTGTATGTATGTACTTTACCTGAATAAACATTTATTTATATATTTATTTATTATTTAAGTAAATTCAATTAAATGACATGAAGCAAGCGGCTTGTTGACAAATGGTCTCCCCTATTTGTCCTGGTGATTTTGTCGAGCTTGATCTTGAATTACTGCAGTCTTTTGGCATTTACGGCTTCGGTGATAGGTGGTTCCATGGATTTATAACCCTGTGGGTGGAAAAGCATCTCATGTTTTCTGTTCTACATTGTGACTTGTTGAGTTTGAAGCGCTTGTCCCTTGTTTGTGTTACATCTGACCTTTTAAAGAAGTGGTCTGTATCAACATCATTCAGATTGTTCAATGTTTTAAATGTTTCGATGAGACCAGGCCTGTCATGTCTGGTTTGCACCTGTGACCCTCAACCGTTCCTGGTATGAGAGTCAATCAAGTTCTGGAATACAGGCGATGAGTCACAATAGCGTGGCTAAAGTAAGTTGACCAGACCACACACTTTTTCCGATGCACAATCGACTTGAGAATGGTCCAGGACGGACCAAAACGTCGTCGTCCCTTCACCTTCTAGTGTGTGGTCTGGTCAAGTTCTGGAATGAATTATGTTGCCCGGTGTCGAACTTTCTCCAATGCAGCTATGTCTTTCTGAAGATGAAGTTTCCATGCTTGAATACAATAGTCCAAGTGGAGACGCACCAGAGATTTATACAGTTGAATGCCTACATTTTTTCCTTCATTTAAAAGGAAAGTTAATGGTTCGTTCGAATATTTTTAAGGTTTGGCTGACTTTTATTTTTTTTACTGCAGCTCCCACCTGTGCAATTATCAGAGAGTGGTGGATTCTGACTCCTTGGTCCTTTTCTTCATCAATTTACTACAAGCTAATGTTGCTGATTTGGTAGTTGTGATGTGCATTGTTATGCCCCCACATATAATTTCAACTTTTATTTTCGTCGGGTTAGGTTTGCTTAAAGAATAACGATGACGTAAAGAGTACCATACTTTTCCGATGCAGGGATAACGACAACAAATATTCGAGAAATGTGTTTCAGAATGATCTGTTACCAGATATTTTAGCCAATCATCTCGAGTTTGCTAACTGTCCGTAGTGCTTTCAAGTGAAAATTGCAACCTTTCCATCGCCGTATGGATGGGTGTGGGGGCGCATAAATGGCATATTATAATTGTATATAATTGCCTCGACAAATAATATTACTCTGTCAGAGACTCTTGACGCCACTGTGAAGTTATTTTGACAAATGATGAATATAATGTTTAATGATTAATGTTAGGTTATGTAGCAGTAACTTAGTTCTACGGGCTCACCATAGCCCGTGCTACTTGGAACTTCTTGTTCCAGGTAGCGAAACTTTAACAACAACAACAACAAGTAACTTAGTTAAACGAATTCAGGTGTTGTCCCTAAGCCCAGTATGTATGTTTTTATAAAGAGTTTCCACCAGCACTTACAGGATAGGAAAGGGGCGTAATATAATTGAACTAAACTAAGGAACTCACGTAATATTAGTGGCCCTCAGGTAAATAGGAAACATTAAGAGAATTTAATTAGCGTAATATATTGGGACATGTAGAACTAACATGCTTGAGCTCATCCGTTAGGTTTGTTCGAAGTGTACCGATGACGTGAATGGGCTTCACTTTGAGCAGTTCTTGTGGTCTGGTATTGGCCCAACAACCTCTAGAGGTTCATTAAGGTCACCATATTAGCTTACTGACCAACCAGCAAGAATAATTTAGTCTTGGACGTTGTACAGGATTAAGTTAAACTATCAACATGTGTACACCGACAAGGGATAGGTACACCTCTCGGTGTACCTATCCCTTGAACACTAATTGACCCCAACGCCAACTTACAGTAGAACTAGGCAATCTAAGCGAGTAAATAGTTGCTTTATTTTGCATACAAATTTTGTACCTACTAATTAACCATTGTAACATGTTCTTATGTATATTTCTAAACAAAATAATAATAACAATAATTTATACTAATAACTATTATAATAATAATAATAATAATAATAATAATAATTATTATTATTATTATTATTATTATTATTATTATTATTATTATTATTATATTAAATGGACTTAATTCTCATGTCCCGCTTAGGCATGGAAGACTATCAGTAAAATTAAGAGTAAAACGACTGATCTCACACTGTCATCCTCTACACACCAACTGAGCTGGTTGGTGCGTGCGCCGCCCAAGACACTCATAACAAACCAAAACAGCGACCTGTCCTCAACAAAGAACGTCGCATTTCGCTCATATGCTTTACCTAAAGCCAAAAATTGTCGTACCTGCAAATGGAAGCTTCTGGCGCAAGTGACGTACTGTCCCGTTTTCTGTTTTGGGTCCTCTGGTAGGGTTTGGAGAGGACACTTTAAAGTGACCGTTTTAGAAAGTGACAGATAGATTACGTCGCTTAGTGGCATTTATTAGGTAGGTCTCCCAGCCTAGCTTCGAAAAGTCACAATGAATAACTGGGAAAGTAAAAAACAATAATGAATGCTACATGTATTCAAGAGCTTTATAATGACAGTATGTTATATATCACTGAAAACCTTTATAGAGGCAATAATTACAAATACCATGGCACTGCAAAAGTAATTACACACATACATACATACATACATACATATATATATATATATATATATATATATATATATATATATATATATATATATATATATATATATATATATATATATATATATAATATAATAATAATGAACAGGGGATCTCACCTCTTGCTTGTGTGTGTGTGTTCCCAATTTTAATTATTGTAAATTCTTATTGACAACATTTATAAATGTAAACACTCCGAACATTTATCAATACGTGTATTCAACTCCATAAAAGTGGCTGTTTGTGAACTGTCTCTAATAAACAACAGAAAACTTAAATTTTATCAAAATAAAATGCTAAGATAAGCTTACATTTATCTGAGGGCCATTATCTCTAGCGGACTCAAGGGAAACATGAGGCATCAGCTTGTCTAAGGCTTCCCGATAAAATACTACTGATAACTCAAACTTTATCTGCCAAATCAGTGATTCTGTGTGATTATAATTATTTGCTGTTCTTTAATTGTATGATTCATACTCAAGTCATTCACATGCAACATTGATTATAATTAGTTTAGATGTGTTTTCTTTCTATTAAACTGAAAATAAATTAGCCTTAGCTACAAGCGCGGGTTTTGCGAGCCTTATACTAATTTAAATCATAATTGAATACTCAATTTAAGAAAAAAATATATGTTCTGGAATATATACATTTATGTTCGTCTTGTACTTGTAGAGACATAATTTCAACTTATTAACAAAGAAACAATTTCAACTTATTAACAAAGAAACAATTTCAACTTATTAAGAAAAAAAATCCCATTGTTAGGTTGAGCATTGTTAGGGACATTAAGCCTATAAAACCTATCGAGGTCACGCGGACAACGTTAAATTGACATTGAAATTTCATTGGTTTAACGTTATGCTTTTTTTTTCAGGGAAATTCCTTGGCTTGCCTTGGCTGGCCCACTAAGCGTTATGCTAATATTCCAGCGGCAAAACATGCTCTAGTAATGTTGAATCAACACTGAATCAGCTTTATCGACGCTGAATCAACACTGAATCAGTTTTATCGACGTTGAATCAGCTTTATCGACGTTGAATCAACACTGAATCAGCTTTATCGACGTTGAATCAACACTGAATCAGTTTTATCGATGTTGAATCAACACTGAATCAGCTTTATCGACGTTGAATCAACACTGAATCAGCTTTATCGACGTTGAATCAACACTGAATCAGTTTTATCGACGTTGAATCAACACTGAATCAGCTTTATCGACGTTGAACCAACTTAATCGACGTTGAATCAACTTTTCGACGTTGAGTCAACACTGAATCAACTTTATCAACGCTGAATCAACTTTATCAACGTTGAATCAACTCTATCGACACTGAATCAACTTTATCGACGTTGAATCAACACTGAATCACCTTTATCGACGTTGAATCAACGTAGTTTGCACAATATGCGCCCTCTGGGCTATTTTGCTTGGTTTAAGAGTCCAAAGCGTCCCTGGGGCTCTAAACCAACCATTTCTCGGTGACAACGATTCCTACGAAATAAGTCATATGTCTCTCGGTTCTCGTATTGGTATTCTGGTAGATATTATGAACCTGTGAACATTCTGTGACACAGATGGTGTTATATAGACTTCTGGGATTGGCATTATCTTTTGATAATTACATAAGCTAACTATTAACCCTTTTCCAGGATGTAATCCTAGTCTATTATATAAAGTTTATCTTTGAATACCATTTATAAATTTGTACCTAAACACAGTTCTTCGGGAACATTTAGTAATTTTAGTAAATTAATGGTAGATTAGCGAGGTTGTGACCGAAAAGTGTGAGTTTTTCATTAACAAAATTATTAGTGTGTATTGTATATTGGTTTGCAGTAGACTGTGAGTAGAGTATTATAACAAAATGTGGCTAGGCTGAATTATGTGTGGCGAGATTGTAATACAAGGATGACTTGACTGATATAGCAATGGCTAGGCTAATGCGCGCGATGTGGCTAGGCTAATGCGCGCGGTGTGGCCAGACTGATACTTGCGGGGCTGGACTGATATAGGTGTGATCAGACTGATGAAATTGTGCTCGCCTAATTGCGCTTGCGGCTTCTGAGGATTAAGGCTTCAGTACTTTCGTCTCGCCTCTCAACCGTCAATCAACTCGTTGTACAGATTTTTGAGACTATGAGACTATCATATCTATATTTAATCTATATACTTATCTACGGGCAACACAAATCATAACAGAGCTTAGTCATCTCACGTATCAGGAACGGTTGATGGCCACTGGGGTAACAGTCATGAGAATCAACGGGTTCAAGCTCAATAAACCACAAATGTTGAACAGAAAACAGGAGATCCTTTTCACATGTAGGGTTGTAAACCCGTGGAACCACCTACCCGCCGAAGCCGTAAACGTCAAAACTACAGGTGGAAATGGGGGGGGGGCCTTTGACAAGCCGCCGGCTTCCTATCCTCATCGAGGCCACTAGCATTAGTGGCCCCTCAGGTAATTTTGAAACTGTGTATGGAGTCAGCCTCCATCATAGCACAGCCTAATGCATTCCATTTGTTAACTACTCTGACACAACAAATTCTTTCTAGTGTATGTGTGGCTCATTTGGGTACTTAGTTTCTGCCTGTGTGTGTGAGACCAGACTTCGATGTAGGTATAACCAGATTCTGGTGCATTTGTGACCATACTCTAATGCAGGTGTGGTCATAATACAACAAAGTGACGCAGAAGAGATCATTTTTTTTTAATTATTACATTAGGTACATCTGCATTAGTGCAGCTACCCTAGACTATATGAAGTGGAGTACAGTGTGTCAAAAAAGCTAACTAGTTGATGCTAAGAAATCCTCATCACACAGGATGGTTAGTCATACAGAGGCATGTGATAAGCAGTCTGCACTGGCAGACTCCGGATACATTTTGAGGATATCATCAACACAAGATTGAATAAGGCAGCAGTGGTAATAAAAGTCCCCATCTCGCAGGATGGTTAGTCATACAGGGCCATATGTTTAGTAGCCTGCACTGGCAAATTTTGGGTACACTGTGAGGATATCTTCAAGAATACGAGAGTGAATAAAATAATTACAAAGCTCCAGGTACCTCATGCCAACTGGTCTGAAAGGTCTAATAACTGGGCATTCAGTGATGTAGTGCGGGAGATCGTGCTGTAGTTCCTGCTCACAGAGTTTGCAACTGGAGTGCTCAGGATTGGGAGATCCGTCACCTGCAGCCACCTGCCACAGGTAACGGTAACCCAACCTGATCCTTGCAACCACTGTGTCGCACAGTCTAGTGGACGTTTTGTGCTGCCCATAGATGTAGGTTTCAGATCTGAACAAATCATAGCTTTTTATACTAGTACTTTCAGGTCGTTGGGAGTCAGTAAGTTCTTTCCTATCAGATCTGAATGTTTGGACCAATACGGGTTTGACAGCAGAGATGGGGATACCTAGATCTAATTCAACTTCAAACTTGTTACACGCTAATTTGGCTGCAATGTCTGTCTCATTATGATGGGTTATATTTATGTGTGAAGGTATCCATACAAAGGAAATTCAAGCTGGACGGAATGAGTAAATTGCGGAAACTGGAACAGTTTCGTACGGTACAGGGCAAGTGGGTGAAGATAGGTCGATACTTCATGGGGGACGGTAGGATGCACAAGATGGGACAGTGGAACAAGGACATCCACTATCCTCTTCCTTCTAAATCAGCACTTCATGAAGGCGGTGGGATACATAGGGTGGTATCCTCCAAGATCAGTACTTCATGTAGACGGTGGGATACATAGGGTGGTATCCTCCAAGATCAGTACTTCATGTAGACGGTGGGATACATAGGGTGGTATCCTCCAAGATCAGTACTTCATGTAGACGGTGGGATAAATAGGGGGTATCCTTCAAGATTAGTATTTCATGAGGACGGTAGGATACATAGGGTGGGATTGTGGAACAAGAGCCTCCACCACCGTGTCCTCTTCCTTCAGGCTCTGGTAGTGCGCCACTGGACACATCCACCAATACACATGGATAACTGCGGATTGAGAAACAAGGATTTTATATTAGTACACAGAAAGACTTTCTAATCAAATGCCCAGTTAATTTCAGTAAAAATAGCACATTACCACATTTCAAGACAATCCCAATAAGTGTAACGGCGTTATTAAAGATCTCTTATACCTATTCAATACCAGTCAGCATTTGTAAATATGAGTGTATACTAAATATATACAAAATTACAAGCGCTAAGAGAAGAAAAGAGGATTAATGTTCTAAATATAACTTCCAACCATATATATATATATATATATATATATATATATATATATATATATATATATATATATATATATATATATATATAATATTTTACGAATTCGAAGCAAATTATTATCATCATAATAAGATGCAGATTAAGTTATAAATATGTTCACTAAATGAATTTGAAAATATTATCAACGAACTGGAACGCCTGAAATTTAATGAGGCTGTTGAATTTTTATTGTAAAAATTCAGATTATTATGTCTATTAGGCTACCGACTTTCCATTATTGCAAGTAATTATATTTGTACATCTCAGTGAGGTGTAATTTGCTAACGAGGAACTGAACAGTATTTCATTGTACCGAAACAAATGATGTTGATGAGTCCAGAAATAATGTAAACACCGCCCTTGGAGAAGGTCGGATCATCCTTCCATACACGAAGAGGATCACAATGCCAGCCACCTGGATCACGAATGGCACCATCTCCAACACTATCCATGGCAGCAGCAATGATCGTATACTCTGGTGGAAAAAAGAATAAGTGGTACTAGAGTCTGGGGGTAAATATATACATATACCAGCCCGTTTTTACGGGCTCACGATTTTAAATGCATTACATACGTAGTGGTTTAGCCAAACCAGAGCGTTCGACCCCTAGGTTACCGACCTGACCTATCCATGCGGTTGACCCGAGAATGTGTCAATGTTACGATAGTTTAAATTTTACTAAACACTGCAATTTTAACAGTGTGGTTGATAGCGTTGAAATTGTGGTAGATTTAGTGGGAGATTAAAAGTCTGTTTTTAAGAGAACCTTTTTGCTTCTCCGCTTAAAACGGAGAAGCGGCTTTAGCCTCGTCCTCGATTAAAAAACATTGCATGGAATTATAGGCTTTGTTGTCAGCATGGAGAAGGAAATACGTCTGGCCTAAGATATGCGAGTAGCAAGGAACGCCGCCCATGTTGGAGAGTGTGCTGTGGAGTGCATTTTACCCGCATTGGATATCCTCTAATTCAAAATCAATTCGCTAATTCGTGCTCCACCACCAATAAAGAGTTGTGCCAGCTAACCAATTAAGTGAACACGTAATAATCTAACGCAAAGGGGAGTTGAGAGGGGACATATATCTCATTTAATAAGAAACTGTCTGGAAGACCCAAAATGTCGTTTTAGTAGCTGAGGTTGAAATTGAAGATGCGAGAGATGCCTCCACCCATCACCTGAGACTATGGGGTTACTAGCCAATCCTCAAAAGCGAAACGGTGATGTCATTAAGCAGCGATCACGTCATACTTAAGGTGCAAATAAGTAGGCACGCCCGCATTTAATCCTGCAGAGGTTGGTAGGTCTTAAGCCCAACACTAAACTTGGTGGTTGGTCAGTAAGGTATTGTTGTGGCCTTAATAACCCTCCAGAGGTCTTAACCTTAACACCAAACATGCTCGTTGGTTAGTAAGCTGTTGTGGCGAGGTAGGTCGTGTATTGACCCGATCAAGTACTGTGAAGTCGAACTAAAGGGAGCTAGATTATGTGTAATGCTGTACAGATGTAAAGTGAAGGTGTAGAAGAACCTGAATAAGTGACGGTGAATTGCACTGTTATGGTGAACAGCATATAGAATGAGTTAACAGTGTATGAGCTGTATTAGTGGAGTATTCTTGAATCGATCAAGTGCCTATTACTAATTGAGAATACTTTGTACTCATTCTACAGTAAGTTTCGTGGTATGGTGTCGGTGCCTGACTGTGAGTTACAGTGATATATGCTTATATCTGCATCGAACAAACTCATTCAATGATTTTGCAGTGATTTAGTAGAAGTGGCAGGAATTTATACTTCTAAAGTGTTGATAAACAAAGTATTAGGAATTTTGTGGGCTAGAATCTAAACCAAAATACGGCGAATTACAATGAATGTGTTAATAGATAAGAACTGAGTTATTAAGGGTTTCGTTAGTGCAGTGGTCTACATCTCAGAACTGGTGATCCTGGGTTCGAACCCCGGGTGGGACAATGTAAGGAAATACTCGTTCTTTGTACAAGGAGAAGAAGTTGTGGAACCTACCGCCATCCACAACTTGAAGGCTAGATTCGACAAAGAATTCGAACGCCAGAATAGTTAAACTATAATACAAAGGTACATTAGGGCAGTAGGCGAGGGCACTAGACCTCACTTCCCTGTGGTCACTGATAGGTAAACGCTACAGGAAAGAACAATATGATTTAAACAATTTTGTTGCTCTGTCATGATTTGCTGATCTAGAGCTGGATATCCCTGGATACATACGGATCCTGGGTACATATTAATCCATCGTTGGGGCGTAATAAGAACGATATTACAATTATTGTGTATTATTATTATTATTATTATAATTATTATTAGTGTTCTTACCGTGCAAGAGCCGTATGCCATGAAGAGGGAAGCAAAGGTGTAGATACCATAGAAAACGAGACCCGCGATGAAGATTGTCTGGATATCTGAAGTAAAAATATTGTTAGCTATAAATGTCTATTATTTTACACTTACTGTCTAAAAAAAAGTTATGATAAGTTATAATGATGCATTAATAAACTAACCTGGGTTTAAACTACCCTGTCAACCGCTAGTGTACTTTAGTCCTCAGTGCTTATTCACTGAGACAGGGTATATGTAAACAAAGTAGAGGGGGTACCCGGCTATGCCCGGGTCTTTCTTCCCTCCTCTTCCCTTTCTCTCAATCTCTCCTTCTCCATCTCTTATCAGAGAGCAAGAGAAATAGAGAGGGGGCAGACTGGAAGAGAGGAAAGGAGATAGCAGCTTAGGGGAGAGGGTGAGAGCAGAAATGGAAGAGACTTGTTTATTCCATCTAAAGTATATACATATTATATATATGTATATAATTCAAAGCACTGAGGCATATATTTTTTCTATGACTGAGCTTATATACAACACGTTTTGTAAATTCGTGACTATTACATGCAAAATATACCACATATAACCACTCACGGTTGATGATGGTTTGAACCCCGACGAGTGACTCGATTAGAAGAAGCCTCGGTTCAGTGAGGTTGGCTTTGAGGGCTTCCTTGTAGACCTGGTAGTAGATGTCAAGCGTGTAGGTGACCTCGTCGACGTTGATGAGGGCGAAGCAGAAACCCACCGACCCACAGAACGCTACCACCTGCCGCAGGACGCCTAGTGTGAGGTGATTTTAGGAGAGGTAGATAGGTAGTGATGATGGAAGGGAGGTAGATGTTGTGGAGTTGGAGATAAGGAAAGGTGATGATGTTGGTGGTGGTGGTGATGATGGTTGTGAATGCATTAATAAAAAGGCCTTCATCCTATCATGACTTCATCATTTTGCTTTTGGTTTTACTTTTGGCGGCGAATTTGGTTCTGCAACATAAGACAGGCGTGAACCGTCTTAGTGGTTCAACTCACCTCCTCCAACCAAATATTATACCGACATGGGTAGGACCACCGACAGATAAGACTCGAGCTTCGATGGACGCCATAAATACTGGTAGTGCTTCATTGGAGGAGACAGAGGTAGTGAAAGCTGGAGGTAGCTATCCATAGACTTATACTCTGCATTCCAGGCTCAAGATTATACGTTTAACAAGAAATACGACATGCTATAGGCGAAACAGTTGGTGTGTTTGATAATTCAAAATATAATATACCATCAAGTATTAACTGATAACCAGGTCCTGAAGCCTGTGAAGTTGACGTGTGGCTTTCCTACATGATAGAGTTTTATAATTCATTGGGGAGTTTCCGTGGTGCAGTGGTAAAGCACTAGCCCGGCGTTTTGCGAGTGCTTTGGCCTGGGTTCGTATCCTAGCCGGGGAGGATTGACTGGGCGCCAATCCTTAAATGTAGCCTCTGTTCACCCAGCAGTGAATGGGTACCTAGTTGTTAAACGATATGGCGGGTCGTATTCTGAGGAAAAATATGATTAAGGACCTGCCTGAAACGCTATGCGTGGAGTCCTGACAACATAATTCACAAAGTGAAGCTGGAGAAAGTCCAGAGGTGTGACACCAGAGTAGTTCCGGAGCTGAGAGGTATGAGCTACAAGTGAAGACTAAAGGCACTAGACCAAACGTCATTGAAAGATAAAAGAAACAGGAGAGATATCACCACATATAAAATACTGAGGGAAATAGAGAGGACAGACTATTTATCACTGCTAGTTTACGAACAAGGGGACAAAGCTGGAAAGTAATTGCGTATTTGACCCAGAAAGACATTAGAGAGAATTTGTTTAGTGAATAGTGAATAAATTGAATATGCTAAGAAGTAAAGTGAAATGATGGATGGCCCAAGAGCCGTAGCTCATTTCTGGCAAACACAACTAGGTGAGTACACCTGGCTGTATGAAACAGAAGGGTTATCGGCGACGATTTCTAAGGTGTATGAATTCATATTTTTCCCAAAATGGTACTGTATTTACCCATGTATAAAACGCATATCTAATTTAGAAGTATATTGTGTCGACAAAAACAATTATAATATGGTTCATCACACATTTACTGGATGTGATTTTCAGTTTTTTTTTGTAGGTAAACAAAAATATATGATTTCTAACACTTAAACCTGTGTTCTGGTCCCCGGCAGATGAATGGTCATACAGCAGCCTATCACTCATAATGAATGATGAGTGATAGGCTTGTTTTTACTATTTAATATCTTTAACCCGCTTGTAATATATTTTTTATATGAATTAATGCTTCCTCCTCCTCATGAAAATGGGAAACGTGGGTAATGATAATGTCTGTATTGAATATACCTTATATACAAATATTGAAATTTAAACAAACTTTAGATAAGGAATATACCAACGGTCAGCCCTCCGCGGCAAACGACACTGATGTAAATGTTAAATTAACATTGACCCTGCGTTAATTTAATGTCATTTGAGCATATTTTACTCGCTGGGGTTAGTGCCCAATGGGTACAGTATCCACCAGTGACGTTGGTTTGGATTTAATGACGCTGAATTGACGTTGGTCCTGGATATTGTGCGCCATTGGGACATGCTCCAGTAACGTTTTCAACGTCGATTAAACGTTACATCAACGTCGTTTGCCCGGGGTTCACGTGGTGAGAGACTGACCAAGCAGATGATCCCTACGGCGACGGAGCCGTTGCGCGTGGAGAAGCAACAGCAGCATGTTGTCATGACCGCCATCTTGGAGTGCCTCTGAAGAGTCCCGTCGCCAACTACCTGTGATCACGCCATCAACATTAGAGCATCAAGTAACGTGTATATTCTGCATGGACAAGGATCCATGGCTATCACTTATATTGTGTATGTATCAAGCTTGTGACAGGCAAGAAAGGAATATATAGTATCACCTGTTGTATCAGCTGTAAACAAGATCATGCCTACATTCGAGCCTTGAACGGTAGGACAACAAATGTGTCAGGATGACATAGGATACTAGACAATTGAGAAAAAATTGTTGCGAAGTTGATGCAAGAGTCAGTATAGCTCTCTCTCTTGCAATGTATGCAACACATAACAGCCCATCCTTCTGTTTAGAAGTATGTATCATCAAATGATACATACTATACTTAAGTACTATGTATACTAACGATGAGGACCATCGTGTATATATATATATATATATATATATATATATATATATATATATATATATATATATATATATATATATATATATATAACCTAAAGGGTAATTAGAAAGTAGAAATCGGTACTATTGAATTTAGTCAAACCGGAAAATATTCTGTATTGATGTTGCAAACAAAAGCTAGCCTAACGTAACCATCTTTGGCCTAATACACGCTACCTGAGACCTAATAAGTACATATGTGTGCTATACAAGGCCCTAGGAATATTTAAGTTTTGGCTTGTAGCTTTATATTTTTTCCGGACTCTGTAAAGTAAATAGTATACACACACACACACGCTATAAAGTGTGTGTATACACAGTGTGTGCGGGGGCAGTGTATGCTGCTGTATGAAGGCTGTATGACCATCCTTGAAGGCCAGAAATACAACGTCCTGAGATATTAGCTTAGGATACCAGGTGACACCACCAGGTGACATTATAAACTCGGGTAACACCACCAGGTGACATTATAAACTCGGGTGACACCACCAGGTGACATTATAAACTCGGGTAACACCACCAGGTGACATTTTAGACTCGGGTAACACCACCAGGTGACATTTTAGACTCGGGTAACACCACCGGGTGACATTATAAATTCGGGTGACACCACCAGGTGACATTATAAACTCGGGTAACACCACCGGGTGACATTATAGACTCGGGTAACACCACCAGGTGACATTATAGACTCGGGTGACATCACCAGGTGACACGACCAGATAACCGTTACCTACACAAGAAAGTCTTTTTTGCCGCTCACATTCAAATTCTGTCACTTCCAGAAGCTTCCACTAGGCCTTAGAGATTAACTATGCCTAGGCTTATATATGCTAATGTGGCCAAAATTCACTTTTTTTGGAACGTCCACGGAGCTCTAAGTGTTCATCCACGGAGCTCTGAGTGTTCATCCACGGAGCTCTAAGTGTTCATCCACGGAGCTCTAATTGTTCATCCACGGAGCTCTAAGTGTTCATCCACGGAGCTCTGAGTGTTCATCCACGCCACCTGGGCACCGAACACGTAATGCGTCGCTTTCCATGCGATCAACAGCTTCCCCGGCCCGTGAGCGCTGCCATGACGTCATCAAGCGACTCTCATAGCTCCGTCATTGTTTATTGTGACGTCACGGGAACGTCATAGCCCGGCGTCCATAGCTCCGTCATTGTTTATTGTGACGTCACGGAAACGTCATCGCCCGGCGTCCATAGCTCCTCCATTGTTTATTGTGACGTCACGGGATCGTCATCGCCCGGCGTCCATAGCTCCGTTATTGTTTATTGTGACGTCACGGAAACGTCATCGCCCGGCGTCCATAGCTCCGCCATTGTTTATTGTGACGTCACGGAAACGTCATCGCCAGGCGTCCATAGCCCGGCCATTGTTTATTGTGACGTCACGGAAACGTCATCGCCAGGCGTCCATAGCCTGGCCATTGTTTATTGTGACGTCACGGAAACGTCATCGCCAGGCGTCCATAGCCCGGCCATTGTTTATTGTGACGTCACGGGAACGTCATCGCCAGGCGTCCATAGCTCCGCCATTGTTTATTGTGACGTCACGGGAACGTCATCGCCCGGCGTCCATAGCTCCGCCATTGTTTATTGTGACGTCACGGGAACGTCATCGCCCGGCGTCCATAGTTTGCCATTGTTTATTGTGACGTCACGGAAACGTCATCGCCCGGCGTCCATAGCTTGCGTTTCCATATGTACCCATTACTCCCATATATATACCCATTACTCCCATATATTATTAAATATGACCGAAAAAGTAAGATTAATAATTCTAACACGAATTTTCTCAATATTTCTTATGTTTCTTTTCACTGTCGATGGTAATTGAAAAATCAGTTCTCCAAAATTCATTTTTTATTTCTAGTCTGACGCGACACTTGAACGCGTTTCGTAATAACTTATTACATTTTCAAAGACTTTAGTTTACACACACACAACTATAACCTGCAAACACTAAACAGATTTCTTACTATGCTATAATTCAAATGGCTTTTCATTTTATATACCTCCATTTGGGTGAGGTGATATGTTACAACAGTTTTGGATGAGGTGAAAACAAACTTTCAACACAGGATAGAACACGAAATATGGGGTAATATTTTGGGTAAAGTTAAAGGGGAAGAATGGAAGTAACTGCAGAGGGCCTATTGACCCATATTTCTTGATGCTTCTATATTGGTGCGGAGTCTTGAAGTGGGTAGAATATAGTTGTGTATTAATTGGCTGTTGATTGCTGGTGTTGACTTTTAATGTGTAGTGCCTCGCAGATATCAAGCCGCCTGCTATCGCTGTATCTATCGATGATTTCCGTGTTTTTGTTAAGACTTCTCTGGTGATGGTCTGGTTGTGGGAAGAGATTATATGTTCCTTAATGGAGGAATATGCCTTAATATATTTGCTTATGCATCGTTAATCGCCTGGAAAGAGATGTTGTTGTCTTTCCTATATACTGAGTTCTTTGAGGCTTACAGTCCCCAAGTGGGCATTTGAAGGCATAGACGACATTGGTCTCTTTCAAAGCGTTCTGCTTTGTGTCTGGAGAGTTTCTCATGAGTAGGTTGGCAGTTTTCTTGGTTTTATAGTAAATCGTCAATTGTATCTTCTGATTTTTGTCTGTAGGGATAACGTTTCTATTAACAATATCTTTCAGGACCCTTTCCTCCGTTTTATGAGCTGTGGAAATGAAGTTCCTGTAAAATAGTCTAATAGGGGGTACAGGTGTTGTGTTAGTTGTCTCTTCAGAGGTTGCATGGCGTTTCACCTTCCTTCTTATGATGTCTTCAACGAAACCATTGGAGAAGCCGTTGTTGACTAGGACCTGCCTTACCCTACAGAGTTCTTCATCGACTTGCTTCCATCCTGAGCTGTGGCTGAGAGCACGGTCGACATAAGCGTTAACAACACTCCTCTTGTACCTGTCTGGGCAGTCACTGTTGGCATTGAGGCACATTCCTATGTTTGTTTCCTTAGTGTAGACTGCAGTGTGGAACCTCCGCTCCTTTCCATGACTGTTACATCTAGAAAGGGTAGTTTCCCATCCTTCTCCATCTCGTAAGTGAAACGCAACACGGAATTCTGCTCAAATGCTTCCTTCAGCTCCTGCAGATGTCTGACATCAGGTACCTGTGTAAAAATGTCGTCAACATACCTGCAGTATATGGCCGGTTTCAAGTTCATATCGACTAAGACCTTTTGTTCGATGGTACCCATGTAGAAGTTCGCAAACAGGACACCTAGGGGAGAACCCATGGCGACCCCATCTACTTGCTTATACATGTGCCCATCCGGGCTCAAGAAGGGTGCCTCTTTAGTACAAGCTTGGAGTAGTTTCCTTAGAATGTTTTCTGGTATGTCAAGAGGAGTACAGGCTGGATCACGATACACTCTGTCCGCTATCATCCCGATTGTTTCATCCACAGGTACGTTGGTAAACAGTGATTCTACGTCCAACGAGGCTCTTATCCCTGTGGCCCGTGTTCCCCACAGTAAGTCAACAAATTCCTTTGGAGACTTCAGGCTGAAGGTGCAAGGGACATAAGGAGTCAGCAAGCCGTTGAGTCGCTTCGCCAGTCTGTACGTAGGTGTGGGTATCTGGTTGATGATTGGCTGAAGTGGGTTTCCAGGCTTGTGTGTCTTGACATTTCCATACGCGTATCCAGGTTTGTATTCCCAATAATCTTTGGCAGGTGGAGTCCGGATTTCTTGGCGTTCACAGTTTCGATCAATTTGTTGACCTTTGCTTTCAATTCGGCTGTAGTGTCCTTCGTTACCCTTTGGAATTTAGTTTGGTCAGAGAGTATGAGGTTCATTTTCGCCAGATATTCGTCTTTTTAAGAATGACATATATTGGCGACTTGTCACCTCTCCTGACGACTATCTCCTTGTTCTCACGAAGGCTCTTAGCTGCCGCTTTGAGCTCAGGNACAAATATTTACAATAGGCTCGGTCAGTCAATATGATTCCTTGACATCACTCAACTTATGTATTCTGCTCTCGTATTGACAATTTGAATGATATCAAGAACATTTTGAATATCTTCTGACATAGATGGTGCTATAGTTGATTGTTGTTCATGACCTGTCCAGTGGGTCGAGACTATAGTCTCATTAGCACCTCTCAAATTGGTGGAAAGAAATTCTTGCTGCAAGAATATGTGTTCTCAGAGCTAACTAGGGAAACTAAAATACATATTTCCTAAATAAATACTTTAATTACAAATATTTGAAAATATATGATATGTTTCCGAATTTTTGATGATACAGAACATATTGTGGTTTATAATTAATTTCTTAATAGTGATCTTATCCGGTATCATAATTTACATACATATCGAGTTCTGTTTTTCAATTTCTTTCTTTATTATGCACCCCATACCCACCCCGTGGGCGTTGTGTAAAGGATTACAGAGGCACATAATCGGTTCAGGAACTGAACCCTCTAGTTCGTTTAACTAAGCAAATAACAATCTTTTGACGCTAGTTACAAAATTATTAATGTTATATATACATATACTCATGCATACATGTACATACATATACATGTATACATACACATACATATTTAATCACCCCACACAAATAATCTTTTGTGTCACAAGTGATCAACAAGAGGCTCACAACAGTCACTATACAAGGCACTTACATCTATGGTGAGTCACACAGTTACTAGTCTTGCACACACCCACCCAACTGGGCGGAAGCTTTACAGTCATGTGCTCCACACCCACCCAACTGGGCGGAAGCTTTACAGTCATGCTCCACACACCAACTGGGCGGCAGCTTTACAGTCATGTACTCCACACCCACCCAACTGGGCGGCAGCTTTACAGTCATGTGCATGCATTACTTACAGTAAGCAAATTTTGGATACTTCGCTAAGATTTCGGGCAGCACATCATTATGAATGAAGTGCTTACACATTTCTTGGAAACCATTGATGGTGTTATCTCTAAGTTCCGTGATTTTTTTCACATTCCATTATATAATGACGCAAAGTATGCGAATAGTTCTGCTGACAGAGTTTATATTTAGTCAGATCTACATCAGCAGATGTTACAAACTCCCAGAGGTACTTGTAGCCGAGCTTAAGCCTAGCAGTGGTAAGATCAAGAAGTCTGCTAACATTATTGGATGACCCATAGACGTGCGGTTCTTCATGCATAATAGAATAATGATAGATGGAGTAACTGGTGTGAATTTCACTTTACCTCAAGTCTCTGAAATTTAGTTGATGTTCCCGGAATATTACTGCCCTCAGGCTGCTCAAAGGCAGTCCAAGTTGGTAATCAATTCCCTCTTTACGAGCAAAAGTCTTGGCCAACTCATTAGTTCCATCATGCATTCGGAGACCAATATGGGAAGGAATCCACAGGAGACAAACTCTGATTCCATCATTGATTATTTCATTATACCTGTGTCTAGCTTCAGAGATAAGCACGCCACTGTTATGCCTGTTGTGTATTAAAATGACTACATTTTTATGTAAATTTCTTTTTGTAAAAGATGATGATAAACTTCAATAAAATGTAAGTAATTATCAAAGTAGGCACCAAGCCGGGAAGGTTATGTAGCACCATCAAATAAAGGTATTATTGAAACTTTATAGGAAAACGTTAAATCTTAAATATATCTCTATTCCTATACTTGAAATATTGTATACTTTGCTCTCTCCATCGTACTTCTGCACCTGCTGGCAAGTGGTGCGGTGCGATGTGCAGGTGGTGTTCATTACTAGGTGAGCTGGCAGGTGGTGTTCACTGCTAGATGACCTGCTGTTCACCTAGCAGTAATTAGGTACCTGGGAGTTAGTTCATTGTTGTGGGGATGTATATCCTGAGGCCCTGTATACAATGTTCACAACAGAAGAATGTATAATCATTTCATGGTATACAACACATTGAGAAGGAACGAAGGTTAGATTTGAAAATTTAGTTTTTAATACACTTACTCATTTATTGAGTCTTTCCTTCACCTTCATTCAAGCACAAGGGTATTACAGTAAGTTTCTCCGTTATTATTTTTATTAATATTATTAGTTTTTTTTGTTATTATTTGTATTATTGTTAACAGGAGGAGTGAGGGGGGGAGGGGTAATGGTTCACATGTCCACATTCCAAGGCCCGCTTCCCAGGGCTGAGGGTGCGGGGTGTACAATAAACCAAGCACCTCCGGCGGCCGCTTGTCGAAGGCGGAAGTGTAGCCTAGGCCGTTTGTCATGATAATTAGTGATGGCTTTTATTTTGATTATGGGTTCGTAATCCAGTTAAGCCTTTATTCTTAATTTGTATTACAATGCTGGTAAAATACACTTCTTGATGATGAGTATGGAGTACAAATGAACTCATTGTGTACCCTATGCTCACAGGATGAGTATATAGGGTACACAATGAACTACCACTCACACGATGGGTATGGGATGCACAAGAAACTATCGCACAGAAGATGAGTATGGAGAGCAAAGTAAACAAAGATTCACACGATGAGAAAGGGTTGCACGATGTCCTATGTGACTCACAGAATGAGTATGAGGTGCACAATAAACTACACAACACAATAAACATATATAAAACGCTGAACTGTAATGCCAATCCTGAACTCAAAAGCTTCATTGCTGGTTGTAACAGAACCCATGAACACCACACCAGAAATAAATACAGTTTTGATATTCCAAGAGTACGACTTAATCAAACTAGAAATGTTCTACAAATCAAGGGACCCAGAATGTGGAATGACCTCCCCAACCATGTTAAAGACTGTACCTCTCTCAACCAGTTTAAGATTAAAACTAAACACTACCTAATAAATTCCCTGTAACCTACCTACCTTTTTTTTTTAATCAATGCTGTTTGTCAACATTTTGTATTTGTGCTGCTTTTTCAGTCATGTTCCCCCTTTTTCTCATCTTTATTTGTATTTGTTCTCAACACATTTTATTCTTTATGCTCAATTAGTATTAAGTTCTAGATATTAATGTTCTTCCTGCCCGAAACGCATTGCGTAATAGTGGCTTTAGGCATTGTATGTACTAGCTTTATCTATAATTCGATCCATTAATGTAACCTCACTTGTATGTATATACCTTACCTGAATAAACATATTTATTTATTATTTATTTATTACAGGTAACAGGATAAGTATGGGTTGCACAATAATTTACAGGTCACAGGATGGGTATGGGGTGCACAAACAACTGGTAACAGGATGAGTATGGGTTCACGTAATGCGACTGTTCACCAAGCAGTAAGTAGGTACTCAGGAATTAGTCAGCTTGTTGTGGGGTTGCATCCTAGGCGGGGTCAGTAATTCGACCTTAAGGATGTCCTTGATAAAAGCCTATCGTGTATGAATATACTGTGGTTTCCTGTCCCCCAAAAATGAATTATTATAATTATAATATTATGGTTTATAATTAAGTTTTAAGAGTGATTATGCGTCATAATTAACATACGTCTATCTTTACCTCAACATTTTATAAGTTAATTTCTGTCTGTATATGATGATGATCATATACAATTAAGGTAGCATTGCAACTTTATAGGAAATTGTTAAGTCCAAAATATATCTTGATTCTTATACTCGAGATATTGTTACAATAAACGTTTGAAAACAAAGTTTATATCTGTATTTAAAATATAAAATATTTTGCGTTTATCAACGCATCTCTCTGAATTACTAATTTTTTCTTAATTGTGAAGCCTGTATTGCCCGCCTGGCAGGACACTGATTCATTAGAAGTTTTCATGTGTCCGGACACCGGCGATGGTGTGGTATTGGCTATTTATTTAACCATGTCTTGGCTTTCATTTAAGATATATTTATTTGAAATGTAGTCACATTATCGTCTACATCTTTGTTTATGCTGACATATAGACCTTTGATGTTACTTTGCACATATGCAAATGAATTACACAATTAATTCACTTGTTTGGAGGCCTTCACACTCCCTGAGATAGCCACCACGTAACTGTAAAAAGGCATATATCTTCAGCTTATATTTCTATCTTTATTATGACATAGAAAACTTCGTTTATTACAATATTTAGATTAAATTAACATTGATCTTCGAAAGATCATAGATCCTATCGATAGGGAGAGCGTCGGCCAAGAAACCTTGTTTAAAATATGAATATCTTTCCTGCCTAATAAGATATAATCTCTGTGATGGATTCACAAAAACTATTTTATCTCTACGTTTCTGATAACATATACAAATATAAGTTTTATTTGCGAATCTCTATTAACTAAGCAATATATCAGAGAGCGTGTTAGGTTCGGTGTTCTATGAACGAAAAGGACATGAGTAGTTTAAGTAGCGAACGCATACAAACGAATAACGATAGTATCTATATAGCAAAATTATTGTCCTGTGGAGTTGATTTAACTTCCAGACACATTTTTTAAATAAATATTAAATGTTTTGTGGCTATTTATGAAAGATATTATTACAAATACCCATTCTACTTGTTAATATCATTAATTAAATTTGCGACAATTTGAGCAAAGAAGTGCGACGACTGGATCATGGTGTACAGGAGGCTGACATGGCAGCAAACACTCTCCAGGCGACCATATATCTTGGATAAGTCGCTCCACAATTTTTGTCGCTTGGACCGTCGACTTCCTATGGCGTCACCTGCTACATATTTACTTCGAATTTCGACATGAAATTACATTATTTCAGAGTGAAAATAGGTTTCATCGTGTTCTACGTGCAGCACCAACATTACAGTAAGTAAATATATCATATTTCTTCATTACTTACGTAATACTAGGAGGATTTGGGTACATTTGGGTAGATTTGGGTAGATTTGGGTAATTCTACGGACCCCCTGGCTTTGCGTAATAGTGGCTTTAGGCATTGTATGTACTTGCTCTATCTATAAATTCATCAAAATCTGTATCACCCCTTGTATGTATGTACTTTACCTAAATAAACATTTGAATTTTGAATTTTAAGTTGTACAGTACCTACAAAAAACGACTAATGTTAATTTTTATACATCTCATGGCAAACATAACATTGGTATCTTTAGAAATGTATTATTTCAATTTTGAAATCCTATTGTTACATCAATGACGTTCGTTATACCTAATAGATATACAATAGGAAACAGATCTCAAAGGAAAGGCTGCCTAAGACATGATGGACTATATCACCCAGAAGTGCAAGGAGGCAGCAGACAACTTTGCCTCAGTGAAAAAGGAAAAAAATCGAAATGCAAACGAAGCCATGACATAGCAAATAAGGCAAACACAACCCAAATTGCTTCACAGCCACATCAGAAGGAAACATTAATGAAGGAACAGATAATGAAACTGAGGATAGGGGCCGACAGATTCACTACAAATGACAAGGAACTCAAAAAGAAATTCCAGGTCTTCACATTAGAGCAAGAAGGTCCTAAATTAAGAGACTATCTAACCAAGCACCACTGGAAGAGATTGAGATTACCAGTGGGGTGGTAAGGAAGCATTTGTTTGAGTTGGATTTGGTCAAAGTCCAAGATAAAATCTCACCTTGGATACTAAAAGAAGATGCAGAAGCACTGTGCCTACCACTTTCAATGGTGTATAGCAAGTCACTGGTAACAGGAGAACTACCAAGAATTTGGATGACAGCTAATGTAGTCTCGATATACAAGGGAGACAGACAGGTGGCACTGAACTACAGGCCCATGTCCCTAACTTGCATACCATACAAGGTTGTGAAGTGTGCAAAAAAAAAAAAAAAAACTACAGGATATTAGAACATCTGGAGAGAGAATTTTGTTATTTTGAGAGAAAAAAGCAAGTTCGTACTCACGAAACTCATCCTTACTTGCTTATAGTAAAGCTATGTACTTTAAACCAGGGATGTAGAACCAAACTGCATTTATAAAAACTTTAAACACAAGAGTGACCACGTGGAGCCGGTACCATAGTTTTGCATTGGCGGGACTCTAAGAAGCAACCAAATTGTGTGCATTAGATTTATTTAAACACAGTAAAAGGGATAATACACTAACGAGGAATAATTAATCGCCCAATTAACAATTTCAGTTCCAGACACTCGGATATAAATGGAGGTCAATAACCTCACGAACACACACACCACAACATGTGTGTGTGTGTGTGTGTGGAGTCTCAGCCCTCTCTCTCTCAGGGAATGCAGTGACGGTCCTTGCATGAAGACATGCGGGAAAAAATGTATACACAGAATCACACTCATTTACTAATATATACTCTCAAACACAAATTATATAAAATTAACACAAATAAAACAAACTGGTATTTTAACTAGGAGAAACATTTACATTAAGAACCACAAATGATAAATTTATATACCAGTCATTACATTAAGAGTGAGCCATTTTTACTTTTTTCCTCATCATCCTTCTTATCTTCCTCATCATCCTTCTTATCTTCCTCATCATCCTTCTTATCTTCCTCATCATCCTTCTCATCTTCCTCATCATCCTTCTCATAATTCTTGTTCTTATCTTTCTCATTTTCCTCATCCTTCTTATTGTCTTCTCCACCTTTATTCTCAGAGTTCTCATTCTTTTTCTCATTGTTAGTTTTTCCACCAAACATATTGAAGACCTTAGCAAACCCAGCACCAATGGCAGCTCCAGAACCAGCTAAGCCGGCTGTTGTAGATGCAGCGAAGCCTGCAGCACCAGCTGACTGTAGTACCGCCACCTGTTACCAACAAATATCAGACATCCAATCCATATGAGCTTGTCAGCATATACATAAATGTGTACAATCATAACAACCTCTATAACATGTGAAAGGTATAAGAACCAGGGCTCAATAAGCATAATTGTAGTCCTAAACTGGTGTGCAGGCCTAGTACTCTGGTGTAGGCCTAGTATTGAACTAGTTTGTGGGCCTAGTTTGTGTATGTATATAAATATGTATGCATATATAAGACTAGTTACTTTCAGGGGACAAGGATTTCTATATATATGTACATATTATCATAGACATTTGTCATCATGCACCATTATTATGAGCCATTATACACAACCACTATTATACACTTTCATACACCACTTATTTATTATAAAGCTATCATACACTGCCATTATACATCACTATGGTATTATTACAATGCCATCATACACTACTATTATTATACTGCTATCATACACCACTATTAGTCATCATACACCACTATTATTATACTGCTATCGTACACCACTATTATTATACTGCCATCATACACCACAATTATTATACTGCCATTATATGACACTATTATCCTAAAGCCATCATTATATATACAACTACCATATGCCACTTTGACCAAAAGACACTACACACAATATTGTGTTTAGTATTATCATATAGCCACCATACACCACTATTTTCATATAGCTACCACACACCACCATTATCATATAGCCACTATGCACCACTATTATCATATAGCCACCATACATCACTATTATCATATAGCCACCATACACCACTATTATCATATAGCCACCATACACCACTATCATCATATAACCGCCATACACCACTATCATCATATAGCCACCATACACCACTATTATCATATAACCACTATACACACCACTATTATCATATAGCCACTATGCACCACTATTATCATACAACCACAATGCACCACTATTATTATATACTATAGCCACCATACACCACTATTATCTTATAGCCACCATATACACTGTACCACTATTATTACAGTCACCATACATAACTATTTACATCAAACCACATGAGTTTATCCGAGGGCCACCATAAATCCAGTGGCCTCGACAAGGACAGAAAGCTGGCAGCTTGTCAAAGGCCCCCAATTTTCTTGAGTTTTTCCGACAATTTTGAAATTCAGCAGTGTTTTGTTATTCACGGCTTTAACGGATAGGCAGTTCCATGCGTTCTTAACCCTAAAGGTGAAAAAGCACCTCCTGTTTCCTGTCATACATTGTGGCTCAGTGAGCTTTAATACATTATCACAAATGATTTTCATAAAACCATCAAACACTAAACAAATCAGATCAGATGTAAACACGTCACACAGACGGTTGCAGTTAGGTCAGTTTATATCTCAAATGCCTGAAATGCTTTGTGCACTAATGGGTTTATATAATATACATTGTGTATCTAGAAATATTCCACTGTACAGTATTATGTTTAAAATGTATTTTATGTAAATAAAAATTATTATTATGTAAATAGCACTGCTATATAGTATAGTGTATTTATCTTGGCACAATCTCTATACCCACCATTACTATCATGCATCCCTATTATCGTATAACCACTAGACTCACCATACTGCCCGCAGCAACTCCACCGCCACTAGCTATAGCTGAGGAAGACATCGCGGCTGCAGCTATGGATCCACCAGCAATGCCTGCTGATGTGAAGCCCACAGCTGAAAGATAGATGATGAATAAACTCAGTAAGTAATGATAGATGAGATAATTCATTTGACATTAATATACTATAAGTACTCAAAGAGAATAAAGTCAGGTATGTATACAGTAAGCATTTTTCTGAACAGTTTCCTTCTGTTTTTCCCTATGCAAGGTCCTTCTGTTTCCACTTGGGGCAGATTAACATTGAGCATCAGTACAGCATAGGATAACCTTGATAACCCTTGGAAGTGATGCTTCCAGTGCCTGCCCTTGGATTACTGGCACCTTGGACAAGCCAAGCACCAGTAACCATAGCACTGATGCTGTAAGAAGCGCTTGGGAGGACTCAATGAGCTCAAAGGTGTCTCTGCCAGAAGTACTATCACTTAGTACTTAAATTTTGGAAGGTACCAACTTGTAAAACTTGGATTGTGGCACTGGATGGTGCCTTCTAAATTCCAAATATGTTCATGTTGTACTTCTGGTAGAACTTTACTCCCTCATGTGACCACTATATCTTAAGATGGAATACAATTATAAAAACCCTTCAAGGAGATATCAGAATGAGAGTGGATCTGGAAAATACCTCCTGGAGGGAGTTAATTCTGGAAAATTTTCACAAGGTCGTCACTGAACTTGTTAAAAAATATGTGCTAAGAAACAAAAAGAGAGAAACAAAAGAAACAAGAGAAAAAAAAAGAACTGGAAGGCTGATACAGGGAATAAAAAATACAAACAAGTAAATGGAGACGGTATCAATCCAGCAGGAATCACAAAGATTATGAAATATACAGACGGGTATTAATTTCAGTCTCCTAGGAAATCAGATCACCCAAAAGAAACTGTGAAAGAAAACTTGCTTAAAAGATTAAGACATAACCCAAGTCTTGTTATGCCTATATGAGAAGCAAAACTAAGACGAGACTCGGTAGGACCTTTAAAAGATAAGACCAAGTTATAATTGATGACAAAACAAAGCAGCCAACACTCAAAATGAATACTTTACATCAGCGCTCATACTAGAAAGATCAGACATCCCAATACCCACACAATTACTGGTATTTGAAGCAGGGGAAAAGAATGAATTAAGGGACATTCTCATAATGTGCAAAATAATCAGTGAAGAGCATTGACAAAGGCATCCACAAACCCAGGTGTGGGTGGAATTCAATAAAAAATCATAAAGGGACTGGTCAATGAACTGTGTCTATCACTGAAACTTCTATTCAGAAAATCTTGGGACTAAGGGAAAGTCTACATGGACTGAAAATATGTAAATGTCAATCCCCCATCTTCAGAAAAGGCAGAAAGCTTCAGTAGTAGTCAGGGAAAGTTGAAAATTCCAGTTTGGTAGCAGGATGCTGCTTCTGGAAACGTTTCTTTTAAGACTGCTCATAGCCCAGTCGATAGTCCTATGACCTCACACACGTGGGGTCCACGGTTCGAGACCCAGACAGCTCAGGTGAATGGAATGTTTATTTCCATGGAAGTGTGGATGGCAATTTTTATGAATTTAAATGGTCAATTGACTGGCAAATTTCTTCAATATTGATAATGCAGCCCTTCTATGAAGGGCATAATAATACACATCACAACTATCATAAAGACAACAACACTACCATACAGAAGATTGATAAAGAAAAGGATCAGGGGTTATGATTTACCAGTCATTAAAAGTTGCACAAGTGTGAGCTGTAGTAAAAAAAAAAAAAAAAAAAAAAAAAAAAAAAAAAAAAAAAAAAAAAAAAAGCAGCCAAACCCCTAGAAACAGTGAATCAAACCTTTAAATTTAAGGGAAAGAAAATGGTTATTTAACTGTACAAGTTTCTGGTGTGCCCCATTTGAACTACTGTACCCAAGCATCGCAACTTCACCTTCAATAGGACACATCTGCCTTGAAGAAAGTGCAACACAGAGCAAAAATAATCATCCCAGAACTAAGTCAACTCTGATACCAGGATCAATTGAGGGGCCACAGGAATAACAACACAACCACCAAACATAACAGGGCTCATCCCACCAAGCCCTTTAAAATACTGAACACGTTGGAGGATACTACTACTTCGGAGGATAGACTACTTCTTTAAAAGGTCAAATGTAACGCATACAAGGGGCAACAGCTTCAAGCTCAACAAGCCACAATGTAGGACAGAAAACAAGACATACTTTTTTACCCATCAGGTTATAAATCCATGAAACTGCCCACTTGCTGAAGCCATAAATGATAAGACATTACTTCATTTCAAAATCCAGCTGGAAAAAATACTATGGAACAAAGAGAAATCATTTTACACTTTCGGTGGCCCGGCGGGGCATCCAAATTGCACCGGAAGATAGGCCGAGCATTTCCGGTGAGCACACAACCCAATGTTAAACTCATTAACTCTCAGTGTTTATACTTAATAATAGGACATTGCAAAAGTTTTGCATGACGACATTTGCGTCATCAGGAACTCTGCTTGTTTTGGCTTTATTATGCATTATGCAGTATCAGGATGCAAAAGTGCATTAACAAGCCACTGGCTTCTTGTCTGTTGAGGCCACTAGAGAAATTGTAGTCCTCAAGTTAATCAGGTAAATTGAGATTCTTATGAGCTCATCGCAGTTCAGTTGGCAGTGTGTGCGCCCTGGCAAATCCAGAGATGTGGGTTCGATCCCACAGTACAGTTTAATTTTTTTTTTGAGATATATACAAGAGTTGTTACATTCTTGTACAGTCACTAGTACACGTAGTGTTTCGGGCAGGTCCCTGGAATATGATCCCCGTGCGAAGAATCATTTTTACAACCAAGTACCCATTTTACTGTTGAGTTAAACAGAGGCTACAGTTAAGGATTTGCACCCAGTAAATCCTCCCCGGCCAGGATACGAACCCATGACAAAGCGCTCGTGGAACGCCAGGCGAGTGTCTTACAACTACACCACGGAGACGGTGGTAAATATTTTTCTCATAGGCCTATCATGTTCATGTGATTTCATGTTGCTTTTTTTGTAAGTGAATCAGTTATAGAGACAACAGGCAGAGGGTTAAATAACAGTACATTTCTAGAGGTAGCAAGCTAGACTTATCTAACTTAAGTAAAATCCATGTTAATAGCTCAAACATCAAGTTCACAGCTGATATAAGGATCTAGGAAAAAAGCAGGAAACAAAAAAGATATTTTTGCATTGCAAAAATGGTCTACATGAACTTTACAGATACTGTAATAAAAAGGCTGGCAAATGCTCTTTGATATTGAAAAATGCAAGACTCTAGATATTCAACATAATACACATCACAGCTAACATACTCCCAATACAGTCTTTAAAACGGATTCAAACAACAAAATTAAAATAATGTAAGTTATATACCTGTATTACACCTTTATTTACCTGAATTCAGGTAAATTCAGATGTAATATATAACTTAAAATATACTAGTTATCATACATATTGTTATAGCAATTTTTGTGTGTGAAAGGAATCTAAGTGTGAACTTATAATATAAATTCACGTACAGTAACAAAATAAAGAAATGAGCAACTCTTTTTCTAAATGTAAGACACCAGGAGAAATTTAATTCTGTTTCCCCAAAGAAGAAAAAAAATTATATAAATGATTTTACACCAATAAATCTAATTATTATTTCGTTAATGTTAATTCAATTTGCAATATCCACTCCACT
>WNGS01000690.1:10654080-10680985 GCA_020271785.1 Procambarus virginalis | reverse complement strand
AGATGGGGAAGAAGACAAAGGAGATATGGCAGACTGGGTAGGAAGGGGGGAAATCCCAGATGGAGAACCGGGAGGGAGACCATCTGGGACAGGAGGCAAAGGAATAGGGGAGGTGGAGGTGGGTGTGGTCGGGTTTAAGGCCTGGAAACGGTTGTGAGACTGAGGAAGACGGGAAGGACGAGGAGAGGTAGAACGCAACACGCAAGCATAGGAGACGCTCGCGAAAGGGGTGAGATGACAAACTTGGCGTCTCGCTTCAGGAAAAGACAGACGATCACGGTGCTTCAAGTTGAGGACGGCTTCCTCGAGTTTGTAGTGCATACACGAGCGGGAGAAGGTAGGGTAGGCTTCACCGCAATTGAAGCAGCGAGCTTGGGGAGAAGTGCATTCGGACTTAGAATGACTATCGT
The DNA here is from genome assembly GCA_020271785.1 of Procambarus virginalis. Taxonomy (NCBI): domain Eukaryota; kingdom Metazoa; phylum Arthropoda; class Malacostraca; order Decapoda; family Cambaridae; genus Procambarus; species Procambarus virginalis. The sequence continues at coordinate 10,680,575 of WNGS01000690.1, read as the reverse complement.
CCCCACACAAGGGACACAGGTACTGGTGCATTTGAGGACACCGTGCCCGAACTTCCAACACTTATTGCATAGTCTAGGAGAGGGAATGTACTCCTGAACAGAGCATCTGGCACCAGCAAGAATAACAGAGGGCGGAAGGGCCTTACTATCAAAGGTGATTTTTACAACTCGAAGGGGCTGATGGCGATGACCACGAGGGGGTCGAGTAAACGTGTCCATCTGGAGGACAGAATGGCCTTGGGCTTCGAGGATATGTTTAATATCCTCCTGGCAATCTTTGAGGTCCCGAACACCAGTTGCAACATGGTGTGGGAGGAGAACAGTGCCAACACTGGCATTTAACCGAACGTTCTTGGAGACCCGGACAGGGGTCTCGCCAATGCAGGACAAAGCGGCTAAGCGAGTAGCTGCATCCTGAGAAGGAGCAGCGACGACACGCGTACCGTAACTGGTGGAGTTAAAAGTAACAGAGGCATCTACTGAATCAAAAAGGTGTTTATGGAGGGAGAAATCGTCAGGAGTAGAATCCAAATGATGGAGATCAAAGTATTTAGCCCACGTAGCGGGACCAAACAAGGCGTTGTAAGTACTATTATGGGAAGGGATTGTGCGAGTGCGGCCGTGGTGGGAACGGCGATGAGAACCCCTGGAGGTCACGGGGGTAAAAGGCGCATTAGTCACAATGAGAGACGAAGCCGCGCCAGGGGGACGAGGTAGTCACCACTGGGGGCCTGGGGCTCAACCCAACCACAGAGGAGGGAGGGGGAGCCGAGGGGAGGAGTCAGAGAAGCCAAAGGAGGAGCAAGGTCGGGGCCCAATGTAGCGGAGGCTACAGAGCCCGGTCTTCCAACACGGACCAACTCGGGGGCTTCGTCGCCCACCCCACGAGCCTGAGAAGGTAAAGCAGAAACAGGTGAAACAGTATTTATCATCGCTACGAAAAGGAATATTTATTCACGAATGTGCCCCACACCCACCATGGAGCCACAATTAGAGGCAGGACACCCAACAAGAAGCTATCGCCGATCATGCCGGGGCCTCCCAGGGGTGCGTCGTGAGTATACGCCCCACAAACACCACCTTAAGAACTGACAGTCCGTCGAGATCGGGTTCAGTGACGAAAGGGGGATTGACAATAAAAGGTTCCCCTCACTCTCGACGTTGGGTACTACAGTTCTACGGGTGCAAGAGTGTGCCTCCCCAAGCACCCGGGCGTCAAAATAGAGGAAGTCCAAAGGAATAACCAAAACAAGCAAAAGGCCGGCAGGAAACGGAAAGCAGACAGGAGAAGAGGGGGGAGAAAAACGAAACAGAAGGAAAAGGAAAAAGGTGCTCAGCAAAATTGGAGAGGACAGCAGCAGGAGCACAAGGCTACAAAAGGACAGAGGACTGTCCCAAGGAGCATCACACTCCGGCAGCCGCCCACTAAGCCCCCCTCACGGCATCAATAAGCTGAGCGGGGAGGGGGGTTTACAAGATGTAAAAACTTGTATATACCGTATAAATATCTGATGTACTAAATGCATAACTGCTAATCAAATATAGGCCAAGAAAATTCTAGATGAGAGAATGTTGCTTTATTTTTATCACTCCATCCTCCAAATAAAATGGGCAAATACACAGGATAAAACCTTACCACCACAATACAAAGAATAATTATGAAAAAAAAGGAAAAACCATGAAATCCATCCAAGTCCTCACTGCATCTTTTAAAGGCCTGTAAACAGTGTTTACCCGAGAGCACTAACACTAGTGGCCTCGGCAAGGACAGGAAGCCAGCGGGTTGTTGAAGGTCTTCCATGTTTGCCTTGTGTGTGTGAGGAATTGGAAACCAGTCAACACAAAATCCATTAGAACCGAGTGACATTTCTCGGAGCAATTTATCACTGCTAATAAACAGTCAATTACAGTACTGTACTGTACCAGAAAACTGAAATACTATATTGACAAATTACAAAAATGCTACCTTACAAACATTGACAAATTACAAAAATGCTACGTTACAAACATTGACAAATTACAAAAATGCTACCTTACAAACATTGACAAATTACAAAAATGCTACCTTACAAACATGTACCATAAAAAGAAGCCAAGCTGAGAAGACAACATGGTATTGCATTTGGCGTGTACTGTGGCTGCTTGCGTAGAGGAGTTGCGACCTGTGGATGACCTCTTAAATACCCATAGGGTGTGTGTATGCAGCTAGGCGCAATCCGATTCGCTCTTTCTTTCATACAAATACTTTTATACTTTTACAAGAAGGTTATATATGAACTGCAATTGTAATACTGAATGTATGATTTTATGATTTGCTTTATGCCTTTCCCAATTAAAAAACTCAAGTATATCAGAATACATATACAGTAATATTCATCCCCTCTTGAGATTACATAATGATTTCTTTTACAGAGTATTTTGTAGTAATGATTAATTTAACAAGCAAATTATGAATATAAAATATATATATATATATATATATATATATATATATATATATATATATATATATATCTATATATATATATATATATATATATATATATATATATATTATATAATATATAATATAATTATATAATATATATAATATAATATATATATATATATATATATATATATATATATATATATATATATATATATATATATATATATTATAACATATTATAATGTACTGTATGTATGTTAGTTACCACGTAACATGCATAACACCTCTAACCTAAATACTGCTGCAAAACTGTATGATCTCAGTCCTATGGATTTTTATTTCCAATGAACCTTAGCAAAGTCGTTTCCACTACAACTCTTGCACAACATTCTTGTTTATCTAGCCAACACTTTTGACATTAGTTTCACTTAACTTGCCATTTTGTTCGTAGTCATTTATACCATCTTTATTATGTTATGTGCCAACTTCTGGTTTATTTTGGTTACCATCAATTACCTCATCTATCTTAATTTAGTCGTCATTGTTCTCAGTCTTATCATTCTGCTTGCTATCATAGATTTACAAAGGTTACTTTCTCTCTTTATCTTGCTCCTTATCTTCCTCTGTTAAGACATCGATGGCCTTAGCAACTCCTACACCTACGGTAGCTCCAGCCCCTGCTAAGGCAGCTGTTGCAGCTGCACCAATCCCTGCTGCACCAGCTGACTGTAGTACTGCCACCTGTCATCAATATATAGTATATCATGAGAACATGTAAACCCTTTTACATTTCTGCCCCTTACCAATTTTGGGCACTACCAGAGTCTTGGGGGTCAAATGCAAATAGCTTAGTGATAATTTACTTCCAATGCATACTGCGAAGTTACTATACATTGTAAAGTTTTCGATTTGGTAAAGCTTTTAAGCTTGAGTTTTTTACTTTATGATGGTACAGTATTTTCAAAATGTAATAAAAGCAAAATAACAAAGGCGAGTTAAGATTAGCCAACATGACGTTGAAAATCATGACTACAGTCATTATTGGAACATTCTGGTATTTTCTTTAAATGACTGTAGGCGTCACAAAAATGCTAAAGGGTTAAATAAAATGTCCTTGCTTTTTACAATCATAACTAGTGAAAATAATAGGAATTACAGATACATACTGTACTACATATTCAATGTTAATCATATTGACAACACACACACAGAGTGGAAGCTGTAAAAATTAAACAAAGTAATATTTGAAAATACACTAAGATATCACTGCTCATGACGTAGGAAAGACCTGGGTAAATACTGGTTTTGAAACCGTTATTGATTTCTGAAACAAATTACCAGGTAACAATTGACATGGGATTCATAAATGATTTGAAACAATACAACCACCCCATACATCCTCAAATACTCACCAAGCTGCCTGCAGCAATTGCTCCACCATTAGCTATGGCAGCAGAAGACATCATGCCTGCAGCTATGGAGCCACTGGCAATGCCTGCTGATGTAAAGCCGACAGCTGCAAAATAAAGCCTGTACTGTAGTAATGGTAGCAAAGACTTCCCTGATTAAACTAACTACCAATATATATTACACTTGGTTCTACATGAGAGTAATTAGTGAAGTTATCCAGTCTCCTATACTTAAATATCTTAGTTTGCAAAAAATTACAAGCTAAGCAAATTATCCTCTTCACTCTTTTCTTCCCCTCTTCATTGCTTGATTAAGTGTGGATCATTCTGTGTTCATTACTAATACAGTACAGTACAGTACAGTGGAACCTCGAGTGACAAGTGACTCCAGTTGCAAGCATTTCGAGTAACGCGCGAGCCACTCGCAGAAAATTTGTCCCCATTAACGAGCAAACCACATGGTGCTTCCTAACATTCCCACTGGTTCTCGGATGCCTCCGACGACAATGTTGTTGTTGTTTTGCAAGACGAGCATTTCACATGACGAGCTCGGTGCCGGAACGGCTTAAATTCGTTAATCGAGGCACCACTGTACTTATAAAATCAAAATATTAATTTATTTAAACTGCACAGTATGAAAAAAAAGGGATAACCCAGGGAAACAGAAAATTAGAGCTTATCAAGATCCCCTGTACAGAATACGGTACTGTTCTACAATCTGTGCATTTTAAATTGTTATAAGATGAATGGGATTCATCCTGTAATGATTCAACTGTTATACATCTGTACTCTATACATTTACTGGCACCTTTTGTATGTTTCAGAAGGGTACAATATAGCATTTTTGTGGTAATGCAGTTTTTGTGAATGAGAGTTAATCTAGCTCAAGTAACTTTTCCTTATCTAAACCCCTAAAATTGCCCAATCACCATCACACCAGCTTCCTCTGACTAGCCAGTATGTATCGTGAGTGATGCTTTGGAAGGTGAATGTGACATTCCTGGGGCCCCTTAGTAGACAAGAGGCATATGTACTCCGTAACATGTCAAGTAGGAAGGGACAAAATAATATACCAAGTTAATGCCATCTAAGAGTGTCCACAACATTGTTTTATATGCAGTCATATTTGTTACATCAATTGTCATTACATAATTCCATGTTATGACACAGCTGTGTGGGTTAGCAGCACCACCAGCAGTTGAGGAATTTGTTGTAATCATGTCCATGCTCGATGAGCTGATTACTGTAAATGATAACTCATTTGATTCCGAATATTTTTAATTCGTTATTTGAATAAACACAAACTGGACAGCTCTTTCCATAATTCAGTTGCTATGATGCTTTTTAGCCATGACTTATAAGCTACAGACACACAGTAAAAACTATCACTTCAACAAAGCCTGTCTATGGGTGACCAGTACCTATTGCAAGTAATATTAGCCACACAAGGAATGACCCACATCAGTAAACTTTGCAATTGCCTAAGCATTTGCTTGCCAAAATTCATTGGGTATAGGTTATCTTGATATGATTTCGGAGCTTTTTAGTGTCCCCGCGGCCCGGTCCTCGACCAGGCCTCCACCCCCAGGAAGCAGCCCGTGACAGCTGACTAACACCCAGGTACCTATTTTACTGCTAGGTAACAGGGGCATAGGGTGAAAGAAACTCTGCCCATTGTTTCTCGCCGGCGCCTGGGATCGAACCCAGGACCACAGGATCACAAGTCCAGCATGCTGTCCGCTTGGCCGACCGGCTCCCTCAAGCCGGTCGGTAAATGGTAAATGTAACAAGTAAATGTAAATGGTAAATGTAACAAGAAATATTATCACCCTGGACATCATGCCATCACAGCATATTGACTCGGAAAGTGTCATACTGAACTCAGGCAGATCACAAACTGGTTTTTGTTCATTCATTCTCACCTTAAAATCTGCATATTTCATACTTGTTAACTTTTAAACAACCACACAATACAATAAGCATCACACATTCTTACAACATATCAATGGTAAAGGTAGGTTTTAATATCCATATGTGAAGAACCTCCAACAAGAGATGACCCACATGGCACCCTTTAAGCCATATTGTTAACTATACATGCAACTGTAATATTATCCTTTTTTAACACTTTAAATACCTCATCATATGGTGTTAATTTGCTATCATGCTACTTGTTTCTCCATTTCTAACATAACAAATCAGAAACCCATTCAATATTTGGTTTAGATTAGAACAAGAACAGTGTCAAGGTAGTATTGGTACGATTGTGGTACACCTCAATATTTTGCTCACATTAAGTTGACTGTGTTAACTGTTTTCAGTGCCAGCAAAAGATGTTCTTGTACTGGTACAAGTCCCATCATCAGAGACAGGAAGCCTGTTAGGTTTATTGAGGTCCACCTTGACCAGCTATTGACCATTCCCAGGATCAACCCATAACAGTTGCCCAACTCCCGGGTACCTATTTACTGTTAGGTGAACAAAAGCATTAGGCGAAAGGAAATGTGCCCAAACATTTCTCTCCCACCTAGGACAGGATTCTCTATTGTGAGTTGAGAACATAGATCACTGTACTACAAGATCCAAGGTGTTGATATAACCACCAGACACACTGGGCTGGTGCATGACCAATATCACATCCACAAACAGACAACCAACAAACAACTGCTTTCACAAGAGTGTACTCATGTATTTAGCCTGATCCAGTTCCCAGCCAGGACAGAAATGATTTGGTCAATCTTTCCTTTCACGTTAGACCTCTGTTCTAGCAGTAAATATGTACCCAGGAGTAAGGTAATTGTGATGGGTTGAATCCTGGGGAAGGTCAGCAGTTAATCTCAAGAGACCTTGTAATAACCAGAAGAAACTCTGCTACCAATTGTAATATATCAAAAATTTTGAAAAAGAAAGAAAGGAACTCGTAGAGTGAGGGAGAGTCAGGTGGAAGGGAGGAGTGAGGAAGAGGATGGTCAGGAGAAAGGGAAAGTTTAGAATGAGAGAAAATGGGTTAGAGTAGGTAAACTAGGTAAGCGGTAGACAGAAAAGGCAGAAGAGTAGAAAGCGCTGCCACCATCCATTCAAGATTTATTTATAAGACAAGGAATGGAACTTGTCTGTCCAACAATATATTCAGATGTTATCAAGTAGCCACTGTAAGCATATAAATCACAGTCAAGAAGTTTTAAGTTATAATATTTAACAAATAAATTTCAGTGCTCTCCACTCTAACTTTTACTATATCCAAGATCTAGGGATCAGAATTAAAGACAATTTAAAAAGTTAATCAATTATTAATTTGTATGTATATATTAACACTATCGCGCACCCCACGAGCGCGCCGCAGACTTTGACGTCATGGCCCTAATGGTGCGGGCGAGCGTGCGGCGACGCCTAAATGTGTATACTCGTTTCAGTTTTCTCACCTTAATTCTGGTGCTACAGCATTCGTTTTGGTATCATTGTGTTCGCAATTAAATTCCCTGCAAATGTATATGCATATAATGTCCAAAAGCCTGACGAGACTCCCCACAGCAAAGCCTAAAGTTGGAAACGTTACCCGTGAGCTCCCAAAATCAGTAAAATGTTTATACTCGTTTCAGTTTTCTCGCCTTAATTCTTGTGCTACATCGCTCGTTTTGGTATCATTGTGTTTGCAAATGAATTCCCTACAGGTGTATATGAATATAATGTACAAAAGCCTGGCGTGCCTCCCCACAGGAAAGCCTAAAGTTACCCGTAAACAAGCACCAATTTGTACACTGCAAAATGTTCGCAATAAAAAGGCGCATATTTTAGAGCTAGTCTCATAAAAATAGAGCAATAAGTGGAATTTTAACAAATGTTTTAATTCTTGAAGCTCATCATCATAATTATTTATATCTTTATAGTGTTCTGACAAATTTTTGTGTTACATCTTTCATTTTGGTATCAAATTGTTCGCGACGTAAAGGCGTGCATTTTAAAACTAGTCCCAACATAATACCACAATAAATAGAATATTAACAAATATTATAAAATTTTGAATAAAAACCTATTTATAAACGTATAAGTGTTTGGACATCATGTTTCACGTTACATCTTTCATTTTGGTATCAAATTGTGCGCATTTTAAAGACGCTTATTTTGATACTATCCCGAGGTCGATTGGATAAAAAATGAATTTTATACAAATATTTTTGTAGTGGACGCAAGTCCGGTCCACGGTTAGGACTCGGGAGAAAAAAAAATGGACGAACATCAGGTCCAAAGTGACCGATAGTGTTAAAGAAATATTCACAATGATATGGATATCATAACTACTATTACACTTGATGTTCAAATATCAACATTAATTGAGACCGAGTCACCACACAACAAATTGAGCAACTACGGCTGACTGCCCATGAAAATCACACTTACTTAAATTGGAAAACACCAAATATAGTCAACTTTACATACTCACTCACCAAGTCTGATTACAAGATGGTTAGCAAGGAGGGGTGATACAGCTGACAGTTTCCCCACTGGCCTCGGAGACAGGCCTGAGTAGACCTAGCAAGGATCCTCTCTCCCAGTCCGTGTATCTATCTACGATGTACTGTACAATTCCATGGGTATTTAAGGGGGGAACCTGGAGGTAAACTCTGCCTACTAGGAGGCTATCTCCTGGCAAAAATCTAGACACTTGTGATAGCTATAGGTACATTGATCAACAAATACTGTTAGCTGAAAGTAACTACTGTATTTCCATTTTGACTTTCAAATTTAGAGTTGTCAAAGCATCCGCAAGTTCAATGTCATTTTTAATATTCATGAATCGACCTTTGTCAGAAAATCAAGTTCGTTTAAGATGACTGAACAAGGTGGTGCTGCCATACTATAGGGACATATCATTGGCAGCATACATAGCAAATCAGTTAATAATGAAAAATACTCAATGAATTGTGAATAGAAAATGAGCAACATGTACCAATAATATTCAATTTTTTTTAGTTCATTATGCACCCCCATCCATACCCATCTTGTAGCAAAATACAAAAAAAGCAATGACACTCAATAAAAATCAAATAAGGGCATTTGAGACAATCAAAATCTTAAATAATGAGGGCGACCTACAGTATAGCAAAGTAGCTTGTGTGGTTGGATCTCTATAAATGCCAAGTTTGATTTCTGGGCAAGGTGAGGTGTTCAGGAACATTTTGTGAAAAGGAAAAAAATGTTCAGGAACAGCTTACCCCCAACAATGGTAAACCATGTATGTAAATGGAACATACCTGTCAAGGCAACCGGTGCAGCAAGCACAGCACCAATACCACCAGCAACAGCAGCTAATCCATACCCCACAATCTTTAAGCCCAAAGGCATCTGCTCCTTAGGAGTGGAAACGCGTCTCTGGTCGGAGTACTTGCTGCTGCTGTTATAACTATTGCTTTCCTGGTAGAAATAATAGACTTGGGCAAGTTCTTTAACTACTCCAAATTAAAAAAAATATACTTAAGTGTGCTTTTCTGATTTTACCTAATAGAAATTATTATTAAACACTAAAATAAAGGTGACCAAAAGACTACTGTCATGATTAACACGGATGGTATTGAGGATACGTAAAATTACAGAAATAAGTAAAGTTTGTTTTAAAAAGGAGCATTAGAATTACAGCAACAAAACTGAGAAATGTTATAATATTTTATTTATACAATACACTGTATACAACATGTTGGGCATATTAAAGTTGTAATGTAGTAGGCAAAATAATTTATTATATAAAACCACTAATTATGTACTGTATAGCATTTCAGGCAGTACAGTACTTAAAAGTTTTTAGTTACTTTAAATTGTTGATTATTAGAAAACTTAATACTATATATAATGTAAGCTAACAAGCAACAGCTATTACCTGTGCATCAGATTCTAATAGGTCCATAACGAGCCTATTGACAGGCAGGTCTTCCGGTTCGGGTCCTTCATGACGCCTCCTAAAGGGCACAAAACATTAGCTAAAAATTGGATGCTCTTTTACCGTTCCCAATAGGACTCCAATCACACAAAGGCAAGTTAATTTGCCAAGTTCAAACATAGTACCGGTAAAAGTAAAATACATACTGGATTTTTCTTTCAGGGCGATTAGAAAGGTTGCTCTTTCACTATGCCTTTGAATCATGTCTCATTGAAATCATTGGCAAATCCCATTCTGTTGACATTGTTTGTCTTAAAAGAATTTACTGTAAAATTCTCTTGTGCGCCCCATCTGGACTACAGTATCCAAGCATGGAGACCCCACCTTCAAAATGATGTACTGTATCTGCTTTGGATAAAGTTCAACAAAGAGCAGCAAAAATCATCTCAGAACTAAGTCAATTGTTATACCAGGATTGGCTGAGGGCCACAGGACTAACACTACAAACCAGACATAATAGGACAAATCCTCAAGACCTTTAAAATACAGTATTGAACAAGTTGGAGCATATTAATCCAGACTATTTCTTTAAAAGACCAAATAATAATAATTTTTTAATATAATAATTAATAATAATAATAATAATAATAATAATAATAATAATAATAATAATAATAATAATCACAATGGGTTGAGAGATTACATATAATTGGTATTTGTACATTCTTGCAAAGTCACTAACACACACACACGCATTTCAGGCAGTACTTAAACTAACATATCACTTAAGATGAAAAGCTACCTTTTATACCAACAAATAGCAAGGTTTTATATCAACCAATAATACAAATATAAACTGACAGGTGAATACCCTGTCTTCAAATGTAATGCATACAAGGGACAACAGCTTTAAACTCTAAGTTACAATGTAGAACAGAAAACAGGACACTGGTGCCTAGTTAAAGGTTCCCCATTGTTCTTAAGAATGTTTTTCCAGCTGAATTTTAAACTTTAGTAATGTCTTGATATTATGGCTTCACTGGGTGGGCAATTCCATGGAGTTATCATATTATATGGGTGAAAAAGCATCTTCTGTTTTCTGTCCTAAAATTGTGACATGTTGAGCTTCAAGCCCCCTTCCATGCATTACAATTGATTTTTTATGGAAATGGTCTGGATTAATATTTTCCAATTTGTTCAGTATTTTAAAGATCTCTCTGAGATCAACCCTGTTCTGACTGGATTTGCAGTGTTAGTCCTGTGGCCCTCAACCATTCCTTGTATGATAGTTGACTTAGTTCTGGAATGACTTTTGTTCCTCTTTGTTGAACTTTATCCAAAGCATACATCCTAAGTGCAGGGTCTTTGTACTTGAAAACAGTAGTTCAGATGAGGGTGTACCAGAAACTTGTACAGTTAAATATCAAATATTTTTTCCATGAAGTCAAAGGTTCTTTGATTATTGCTAGCGTTTGATTTTTTTGTTAATGGCAGCTCCTATTTTGTTGAGCAACTTTCAATGGCTGGAGAATTGTAATTTCCTTGGTCCTCTTTCATCATCACTCTGCTGCATGATTGTGTTGTTGATATGACAGTTATTTACCTGAAAGCCACTAACACTAGTGGCCTCGACGAGGACAGAAAGCTAGCAGCTTGTCAAAGGTCTCCCCATTTGCATTGATCTTTCCCAGGAAGATTTTAAATCCTAACACAGTTTTGGCATTTACAGCTTTGGCAGGTAGGCAGTTCCATAGGTTTATAATCCTGTGGGTGAAAAAGCATCTGTTCTGTCCTACATTGAAGTTTGTTGAGCTTGAAACCATTGGTCCTTGTTTGTGTTACATCTGACCTTTTGAAGAAATTCTCAGGATTGACATCCTCGAACTTGTTCAGTATTTTAAAAGTTTCAATGACATTCGCCATGTCATGCCTGGCATGGTTGTTAGGCCCATGGCCCTCAACCGTTCCTGATACGAGATGACTTAGCCCTGCAATGACTTTAGTTGCCCAGTGTGGCACTTTCTCCAGAGCAGCTATATCCTTTTGAAAGTGAGGTCTCTATGCTTGGATACAGTAATGCAAATGGGGGCACATCAGAGATTTACACAAAGGTACGCTTGATTATTCTGAGGGTTTGGTTGGCTTTTCTGACTGCTGCTCCTACCTGCTGTGCAACTTTCAGTGAGTGGTGGATTTTGACTCCCAGGTCCTTTTCTTCATCAATCTGCTGTAATGGAATGTTACTAATTTAGTAGTTGTGGCATGGGTTGTTATGCCCCACATGCAAGGTCTTGCACTTACTGATATTAACAAACATTTGCCAGTCTTCTGACCATTTGTGGAGTTCAGGTAGATCTCTTTGTAAGGATTCAATATCATCATTTCCCACTTTACCATAAATCTTTGTCATCTGCAAATTTGATGATGTGGTTTGTAATATTCTCAGCTATGTCATTAATATAAATGACAAAAAGGTTGGCTCCAAAATGGACCCCTGAGGTTACCACAGTTCTCCATTCAGATTCATACACATTTAGCACGACCCTTTGTTTTCTTTGTTTCCACAATTATTTTATCCATTCTGGTATTTTCCCCATTTATTTCATGGGCCTGTAATCTCCTTGCAGTCTTTCATGTGGTACCTTATGAAAAGCTTTAGCAAAATCCATGTATTACAGCCATTGGAAGGCCTTCGTCTGAGTAGCTGGTGACCTTTCCAAAAACGTGAGCAGGGTTGTTAGGCAGGATCTATTTTTAACAAACCCATGTTGTGTTGATTGTACAAGAATGCTCACTGAAAGATGGTGAATGATTCCCTCCTAGAGAATTCTCTCCATGAGCTTGCAGGTGTATGACGTCAAACTGATCGACCGGTAGTTTTCTGCCGAGCTCTTTCTGAGTTTTTTTTTTAAATAGGGGCGACATTTGCATATTTCCATTCAAAGGGGGACTATCCCTTGGTCAAGAGATTTTATTTATAACCTTGTGTGTGAAAAAGCATATGTTCTCAGTCCTATAGTTATGATATTCTTATTTCCTGGCATGCAGGTCTTGCATTTTCAATATTTACAACTATTTGCCAGTGTTCTGACCATTTGTGGAGTACATTTAGTTTTCTTTGCAATGTCTCAATATAATTTTTGCTTCTTACTCTACCATAGATCTTGATGTCTACAATTTTGAGGATGTGGGTTGTAATGTACGTCATTGATACACACGACAAATGTTTGGGCCTTAATATGGAACCAGATTCATTTCCATTTAGGACAGCCCTTTGCTTTCTTTGACAACCATTTTTTTACACATTCTAGTATTAACCATTTATTTAATGTGCTTGGACTTTCCTTGCCAAGAAAAGCCTTCATCAGTACTTTACATCAGTGTTCACACTGATGTAAAGTATTTATTCAGAGTATTGACTGCCTTTTTATTAATTATAACTCAGTGCTCTCACATTTCAAGGGACCTTTGTCTTTCCTTATATACTGTATAAGTATAAAAATACTTGGGATCTTTATTAATATTTTAAGCAAGCTTTCTTTCACAAATTCTTTAAATGCCCAGATCAATTGAAACCTTACTGCAGCATATTGCGTAATCCATATGAGGATCATAAATACAAGATTTGACTCATGTCTTTCAGGATGCCAACATGAGCAGAATTATATCTAGGAACATTAGAATATGCTGTAACACAGACAGTGAAATGTAGCCTTTCTGGCATGGTGCTTTGTTGAGTGACTTTGGTGGGCGGAAAAGCTAGATTATAGAAAACAATCATATAAAAACAGCCCTAATGAGTTTAATTATTTAATTCCTCAGTACCCTTAAAAACTATAGATGTTACTGTATATAGCCTCAGCTGTAAAGCCTGTAGGCAGACCGACTTTATCATAGTGCTTGTTTTATAATCCTTATGTTATGTACACAACAAGACCTACATCCCAGAAGGATATAAATAATTTATGTTGTTGGGAGCAGCAAGCATGTACAGTATTTAATCTTATCAATGCCCTAGGCCAACTTCTAACCTTTCCCACAATACAACCCAGAATTGCCTAACTCCCTGGTATCTATTTACTGCTAGGTGAACAGAGGCATCAAGTGAAAGGAAACAGGTCCAACCATTTCTGTATTTCTGGATCTTCAATTGTAAGCCGAGGATGTAGACCACTGTGCTCCAAGGCCCATGGGCTTTCCACATTTTCCCTCAGAAAAGTAATGCCATTTTGAACCTCTGTACAGTATATGGAAACAGAGACAAAGATTTTTTCCTTACCTGCAGAGCGGGCAATTTATGGCATGTTTGAGATCACGGATCTTAACAAGACACCGTCTGCAGAAAGTATGGCCACAGGCAGGAAGAGCAACGGGAACACGACGATACGCGTCAAACCGGTTCTCACACACCGGACAGTTCCTCCAAGAATTACCTCCCATTTTGGCCTGTAAGGGAAATTATGAGTTACCAACCAATGACTTTTAGACACATTTATTACATTTCACTTCAATTGTATCATTCATACACAATCTGATAAGTAAATGTAATTATAAATATAATTGTATAATTATAAATGTAATTATAAAATGGCCTTTATAATTATACAATTACATTTGAAATTACTGTACAGTATATGATTACATTTGTAATCATACTATTATATTTGTAATTATACAATTACATTTATAAAAGTGAAGGAAATACTCAAACTGGGATAAGTTTAAAGTGTAGATAACAGGGCAATCAAAGATATAGTGTTGGAGAGTATGTCCCAGCTCTTGTTCACATAGTTTACAACTGGAATGTTCACCACTGGCGGAGATTCATTACTTGCAGCCACCTGCCATAGATATCAATATTCCAGCCCAATTCTGGCAACACACTGTATAATAAATGCTTAGCATTTTATTTGGCTTAACCAAAAATGCACCCTTGTATATTTTTGCTGTTATTACTATATTATATTATTATTTTACTAATATTTAATATATATCTGTACTGTTGCTAAAACTACAGATTATATAATGTAGTAGTCTATGCCTGTCATCATTAAGTACCACTTTGATATTGTACTAGCCTAGTTCTGCTTGAGGGGGGTTGAGCCCTGGCTCTTTGGGCCCACTTTTCAACTGTCAATCACCTGATTCCCCCCCCCCCCCAGGAAGCAGCCTGTAGCAGCTGTCTAACTCCCAGGTACCTAATTTACTGCTACGTGAACAGAGTCATCAGGGTGAAAGAAACTGCCCATTTGTTTCCGCATGCGCCGGAGATCGAACCCGGACCCTTAGGACTACGAATCCCGAGAGCTGTCCACTCAGCCGTCACGCCTAACAGGGCATTTTTGAATCATTACTAAATTTCTTGAACATCTTATGCATTTCTTCGTCTTTGCGATAAGTGCAGTTTAAATGAAGTTCTTTGCCTACTTCTCGTTTAGTACTAAATTTACCCTACTATACAGTAAAGAAAATTATTCAGTTTTGGGGTCCGTCTAATTACCCAAAGCTACCCAAACTTACTCAAAGCTACACAAAGCTTCTTAGCATTACATTAGTAATGAATAAATGTGATATTTATTCATTATAATGTTGGTGCTGAATGTAGAACATGAAAAACTTTTACTGAAAAAGTATGATTTTATAACGAAATTAGACAAAAATAAGAAGCTGGTGATGCCAAAGCAAGTCGACGGTCCAAACGACAATGTTTGCTGGCATATGTAGTGGGTTAGTGTGGTAGTGGGTTTCGAGGGTTAGTATGTTAAGTGGGTTTAGTGGGTTAGTATGTTAGTGGGTTTAGTGGGTTAATATGTTAGTGGGGTTAGTATGTTAGTGGGTTTAGTTTAGTATGTTAGTGGGTTTAGTGGGTTCGTATGTTAGTGGGTTAGTATGTTAGTGGGGTTAGTATGTTAGTGGGTTTAGTGGGTTAGTATGTTAGTGGGTTTAGTGGGTTCGTATGGTAGTAGTGGTTTAGTGGGTTAGTATGTTAGTGGGTTTAGTGGGTTAGTATGTTTAGTGGGTTAGTGGGTTAATATGTTAGTGGGTTTAGTGGGTTAATATGTTAGTGGGTTTAGTGGGTTAATATGTTAGTGGGGTTAGTATGTTAGTGGGTTAATGTTAGTGGGTTTAGTGGGTTAATATGTTAGTGGAGTTAGTATGTTAGTGGGTTGGGTCCGTCTAATTACCACAAGCTACCACAAGCTTCACAAAGCTTCCTGGCAATACGTTAGTAATGAAAAAATATGATATGTTAGGTTAGGCTGACCTAACCTAACCTAGCCTAACCTAACCTAATCTAACCTAACCTAACTTAACCAAACCAAACCTAACCTAACCTAACCTATCCTAACCTAACCTAACCTAACCGACGCTTGGATCGTCGACTTAATTTGGCGACACCAGCTCTTTATTTTCGTCTAATTTCATTGTAAAAAGATACTTTTTCAAACTAAAATTATGTTTTTTCGTGTTGTACGTTCAGCACCAACATTATAATGAGTAAATATCATATTTATTCATTACTAATGTATTGCCAGGAAGCTTTCTGAAAGCATGTGTAGCTTGTGGTAGCTTGTGGTAATTAGACGGACCAAGTGGGTTTAGTATATGTTAGTGGGTTTAGTGAGTTAGTATGGTATTGGGTTAGTGCATTAGTGGCATATGAGCCTCCTGTACCTACCTAATCTAACCAACCTACCTGAACCTAACCTAACCTACCCAAACATAACTTAATATAACCTCTAAGCAACAATATACAGTATCTTGAATAATTTGTTCATCTTGGATAAGTCGCTCCACAACATCGTCGATTGGATTGTCGACTTCCTATGGCCTCTCATACCACTTAATTTTGTCTAATTTTGTTATAAAATTATATTTTAGAATAAAAATATGTTTTTCATGTTCTACATCCAACACCAACAATATAGTGAGTAAATGTATCATATTAATTCATTACTTACGTAACGCTAGGAAGCTTTGGGTAATTAGACAGACCTACAATCATCAGTACCTTCAACTATACCTTTGTATTATGTTCTTATATATGCAGATTTTATAAATATAATAAATAATCGTACTAAATTTACATACTGATGAGGAAATCAAAACTTAAAATTATATACGAGATGGTAAATATCGTTGATCGAGGACACAGCTGCACGTCCACGTCCGCTCACACCTCGACCTTGACTACCGCCCCACCTCGGAGGTGGGACTTATTAGCAAATTCTATCGTCTCATTTTGGTTATATTATTGCCTTGGAAGATAAGAACAGCAAGTGACACAAACCAGCCCTTAATGTGTGTACAAAAGGGTTCTTGTATGTAATTGTCGGTTATTAGTGTGCCGACCGGACAGTACACAAATAACCAGTTCGTTCACAGATAATTACATACAGGAACCCTTTCGTACACCATTAAGGGCTGGCTTGTGTCCCTTGCTGTTCTTATCTTCCCAGGCAATAATATAACCAAAATGAGACGATAGAATTTGCTATTAAGTTAATGCGAGTAATCAGATGGTACAAGATAATAATATATGATAATAATGGCCGACTAGCCACATGCCTGAAGCTCGACAAGCCACAAACCTCCAGCCAGCCGGGCACTGGTCGAATCGTATATATAACCGTTTCGCAGGGCGTCGGTTCACCATTTGGTCACCATTTGGTCCGGGAGACATCTCCCGTCACGCAGGGTGCAGTCGCACCTCCACAGATCTCCAGTATCATCTCTCGATACTGTTAATAGCTCATAAGGGCCACCACTTACGGGCTATTCATGCCCGTGCCACCTCTTGGGTGGCTTAATCTTTATCAATCAATCAATCGGCGTCGGTTCAGTATACAAAAGTCTAGTTCGGTCGCTAATTGTTATTTGCTTAGCTAAACGAACTAGAGGGTTCAGTTCCTCTGTAATCATTTACACCACCGCCCACGGGATGGGTATGGAGTGCATAATAAAGAAAGAAATTGAATTGGTCTCAAACAGGATTGTATTCAGGAACCCTTTTGTATACACGAGGTGTAGACAAAAACACAAATATAAAACATTCGCGCCGGCGTGTGTTCGCTTCTGTTCTCGTCTTCCAAGATTCTCTCTCTCAAATCATATACACTGATGGTTCCCTACACCGCACCACGGGTGCAGCTGGAAGTGCAGTTGTTCTGACAATGGGCGATGGCTTGTACTTTGAGTGGGGAGTCCGTACAAACAACTGGGCCTCTACCCTTCAGACCGAACTATTTGCCTTGATCCTTGCACTGAAATGTGTACAAGTCTCCAAACTTGATACGTTAATTGTAAGTGACTCCTTATCATCCTTAAATGCTCTCAACTCTTTAAGACATAACTGTAACATGCTCGTGTCCGAAGCTAGACACAAATACAACAAAATTATTAAGGATGGTAACAGCTAAGGATTACAGAGGCACATAATCGGTTCAGGAAGTCTCCAAACTTGATACATTAATTGTAAGTGACTCCTTATCATCCTTAAATGCTCTCAACTCTTTAAGACATAACTGTAACATGCTCGTGTCCGAAGCTAGACACAAATACAACAAAATTATTAAGGATGGTAACAGAGTCCATTTCATGTGGTCTCCATCTCATGTTGGCCTCCGAATACATGATAGAGCTGATAAGTTAGCCAAAGAATCTGCCTTTAAAGGAGCCGTTGAGTGTAACCTTGGATTGTCAATGAGCAATCTGAGAGCAGCAGTACACCGAGAACTTCAACAAGATCTTGTAGATCTGAGGCAAAGTGAAATTGACACCAGTAATTCCATCTATCATCATACTATCATGCAAGAGGAGTCACACATCTATGGATCATCCAATAAAATCAGCAGACTTCTAGATGTTACTGCTGCTCGGCTTAGACTCGGTTACAAGTATCTCTGGGAATTCTCATTATCTGCCGATGTAAACCTGACCAAATGTAAACTGTGTCAACAAAATTATTCATACACCCTCCGTCACTATGTGATGGAGTGCGAAAAGATACGTGAATTTAGAGACAATTCTATAACCAATGTTCCAGCGATGTGTAAATATTTCATTCAAAATGAACTGCTACCAGAAATTTTAGCCAAATATCCCCAGTTTGCTAACTGTAGGTAGTAACTGAGTGATTGTAACCTATCCACCGCTGCCCACTGGATGGGGGGCGGTGTGCAGGACAAACATATAAATTTTGACACTAGCTCTTCACATGTCAGTTGCTTTGTTAAGATTTCTCTGGTGATGGTTTGGTTGTGGGAAGAGAATATATGTTCCTTAATGGAGCCCTGTTGTTTATGCATCATTAAACGCCTGGAAAGAGATGTTGTTGTCTTGCCTATATACTGAGTTTTTTGAGGCTTACAGTCCCCAAGAGGGCATTTGAAGGCATAGACGACGTTTGTCTCTTTTAGAGCGTTCTGCTCCGTGTCTGGAGAGTTTCTCATGAGTACGCTGGCCGTTTTTTTTGGTTTTATAGTAAATCGTTAGTTGTATCTTCTGATTTTTGTCTGTAGGGATAACATTTCTGTTAACAATATCTTTCAGGACCCTTTCCTCCGTTTTATGAGCTGTGGAGAAGAAGTTCCTGTAAAATAGTCTAATAGGGGGTATAGGTGTTGTATTAGTTGTATCTTCAGAGGTTGCATGGCGTTTCACTTTCCTTCTTATGATGTCTTCAATGAAACCATTGAAGAAGCCGTTGTTGACTAGGACCTGCCTTACCCTACAGAGTTCTTCGTCGACTTGCTTCCATTCTGAGCTGTGGCTGAGAGCACGGTCGACATAAGCGTTAACAACACTCCTCTTGTACCTGTCTGGGCAGTCACTGTTGGCATTTAGGCACATTCCTATGTTTGTTTCCTTAGTGTAGACTGCAGTGTGGAAACCTCCGCTCATTTCCATGACTGTTACATCTAGAAAGGGTAGCTTCCCATCCTTCTCCATCTCATAAGTGAAACGCAACACAGAATTCTGCTCAAACGCCTCTTTCAGCTCCTGCAGATGTCTGACATCAGGTACCTGTGTAAAAATGTTGTCAACATACCTGCAGTATATGGCCGGTTTCAAGTTCAAGTCGACTAAGACTTTTTTCTCGATAGTACCCATGTAGAAGTTCGCAAACAGGACACCTAGGGGAGACCCATGGCGACCCTATCTCCTTGCTTATACATGTACCCATCCGGCTCAAGAAGGGTGCCTCCTTAGTACAAGCTTGTACTCCTGGCTTTGCGTAATAGTGGCTTTAGGCATTGTATGTACTTGCTCTATCTATAAATTCATCAAAATCTGTATCACCCCTTGTATGTATGTACTTTACCTAAATAAACATTTGAATTTGAATTTTAAGTTGTACAGTACCTACAAAAACGACTAATGTTAATTTTATACATTCATGGCAAACATAACATTGGTATCTTTAGAAATGTATTATTTCAATTTTGAAATCCTATTGTTACATCAATGACGTTCGTTATACCTAATAGATATACAATAGGAACAGATCTCAAAGGAAAGGCTGCCTAAGACATGATGGACTATATCACCAAGAAGTGCAAGGAGGCAGCAGACAACTTTGCCTCAGTGAAAAGGAAAAAAAATCGAAATGCAAACGAAGCCATGACATAGCAAATAAGGCAAACACAACCAAATTGCTTCACAGCCACATCAGAAGGAAACATTAATGAAGGAACAGATAATGAAACTGAGGATAGGGGCCGACAGATTCACTACAAATGACAAGGAACTCAAAAAGAAATTCCAGGTCTTCACATTAGAGCAAGAAGGTCCTAAATTAAGAGACTATCTAACCAAGCACCACTGGAAGAGATTGAGATTACCAGGGGGGTGGTAAGGAAGCATTTGTTTGAGTTGGATTGGTCAAGTCCAAGATAAAATCTCACCTTGGATACTAAAAGAAGATGCAGAAGCACTGTGCCTACCACTTTCAATGNGAGTCACTTCTGGGGTGTGAGTTTTCAGTTGTATCTAGTCCTGGGGACCATTCAGGCTTGTTTGCATATATATATATATAATATATATATATATATATATAATATATAATATATATATATATATATATATATATATATATATATATATATACATATTGCTTATTGACAGAGCTCGGGTGGATGGGGGAATTGTGTAAAACCCTGGTTTGTCTCGGAGAGGCTGCAGGATCCGAGTAAGGTCAGTAGAACTTCAGGTTGCAATTCTTGTACCATGTCGTAGCTCAGTCGATTAAAGCAACATCTGGGATCCTCCAGGTTCGAACCCCCGTCACGGCCCTTGTGGATTTGTTCATTCCTTACACAAGTTTCTAAAGGCCGTTCTTTTCTTGTGTGTGTGTATACTCGTGTTATTGAATATTACAGAAATTATATAAATAATTCTAGCACGAATCTTCTGTATATTTCTCTACGTAGAGAACATTCGTGCTGGAATCATTGATCTAACGCATTCGATCATATTCAATAATACATTGCAAGCAACTGTGTTGCGTCCAAGTTGTGTAGTTGGATTACACAAGCCATCGGTCACATGACTAGCTGCTTTCAGTAGCACGTCAACACAACAATATGGTTTGAAAAGCACAGAGGTTCGGGATATGCATAATATTTTAAATAAACATATTTGATTATATTTAATTGTTAATAAACAAACCATTATGTCCTCTTACAACAAAAACGGCTATGTTGTACAATTGTGGGATATTATTGTTTTATATTTATTTAACTATTATACAATAATAGTTACAGTAATGATAACAATAGGAATGATTATATAACAGAGGTGTATACACTCTGCTTCTCGGTGTATATATACACTGATAGTCCTATTGGGCTATGTTCAAATTTACTGGTTAGTCAGTAAGGTATTATGTGGCTTTAATAACCCCATCTCCCCCTCGCGGTTGACTTACAACCCAATATCAAACAAATCTGAAGGCTTCCTACATACACTAGTCACAGGTAACATTGCATATACTAAGTCACATGTCTATATTGTTTTCGGCCTGTAGAAGAGTTGGACGACATCTATACCTAAATTCATTTGTAATATCGTAATATTCCAATGGTATTTGGGTCAGCAAATGCAATATTTACATAATATTAAAGCTGAATATAAATCGCCTAAGGAAATTTTTTAATTAATTTTGAAATCAAAGAGAAGAATGTTTGTATTGTGAAACAAAAACACCTTTTGTGACTCGGTAACATTTTATTCAACACTTTGTGTAGCTAAGGAATTTTTACGTAACAATTTACGTAACAATAAACTAAGGACGTTTTTACTCAACAATTGGTGTAGCTAAGAACGTTTTTACTCAACAATTGGTGTAGCTAAGAACGTTTTTACTCAACAATTGGTGTAGCTAAGAACGTTTTTACTCAACACCTTGTATATCTAAGGAACCTTCTGCTAAACGCCTCGCGTGGCTGATGACACCATTACTTAACGCATTATATAACTCTGGGATCTTTTTACGCGACGTCTTTTGTAGCTCAGGATATCATTACTCTAACACCTTGTGTAGCTCATGAACTTTTTACTACACAAGGTTTGGAGTAAATTTGTCCTGAGCTAAACAAGGCCTTAGGCAAATTTATCCTGAGCAACACACGACTTTTTGGTTCCAAAATGTATTTGCACCTTAGCCTAGTAACGGCAGTGTTTTGGTTTCAAGTGTTTGAACTCCTCTAAGTTGGTCATCAACGACATGATTTCTCAGAGAGATAGTGTATCCCTACTCATACTCTGTATTTGCCACTCCGTAAAAAATACAACCGATTGCCTAACCAGAAATGTAAAGAAAAATGCAGTTGCTTCGCTTTTGACCAAAAGGACCTAAGCAACCCACTTAACCCCTATAGCGACCGATGCATTGACAACATCAATATTATGGTGCTTTGATTTTCAATAATACGTCGCATTTTTAACGAATTGGTCGAGTCTGTAAAAAATTAAACGCATTAGGTAAGAGAACGGGTTAATTGGCTTGTAATTGTAACTGTAATGATATATATTCGCTGTGCGCGTTCAAGACACCCCGGTATAAGGACAATACGTTTAAGACACCCGTTATAAAGACTGTCCAAGACATTGCATCCAAGACACCCCGTTATAGTCACTGCATTCGCCACGATGCAACACAATTGGCAGATTTTCTCTAAATTACTTTTACATGCTTACTAAAGGATAACAAGTGTATGTTGTCCCTGCCGGCACTGTACTAGCGCCGACATAAATTATCGCACTTCAACTGGAGGTGAATTCACTTTCTTTATTATGCACCCCATACTGGGGGTGAGAAAGCATGTCTCCCCCCATAACCCAGCACTCAACACCGCCCTCCACAACCACAACCAGGACGCAGACACGAAAAATTATGCCAATCAACATATTATTCTGCGACTTCCTGTGTAAAATTACAGACCCCCTTGGGAATAGCAGAGGAAGGTAGAATTACATGCTAAGAATCTGTGATTTAATCAAAGTCTATTAAATATATCTTTTAGACATGAATTATTATTTTACAGGTTCTTAAGAATGTTATTTTTTTGTGTGTGTGGGGGGGGGCAAAGATTTACAGTGAGGCACATATGGGCTAGTTTCATGTGTTGTAGCACAGTGGCCTGCGTCCTCGGCTCACAACCAAGGGACCCGGGTTCGATCCCCAGGCAGGATAGAAATGGTTGGGCACATTTCATCTGATGCTTCTCTTCATATAGTCAAATGAGTACCCGAAAGTTAGGAGGTTAGATCTATTGTGTGTTGCATCTTGGAGGTCAGAAATTGACCTAGCCAATTTCGTTGCTAGGCGTTGGCCTCGATAAGGCTAACAGGTTTCCTGTCCCTGACAACGGGAATTAATATAATACAAAAGCTCTCATAGGCCCAAGCAGCGTTCCTAAACTTTGTTTCATTGGGTTATGTTAGCAGAGCGAATATTTTGTTTTGTGTAATTTTTAAGAAAATTAAAATAAATATATAAATATTCATATACAAATCGAAAATATAATTGCTTCAGTAGAGCGGATTCGGACGAGTCAAATAATTGCACAATATATATATATATATATATATATATATATATATATATATATATATATATATATGATTAAGCACTCGTGTAAATGGTCTATCCACACGGCCTACTGGCCTTATATACCTTATGATTGACAGGAACGAATAAATCCAATTGTATGTGACACTGACAACAAACTGGGATTGCCACAGACCACAGGCCTATGCTAAACAGGACTTAAAATTATATATAAAGTGTTTCCACTTACCCAGTTGGCAAGTGGTGAGAATGTCTCCCCGAGGACCACTTAATCCATCACAGCCACGACAACATGTCAATCATTTCCTCGCCTTCATAACTCCCTCTGCGTCCAGTCGATCGTTAAATCGTTAAAGCTTGTTACATGTGAAAATATTTTTTGTTTCTGCAATGTCACTTAATATCACACTTGTATGTAGTTTTTCCTGGGATAAGGGAACTTAAAATTCGGCAGCCAGGTGTGCGATAGGGCTTCTGAAGCGACTGGCAGAGCGATCGTGTGTGTGAGATTGTGTGAGGTAGCGATAATACGAGACTGCGATTGTGTGAAGTACAATAGTGTGAGGTAGCGTTAGTGTGAGGTATCAATAGTGTGAGGTAGCGTTAGTATGAGGTATCAATAGTGTGAGGTAGCGTTAGTGTGAGGTAGCGTTAGTGTGAGGTAGCGTTAGTGTGAGGTATCAATAGTGTGAGGTAGCGTTAGTGTGAGGTAGCGTTAGTATGAGGTATCAATAGTGTGAGGTAGCGTTAGTATGAGGTATCAATAGTGTGAGGTAGCGTTAGTATGAGGTAGCGTTAGTGTGAGGTATCAATAGTGTGAGGTAGCGTTAGTATGAGGTATCAGTAGTGTGAGGTAGCGTTAGTATGAGGTATCAATAGTGTGAGGTAGCGTTAGTGTGAGGTAGTAATAGTGTGAGGTAGCGTTAGTATGAGGTATCAATAGTGTGAGGTAGCGTTAGTGTGAGGTAGCGTTAGTATGAGGTATCAATAGTGTGAGGTAGCGTTAGTGTGAGGTAGCGTTAGTATGAGGTATCAATAGTGTGAGGTAGCGTTAGTGTGAGGTAGCGTTAGTATGAGGTATCAATAGTGTGAGGTAGCGTTAGTGTGAGGTAGCGTTAGTGTGAGGTAGCGTTAGTATGAGGTATCAATAGTGTGAGGTAGCGTTAGTATGAGGTATCAATAGTGTGAGGTAGCGTTAGTATGAGGTATCAATAGTGTGAGGTAGCGTTAGTATGAGGTATCAATAGTGTGAGGTAGCGTTAGTGTGAGGTAGCGTTAGTGTAAGGAAGCAATAGTGTGAGTACAATAGTGTGAGGTATCAATAGTGTGAGGTAGCGTTAGTGTGAGGTAGTCATAGTGTGATGTACAATAGTGTGAGGTAGCGTTAGTGAGAGGTAGTCATAGTGTGAGGTAAAATACAGCATGAGGCAGCGGTAGATAACGTTGCCTACAAGCGATATACAAGTGACAGAAAGCAACGATAGCGACAGCATGAGTCACCATAAGTGGTTTAGGAAGTATGCTAAAAATATGCACTAGATGATGGTGGTATCCATTGATCACCGCTACACACACCTCTTCCTCCTCCTCGTCTACTGGTATATGTATTCCCCCAGTCTTACAAACCCTATTCCCGCTGATTATTCCAATTTACAAACGCGTTAATTCCTTATTATATTTCAGTATTTGACACTATGAGTCAAATCAAAATTGTTAACAAAAATAATAATAAATTTCATTTTCTAGAACCACTATTATCGGTTAACATGCATTCATAACGAACATGGATTGTTGTTGGTTAGAGTTTAGGTTGGTTTAGTGTTCCATAGAGCAATATAGAGTCTCGGCGTGTACACAGGTGAGGGAGTACACGCAGGAACAGGTGTACAGGACTGGCACCTGGTGCCAGAGACTACCTGGCACACCCTCTCCGCGCGGTGGTCGGGTCACTACTGTCATGGAATTCTCTCCTCATGGAAACTCGGGTTAACCCGGTTGCCACTTTGTTGAGTTCTCGTCGAATTATTCTTTATTTTTACTTTTTACATTTTTGCTATAAATCGTTGGCATATTGATGTGAGTATTTAAAAGTAGAATTGTATCATTTCTAACACTTTCAATGATTATTAGTCCGCTTTCGATAATATTTATTGTAAGATAGTAACCGTGTCGATCCCTATTCATTCAGGCATTAGGCAATGTCAACAAACCAGATTCACGTGAATGAAATTTTTTACCATCAAGCTTAATGGAATAAATAATTAACGTATTAGTGCAAATATCAATTAAAAAGTATCAATATAATATCCAAGGGCATCCACACTACAAAACAAGGGAACATTGGGCTCAACCTAGCGTGGGTTATCTTAGGAAAATCGTCTATATGGACCTATGTGATAAGATGTTCCGATGTTGACCTTAATTATTAATTCACTTTTACAGAAAGTTTTTTCTTCTCAACCATTTTCGAGTTGGTGCTTTGTGTCTCAAGTGAGCCCCGAGGCTTAGGGTGTGTTTGTGGGGAAGGGGGAGGGGGGGATTTGCTGGGAAATTTGTATAGTTTTTTGTTAGGTACAGTAATTTGTTGCGATGTGATGCGCTCAACAAATAACATGTCACTGTCTTGGCTATCAACCCATGGCCGGTTATTTACTTCATTAATTTGTATAGGTTGCCTGTGTTCCGGCATCTTTTGTGTAACATACGCGG
>WNGS01000690.1:10646580-10649080 GCA_020271785.1 Procambarus virginalis | reverse complement strand
AAACTGTGGGAAGGGGGACCCTCCATGGGGGCAAGGAGGGACAATACGAGGAGAAACATTAATAACAGAACCAAACAGAATCTTGTAGCGAGACAAACGGCAGGAACAGAGGAAGGTTGGTGAAGAGGAACCAGGAACTACAGGCAACGGGGGTAAATAGTCAAAGCATGATAGAAGCGAGAGTGAGGATTCTGTAAGGATCGCGCTAGATTGCGAAGACTGTAGCGATCACGCGATCCTGGAGAGACAGAAAGCCAGTTTCAACATACAAACCGAGAGGAGGAGTTGACGAAAAGCACGCAGAGCTGACGCGCAACCCATTATGGTGCAAAGAATCAAGATGACGAAGAGTGGAAGGAGAAGCAGAAGAGTAGTCAGGGCAACCATAATCGAGCTTAGACAGTACGAGGGAGGAAGGGAGGAATGCAAATAGAGGAGCGTGTGCCTATCCGCCCCCTAAGCAGTATGGGACAAAACCTTAAGTAGATTAAGGGTCTTAGAGCATTCCCACACGGAGGTAAAGAGCGATGGGGCGACCAACACAAACAAGTGTCAAAGATAACCCCAAAAGCTTCGCAGCATCTTTGTACTCAATGAGGGAGTGACATAAGAGTGCACAGATAAGAGGGACGAAGGACGACCCGCTTCCGAGTAAAGTCATGGCAAAGTCTTAGTAGTAGGAGAACTTGAAGCTCATGATTGGTGGGCCTCAAGATGACCAGCGGCATCATCGCAAAGTTGAAGCCGCCGTTGAAGGAAGGGCGAATCATCACCTCGACAGCAAAGAGTTAGATCGTCAACATAAAGAGAAGAGATGCCAGAAGAAGGAAGGGAGGACAGGAGACCATTGAGGGCACCAGAAACAGAGTAGTGTCTCAGAACACTAGCCTTGGGGCACACCTATCAACACTGCTGAAAAGAGGCAGAGGGAGAGTGGCACCAAAGGCCGGACTTGGAAATGTTACTGAAAGAGAGGAAGCTTCGTAGGAAGAAGAGGAGATTACCACGAGAGGGCCACAAAGACACTAGCGTTGGGACAGAATTTGGTATCTCCAAGTCGTGTCCTAAGCCTTTTCCAGGACAAAATAGACAGCAACAACGGAGGTCCTTGCAGCAAAATCAGTACGAACATAGACCTCCAATTTCACCAGGAAATCGATCAGTCGTGCTGCGGACCTTCGCGCAAACCAAATTGAGAAGGAGGAGAGGGGGTTGATGGTGTTCCAAGAACCATATCAGAGCGGACACTTTCACCATACGCTCAAACAGCATGCAAACACAACGCGTCGAGAGCAATA
This sequence comes from Procambarus virginalis, assembly GCA_020271785.1. Classification (NCBI taxonomy): domain Eukaryota; kingdom Metazoa; phylum Arthropoda; class Malacostraca; order Decapoda; family Cambaridae; genus Procambarus; species Procambarus virginalis. The sequence goes on along the minus strand of WNGS01000690.1, from coordinate 10,647,782 downwards.
GGGTGGAAGTCCGTAGGGAAAGTACCGAGGAGACCCTGGTTTCCGAATAGGGAGTACAGCAGCATCGAGCCAGTCCTCAAGCACTGACGACGACTCCCAGGGACCTGGTATACAGAGTCTCAATAAATACTGAAACGGACACCTGAGGAAGGAGGATGGTGAGCAAGACTCATAATGACTGTCATCTGAGCCCGCTGCCGTAGACTGCAGCGGTGCAGGCCGATCTTGAGGTATCCAGAAGAGAATGAGGTAGGGAAGTAGGATGGTGAATCTAAAGGCGAAGATTCAAGAACAGGCTTACGTGGACAAGGATGGATTGAGGAAGATGAGAACCAGACCCAACAGAAGAAGTGGGAACCCAGTTCAGCCTCAACCTTCTAACTGGATCCGCCACATTAGAGTCCCACGTGAGGGGGAGAACCAGCGAGACATCTGGAACGCACCCTGCCCGCAATCTTGCGGATCTTCCTACAGATCTGCAGAAGAGGAGAGTCACTTCGACGTAATTGTTGGACAATACCAGATTTCCTACACTCATCACGTTTAAGCAGTTATCGGAGTGGTCACTTACGGGCCACCGCCACTTGCCTTCCGGAACTAAGATAAAAGAATCAAGACTGTCTGCCGCGACGGCGTGTTGTTTTTCCACGGCCGCACGTCTTAGCCCGTGGACAGCCCGGAGCAAAGTCCCGGCATTCACACCCAGGGAAACACACTTCCGCTTGTTGCCACCGGTGAAGAGGTGAGCGCAGGGGGGGGTGGGGATCGGATACGATGGCCGCGTGAAGGACGTGCATCGTTGAAAGGAGAGGGGAGGAAGAGCCGAGAGGGAGAGGCGAGAGAGAGTAGCATGGAGGGTGAATAGCCACCAGTCAGCCTTGGCAAAACTGCCACCGAAGGGGAAGGAAAGAGGCGGGTGGAAAGTAAGAAAAGGAAACGAGGGATGGGAGATGATCACTGTCATGGATGTCATCAAGAACCCGCCACGTGCAATCTAAGTAAAGAGAAGATCAGCAAAGAGAAAGATCAAGACAGGAAAGGGTGCAGAGTGCGCGGAGTCCACATGAGTGGGCTCACAGGAATTCAGAAGAGACAGATGAAGCGAGGATGAACGGTTCAAGAAGACGCGGACTCGGGTGTTTGTCAAAACATCACCCCAGAGGGAATGTCGACAGTTGAAAATCACCCAAAAGGAGCACCGG
>WNGS01000690.1:10627162-10645580 GCA_020271785.1 Procambarus virginalis | reverse complement strand
CAATATTCTTTATGTGGTCCTCAGGTGATAGTTTTCTATCTAGAACCACCCCTAGATCTCTTTCTTTATCAGAATTCTTTAAAGATTTCTCACATAATATATAGGTTGTGTGGGGTCTATGTTCTCCTATTCCACATTCCATAACATGGCAGTTATTCACATTAAATTCCATTTGCCAAGTTGTGCTCCATATACTTATTTTGTCCATGTCATCTTGAAGGGCATGACAATCATCTAAGTTTCTTATCCTTCCTATTATCTTAGCATCATCAGCAAACATGTTTATATAATTCTGTATACCAACTGGTAGATCATTTATGTAGACAATAAAACATCACTGGTGCAAGAACTGAACCTTGTGGTACTCCACTTGTGACATTTCTCCAGTCCGATACATTGCCTCTGATCACTGCCCTCATTTTTCTATCAGTCAGAAAATTTTTCATCCATGTTAGAAGCTTACCTGTCACCCCTCCAATATTTTCCAGTTTCCAGAACACCCTGTGTGTGTTGTGTGTGTACTCACCTAGTTGTACTCACCTAGTTGTGCTTGCGGGGGTTGAGCTCTGGCTCTTTGGTCCCGCCTCTCAACCGTCAATCAACAGGTGTACAGTTTCCTGAGCCTAATGGGCTCTATCATATCTACATTTGAAACTGTGTATGGAGTCAGCCTCCACCACATCGCTTCCTAATGCATTCCATTTGTCAACCACTCTGACACTAAAAAAGTTCTTTCTAATATCTCTGTGGCTCATTTGGGCACTCAGTTTCCACCTGTGTCCCCTAGTGCGTGTGCCCCTTGTGTTAAACAGCCTGTCTTTATCAACCCTGTCGATTCCCCTGAGAATCTTGAATGTGGTGATCATGTCCCCCCTAACTCTTCTGTCTTCCAACGAAGTGAGGTTTAATTCCTGCAGTCGCTCCTCGTAGCTCATACCTCTCAGCTCGGGTACTAGTCTGGTGGCAAACCTTTGAACCTTTTCCAGTTTAGTCTTATGCTTGACTAGATAGGGACTCCATGCTGGAGCCGCATACTCCAGGATTGGTCTGACATATGTGGTATATAATGTTCTGAAAGATTCCTTACACAAGTTTCTAAAGGCCGTTCTTATGTTAGCCAACCTGGCATATGCTGCTGATGTTATCCTCTTGATATGAGCTTCAGGGGACAGGTCTGGCGTGATATCAACCCCCAGGTCTTTCTCTCTCTCTGACTCTTGAAGTATTTCATCTCCCAAATGATACCTTGTATCTGGTCTCCTGCTTCCTACCCCTATCTTCATTACATTACATTTGCTTGGGTTAAACTCTAACAGCCATTTGTTCGACCATTCCTGCAGCTTGTCCAGGTCTTCTTGAAGTCTCAAGCTGTCCTCCTCTGTCTTAATCCTTCTCATAATTTTGGCGTCGTCAGCAAACATTGAGAGGAATGAGTCTATACCCTCTGGGAGATCATTTACGTATATCAGAAACAGGATAGGTCCAAGTACAGAGCCCTGTGGGACTCCACTGGTGACTTCACGCCAGTCTGAGGTCTCACCCCTCACTGTAACTCTCTGCTTCCTATTGCTTAGGTACTCCCTTATCCACTGGAGCGCCCTACCTGTTACTCCTGCCTGTTTCTCCAGCTTATGCATCAACCTTTTATGGGGTACTGTGTCAAAGGCTTTCCGACAGTCCAAAAAAATGCAGTCCGCCCACCCTTCTCTTTCTTGCTTAATTCTTGTCACCTGATCGTAGAATTCTATCAAGCCTGTAAGGCAAGATTTACCCTCCCTGAACCCATGTTGATGGGTTGTCACGAAGTCTCTTCTCTCCAGATGTGTTACTAGGTTTTTTCTCACAATCTTCTCCATCACCTTGCATGGTATACAAGTTAAGGACACTGGCCTGTAGTTCAGTGCCTCTTGTCTGTCACCCTTTTTTTTGTGTGTGTGTGTGTGTGTGTGTGTGGTGTGTGTGTGTGTGTGTGTGTGCGCGCGCAAACAGTACAACTAGTTCAACATAGGTTCGTATCCATGGCCGGGGAGGATTTACTGGGCGCAATTCCTTAACTGTAGCCTCTGTTTAACGCAACAGTAAAATGTGTACTTGGATGAAAAAACGATTCTTCGCGGCGGGGATCGTATTCCAGGGACCTGCCCGAAACGCTACGCGTACTAGTGGCTGTACAAGAATGTAACAACTCTTGTATATATCTCAAAAAAAAAAAAAAACAAGAAAGTAACGTGGCTCCCTCCAGGGAACCTCCCCACCACCTCTCCCTCAAGGAAACCCCACTTCTACCTCACCCAGAGGGTCCCCCCCATCCCCAGGTCAATAAAACTTCCCACTCTAACGTTCCACATGCTATAAATGTGTTTACTTAGCAACAATTGGTGCAGGAACCTCGCAGCAGCAGCAGCAGCAGGCTGGTGAAAGCAGTAATTAGAGTCATTACATCCAAGCAACAGGTCGAGCGAAGACTATGATCGGACTGTACTTGGGTCTTTGAAGAGAGGGCTCAGTCACAATCAGTCAGGATAGGTGACCTCGGTGAGGGATTAGCGATAGGGAGTAGGTCAGGCACACAGTCCAGTGTTCTACATTATATTCCTCCATTTTATAGGCCATGCACAAGGTCGAGTGGTGGATAGGTGATGGTTAAATTTAAATTTTGCCCCGAGGGGCGAGTTTATTGGGCAGCGCCACTCATCCTGTGAGTGGACACACCGTCATAGCAGCATATACAACACTCCCCAATAGGAAGAAAACCCGCTGGGTTGTTCATCCTGTCACTTGTACCCAGACGCAGCTGGGACTTGCTTAACTGTCTCAAGTGAACAGGTTATGGTGTTCCATCAAGGCTGACGCGTGCACCATCTCAGAGCTGACCCCATACCGTTTCTTGGGGTCACCTCTAGCCTACAACTGACCTTCCCCAGGATGCACCCTACAACAGTTGCCTCACTCCCATGTACCTAATTACAACTAGGTGAACAGACGTCTCGGGCGTAAGTGAACGTGCCCAACCGTCTCTCCCTGCCCGGGAGTCGAACCCGGGGGCCAATTGTGAGCCGCCTGCGGTAACATACACGGCGAACTTGTATCATGCAGCAGGCCACATATTGCGGCCTAATACACGTCACGCAATTGTTCAAGACAAACAACATTACGGTTACTCAGAAAATTGACGAAGGCATTGCCAAGGAGGTCATGGATATGCTAAGACATCTCGTTGTGTTGCGCGGCATGCAAAGTGTACGTCATTGGTCATGCAACATTTGCAGGCGCACGATAGGGAAAGGATTAGGCAACTGCAGCTCATACTCTCATGCAGAACACTGATCATGCAGCTGGCAGATAATGCAGAACACCGAGCATGCAGCTGGCAGATCACGCAGAACACCGAGCATGCAGCTGGCAGATCATGCAGAACACCGAGCATGCAGCTGGCAGATCACGCAGAACACCGAGCATGCAGCTGGCGGATCACGCAGAACACCGAGCATGCAGCTGGCAGATCACGCAGAACACCGAGCATGCAGCTGGCGGATCACGCAGAACACCGAGCATGCAGCTGGCAGATCACGCAGAACACCGAGCATGCAGCTGGCGGATCATGCAGAACACCGAGCATGCAGCTGGCAGATCATGCAGAACACCGAGCATGCAGCTGGCGGATCATGCAGAACACCGAGCATGCAGCTGGCGGATCATGCAGAACACCGAGCATGCAGCTGGCAGATCATGCAGAACACCGAGCATGCAGCTGGCAGATCATGCAGAACACCGAGCATGCAGCTGGCAGATCATGCAGAACACCGAGCATGCAGCTGGCAGATCATGCAGAACACCGAGCATGCAGCTGGCGGATCATGCAGAACACTGATCATGCAACTGGCAGATCATGCAGAACACAAAGTCAAAAACGTATATCACGATGGCAATACAGTCAAATATCACTGTCAAACACCAAGGGAAAAAACTGTCCTAGATGGTAACGTCCGACACGTCATTCACTCATGCATCAGTCAAGAGGAAGCACAGTGCGTCACGCAATGCGTCGGGTCATGCAGCCATGCGTCACAGGAAGCGTCTTGCACCGAGTTAACCACAATTGCAGAATGCGGTCATGCACAAATGTCAGACGGCTGCACCATACTGGCTCTTAATACTATAATGAAATATCATCCCCCAGTAGGACACAAAATGCGTCATGCATCAGGTGAAGCAAGTTATCATTGGGAATCATGTCCCAATAGGACATAAAATGCGTCAAGTTATCGTGGAGAATGATGAAACAAGTACAACCAGTTATCATGGAGAATCGTGCACCAATAAAGGATATCAAATACATCATGCTCTAGGTACATAGTAAGTTATTTTCTTGGATATATAGTATTATATACATGTAGGGAAGTGGCCCAGCAGAGTGGCGCCAGCATTGACCCAGCAGGGTGACCCAACAAGGTAGTCAGGTATTGTTGTTTAAGATTCAGCTACTGGGAACAAAAAGTTCCAAGTAGCACGGGCTATGGTGAGCCCGTAGTAGACTTACCTGGCACGGGAGCGGGGCTGTAACTTCTGCGTCAGGTCTCAGACAAGAAGTGTGTGAGTCTCATAGTCAGGTAGAACAGCGGGATCTGTATAGTATATTGATCAGGTGGCCAGAGATCTGACACCCAGGACAGGTGTGGAGGGACCTTGGTGTGGTGTGAGAGATCTTTGTGTGCTGGTCAGTGTGTGGTGTGACAGGTGTGGAGGACCTGAGTTGATCATGAAGTGTGACATATGTGGAGGACCCGTATGTTTGGTCAATAGTGTGGCAGATGTGGGTTCATTACTTCCTGAAAACTTTCACCGAACACTTTCAAATACTTCCTTATCGTTCTCTGTGTGTAGCTCTTCACTTGCGTAGCCTGATTTATTTATTTATTTATTTATTTATTTATATACAAGAAGGTACATTGGGATTGTGAGGATACATATCATAGTAATTACAATCTTGTAAAGCCACTAGTACGCGCAGCGTTTCGGGCAGGTCCTTAATCTAAGAAACTTATAAGTAGGTAAATACTTGTAAAATTCATAAAAATGATAACAGTTACATAGCATGAAAAAAAATAAAACATGAGAGAAAAATTGTAGGTATATTAAAGCACATAGGTAAAACACTGATGTTTTTATTGAGCAGTTTAGAGCTGATCCTGGGCTGAAATTGAGATATTTTTTTTTTTTTTGAGATATATACAAGAGTTGTTACTCTTGTATATATCTTGTATAAATTGCTATGTTATTCTTGTACTTCATCTTCTCTGTTCACCAATGGTTTTCTTGGTTCCCTTCACTCTGCAGCAGCTACTTCCACGTTCTCTAAAATCCTATCGCAGCTACTTAAATGCTCCAAGAATTCCACGTGTACCAAACGATATCCACACATTTCCCAGAATCAAGTAGTTCGTTTCCCAGCAACCAATCAGCGAGCAGCGCTGGTTCAAACCAAGCCAGTGATATTGGGCCGTATGAGGACAAGATGGACAGTCTCAACACATCTCGGCCAGAAGCAACACCTCGTCAAATATGTCTAGTTACCGTATTGTATGTTTATTGACCCAACCTGTCATAATGTTACAGTTCCTTGATGTCTTAGGGAGCGTATAAATATTACATTCATCGTAGTGATACATAAAGCACAGTAATATTTTTACGTTTTCTATCGGTCTGATAGGTTAGATGGGTTGTTTGGGTTCGTATGTTTCTGGTTAGGCAAAACAGTCGTATTTTTACGTGGCAAATCGACAGAACGGAGGTCGCGCAACGGCCGTTTGCTTTGAACGACGCCCACACGCGATTCAAATATGTAGGTCACGTGACTAGGAGTCGCCGGTAGAGTTATCACGTATTAACTACGGTTTGAATATTCGATAACGGCCGGCTGTGACCTTTCCCAGTGGTTTGGTTATCACGCTGTTCTAGTCACGGGATATCATAGTCTTTGTTTTATAAATAATAATACTAAATCATTGTGTCGGGGGACAGGAAGCCAGGTTGTATTCATACACGTTAGGCTTTTACCGAGCCCCCCCCCCCCGCCCAAGATGCATCCCCACAACAAGTTGACAAACTCCTGAGTACCTACTTACTGCTAGGTGAACAGGAACATTAGGTGAAAAAGAACCATTTCTGTCCCGCCTGAGATTCGATCCCGGAATTCTCGATTGTGCGTTGAGAACGAACCCGATTGTCCTTTACTTATATGTTAAGTTATATTTCTTCAGCACTTCGTTTGATTTGAAACACTTATACGCACATATGACAACTCAACAGAGGAAAGTGGCCTACCGGGCCACGTGAGGCGCACCTAATTATATCCAAAGAAAAACATCCATATTTACTGTATATCCCAGGATTGGACAGGTGGTTATCTTGAGGTTATCTTGAGATGATTTCGGGGCTTTTTTTTAGTGTCCCCGCGGCCCGGTCCTCGACCAGGCCTCCACCCCAGGAAGCAGCCCGTGACAGCTGACTAACACCCAGGTTCCTATCTTACTGCTAGGTAACAGGGGCATAGGGTGAAAGAAACTCTGCCCATTGTTTCTCGCCGGCGCCTGGGATCGAACCCAGGACCACAGGATCACAAGTCCAGCGTGCTGTCCACTTGGCCGACCGGCTCCCAAGGTGAGGTGAGGTTCTTTCGTAACATATCGAAATAGGCAATAATTGCCTTGACGTTTTGTTATTATAATTACATTTTGTAACATATCCTGTTTTCTAGAATGCCATTTGGAATATTCAATAAAAACGAACTTTTGGGTGTCCAAAACTATATATTGATAGGTTTGACCATATACTTGTCCTAAGTACTATTATTCTGGGAGGATGGGGCTGGATTATCCGATGATCCCACGCCCTGTAAACCACGCCTATTATATTAACCTGTAATTTAGTGCATATATCCGCAATCCTGTATATTTACCAAGGTCTTTTTGAATGTTAACACCACATAAAAGGAAGATTACTGGTAAAATTGGGCCTGAGCAACTCTTCTCGTGGCCGCTTTATGAACCAATCACAGGAATACACACAGAGGTGTACTCCATTTACCTGTGTATACACTAGTTTAGTCCTAGACTGTGTCCAGGACAAAAGTATATTGTTGGTTGGTCAGTAAGGTATTATGGTGGCTTTAATAACCCTCCAGAGGTTGATAAGAGGCAATTTTATGTAATTTGGGGACTTTTAATAACTATGGATATTCAGGAATAGTTTATGATAATCAGCTCAAAATTGGCGTGCGTGTGTTATGAAATTGTCATATATAGTATAAATTTTCATCTTTGTAAACATGGTAGTTTTCATGATCAATTATACACAATATTTTTTTTTATATTTTAGTTTGTTTTATCAGTACCAAATATACAATAATAAAAATAATAATAACAATCTCGTCATAAGTAAAACAACTCCCGAGTTCCTCACAGAAAAAAAGTGAATAACCTCATCAAGAAAGATATGTTTAAAACTTCTAAAGAAAAACTAACGATCAAATTAGACCTCACCAAGGAAGGAAGGTCTAAAACTTTTTACAGCCAAAACTGGACAAATAATTTACAGGAAGGCGGAGGATAAGGAAAATACATATATACACAGTCCAAGACATATAAGATTAGGGAAACGGATGATGATGATGGAGGAAGAGACAGGTAATAGATAATGAAATCCCCCACCACCACCAGCCTCCCACATCACGCACGCTGGTGAAGGATATATGTCCCAGACGAAGGCTACCACAAGACCCTCCAAGTCTGCAAGATTAGTTGCATATATTTTTTTATACTCTCTCTCTCTCTCTCTCTCTCTCTCTCTCTCTCTCTCTCTCTCTCTCTCTCTCTCTCTCTCTCTCTCTCTCTCTCTCTCTCTCTCAACCCTGGGTGAGGAGCCCCCCTCCGTGCAGGGCGTGAGGGAGGCACATAGAGCGCGGAGTATAATGAGCAGGGAGCGGGTCACGTCACACCGCGTCGCGTGTGCTGGAGCCTCATGATGTAACTAGGTCGCCGGGAACATGGTCAGGGAAGAGGGAGAGAAAGAGAGCTACGGAGAGAAAACAATAGACAAAAACCACAATCAAACTACAGGCTGAAAAGGCTAACGTTGTCCTCATTGTGTTATCACCTAAGGACAAGCACCTCTAAACGAACGGTAATATATAGTGTTGACAAGAGCCAAGTTATCATCCGGATATCTCGGGATTACAGCTTGCATTCAACGTCTCTAAACCACCAACTATGATTATATTACCATTATTATTCGATTATTATTACCTGGCATTATAGCTATTAAAATAATGCCTTTTCACATCTGCAATATTCACACAGAAGTTTTGATACTAAACTAAGACTCTGGTTTTACCAGGAATTCACCCCAAATGTGATATTGGCTAATCACAAATATCGGAAGCTAATATCCAGGCCCATCAGTAAACAGAGTTTGTAATCTAGGGAAAAAAGGGTAGTTGAGTCATTCCTGGTGGTATATAAGAGCAGGTGGTTCAGTATTGTTGTTGTTGTTGAGATAGGGTTAGGGACTGCCAGCCAGGCTCAGGGTGTAGATGCAAGGGAGGTTAATTAATATTTTGATTATTAGTTTCATGGTAGGGTTAGGCTACAAGTTTTNTATATATATATATATATAGATATATATATATATATATATATATATATATAATATCTTACTGGTTTAGCACTTTCTTATCATAATTACCTTTCTCTCACACTGTTTCAATACCTCTCTCTCTCTATATCAAACATATGCACACAACAATACCATTGCTACTGCCACCTCACGATCGTCACTTCCACTGATTCTCCATGGAGTCAGCTGGATATGTCAGAAGTATAACTAACTTCCGAGTTAGTGCCAAAGTTGTCACATCTCTGTGACTCGCATGATCTCCATAGATATCCGCTCGTTCTCTTGCTCATCACCTTGAAAACCGTTTCTTATTTACTCGATCATACTTTGTTTTTGTCGTTATCATTTTTCGTATATATCTGTCACTCCTCCAGTGTGGTGTGGTCCTGAGCTTTGGATTGCTAGTCAGTCGCATACAGCTTCTTGGCTACTCTCCTAATTCCTATGTATTCCTTCTTGATTCTATTATATGCAACCCATCCTCCTGTTTAGAGGATCGCTACCTATTGTGACGATCGTCAATAGTCACGAATTCATACGTACTTGGCTTTTAGATAGTAGTAATTAGACTATTAGAGAATTCTTAAAGAAAGTGATGCTAAAAACTAAGCTTAAATATTCCTAGGCGTAGTATAGCACACATACGTACTATATTAGGCCTCAGATATCGTGTATTAGACATAGGTAAGTTAGGTTTAGTTTCGTTTGTCTTTGCAACACAAGTAACATTTTATTTTCCGGTTTGTCCAACTCAATAGTGTCGATTTCTACTTCTAATTGCGTTGTAGGTCGGTATACCTTGAGGTTACCTTGAGGTTACCTTGAGGTGCTTCCGGGCTTAGCGTCCCCGCGGCCCGGTCCTCCTGGTTGCTGGACTGGTCAACCAGGCTGTTTATGGTATATATATGGCCATGGTATATATATACCATGGCCATATATATACCATAAACAAAAAAAAGGTATATATATACCATGGCCCTCATCGTGACTATAAGTACTACCAAAACAAGAGGATGGGCTGCATTATGTGTTGTGTTGATTTTCGTTCAGTGTACTCTTGTGTTTCGTCAGTACTCTTGTGCTGCTGCATCCAGTCACTCCCCGTGTGCTCCACACCTTAACCTCCCCACAGGTGCTCCAGCACACCCCTTAACCTCCCACAGGTGCTCCACCACACCATTAACCCCCCCCCCCCCCCACCCACACACCCCCGCAACGCCAAGTGCTCCGCCACACCATTAACCTCTACAAAGGTGGCCCCACACCACCACACTGTCCACTTCACCACATTACAGGACAAATGGCTCTACAGTAGATTAGATTGCCTTCCTCCCTTGTTTACTACTCTCTCTCTCTCTCTCTCTCTCTCTTCTCTCTCTCTCTCTCTCTCTCTCTCTCTACTCTCTCTCTCTCTCTCTCTCTCTCTCCTCTCTCTCTCTCTCCACCACTAACTCCACATTACATTCTGCTAAGCCCGGTGGAGGTTAGCGGCAGCTCCTCTTTAACATTGGTGTAGATTACGATCGCTGGCAACTTCCTCTTAACCGAAAGACTCTGAAAATTTTAAACTGTGGCGAAGCATTTTGCGAATACTTCAAAACATATGAGAAGCGTGAGTGGGACGATGCATGGAACGAATTTCCATCACGGCGAAACATTCCGGAATATTCTGGAAAGAGTTACGTTTTGTGTACAGTAGCGTTGAACAGCTGTGAACTCATTTCACCTGACCGAAACATTCTGAAACATGACCGTTGGGAGGGGAGGGGTGGAATAAAACCACATCTAAAAAGGACCTTAATGGGGAAATAATCACAATAACATGATAATCCCCCAATGAGATGTGTTGAGAAAGATCATTTAATCAACTCGTATACAGTGAAAGAACGAAAGAATCAGAGGGACAGTGACAGCAAAACGAAGCATTTTGAATATTGCAGATGGGTGTGGAGAGAGGGGTTAAGCCTAGCCTCGCGAGATCACACAAGGGGGGGGGGTCCTTGTCACAGGAGACCAGCTAACAACTACACACCAAATTAACTTCAAGGATCACGCGTATACATATTTAATTTCTCCTAAGAACACATTCTGCCAGGGAGGTATAACAAATTAACTTCAAGGATCACGCGTATACATATTTCATTTCGCCTAAGAACATGTTCTGACAGGAAGATGACTTGTTTTAAACTTGTCCGAAACGTTGAGCGTGATTTGTCACATTGTCAAAAGGTATATGTTAATTTTATATCATAATATACTGCATACCAGGAGATTTGTTGAAGACAAACCAACACCAATATACTGGCTTGGTATGCAGGCGATGAGTCACAATAACGTGGCTGAAGTATGTTGGACCAGACCACACACTAGAAGGTGAAGGGACGACGACGTTTCGGTCCGTCCTGGACCATTCTCAAGTCGATTGTGACCGACTTGAGAATGGTCCAGGACGGACCGAAACGTCGTCGTCCCTTCATTTTCTAATGTGTGTACTGGCTTGATATTTTCTTCGTAAATAATATATATATATTCCTTTCATTCAATGTAATCTAAACACTTTAATATAATCTAGACATTGTCAAAATTTGTCTAGAAACGAAGCTTACACGTTTCTCTCATTTAGAAAATTCATATATTGGTTTATAAAACCAGTGGTTCGTTATTGGGATTAAGTTTATATAATACTATAGTTTGGATATGTATATATTCTTACAAAAGGAAGTTGTTGAATATATATATAATATGGGACCAACCGGGCTGTAGTGGATGTGGGCCTGCGGGCCGCTCCAAGCAACAGCCTGGTGGACCAAACTCTCACAAGTCAAGCTGGCTTCGGGCCGGGCTTGGGGAGTAGAAGAACTCCCAGAGCCCCATCAATCAGGTATCAACCAGGGGTGATCCCTGGCCGCTCAAGTTCGAATCCTCGAGGGGTCATGGAGTTTATAGTGATATGTATAATAAATGTGCAAGGTTTTGATTTTAAAGGTTAAAATATTGCAAATGAAAAATAGGATTAATGGGTTTTCCGTGGATCAAAGTGAAGGGTGCAGATATGTAATTATCATGATAAATATGGCAGAGAGGAGTGAGAAAGAGAGAGAGAGAGATTGTATTGTGTAGCTCAGCGATCACCCAAAAAAAGGCCATTAATACCTTTTATAAGCTCTGGCAATCTCCCTGAAAGTCGGGTTAAGACCAATCATCCTCTGGAGGGTTATTAAAGACATCACAATAGCTGACTGACCAACCAGCAAGATTTGTAAACTGTAAACTTCAAAAGTACGGCAGCAGTGTTAATTTACTTCTTAATTGTTACCGTTATTGTTTAATTGTCTCTTTAGCAGGAATTAATGCCGTTAGAATCAGCCGATCCTTATGAAGCAAGCAGGAATTGGGCTGCACCTGTCACTGATACACTGATATTTTGAAAATGATTCCTTGGCTGAAGGAATCATTTCTGATTCTGATAATGACAATGTTCGCTTGTTATTCTGATATTGTGCTTCTCTTTATGTGCTGTACTTTTTATGCAAACTGTCCCAATTATATGTATTCTACAACGTAGGAATAAAGTTTTTGATTGATTTTGACGTAGGGGGATTTATACGTTGAAATCCGATGTGACATTCGAGAGGACAGGTACACGTGGTGGAGCCTGTCCTCCCGATTAATGCTGTCATCCACGGTTCATTATTCTGAAGTACGGCTGCGGTCTTTACAACTAGCAGCCTCTTATGGAAGCAACCTCCGATATCGGGTTTAAGGATTTTGACAGCTAGGGATGCTGTCAGGACATGGGTTCGAGTTTAAGGATCTTGACAGCTAGGGACGCTGCCAGGACTTGGGTTTAGGTTTAATGATCTTGACAGCTAGGGATGCTGCCAGGACTTGGGTTCAGGTTAATGATCTTGACAGCTAGGGATGCTGCCAGGACTTGGGTTCAGGTTTAATGATCTTGACAGCTAGGGATGCTGCCAGGACTTGGGTTCAGGTTTAATGATCTTGACAGCTAGGGATGCTGCCAGGACTTGGGTTCAGGTTTAATGATCTTGACAGCTAGGGATGCTGCCAGGACTTGGGTTCTAACTCCAAGTGGTTCCCGATTTGTCTCCAGGTATATAGTCAGCGTCCGTCCGTTTTGGTGCACCTGTAATGCTCATCGTCACTATTTTGTACAGTTTCCAGGGTTTTGATTCTTTTGAAGTGATCAGGATCGGGGCTATGTGGATTGGATTGCATGGCCGGCATATCAGCCTCTGGAGGGTTATTAAGACCACCACAATAGCTTACTGATCAACCAGCAAGTATACTTGAGCCCTTCACAATTTCTCTAAGTACTAACACTTGTTAAATATTTCAACCAACAAGGGAAAAATTTATTTCTTTATTTATTTATCTATTTATATACAAGAAGGTACATTGGGTTTGTGAGAATACATATAGCATAGTACTGGTATTTACAATCTTGTAAAGCCACTAGTACGCGCAGCGTTTCCGGCAGATTAGACCAATAATATAAAAAAACTATACACCCAGAGGACACATTCTGCAAATGTAACTGGGATTCAACAGGCAACATCAGGGCCCGAAAGATAGCATAAAATTCCCCAAGAAGGTTTTTATACATTTGCTAACACAGAGAAAACGGTTTAAACCTCTTTTAAGAGGGCGATCTAAAACATTATGATGGCGGAAGCTGGGAAGGGTTCAGGGGGAGGGAGACTGTTCTACATCTGTTAGTTTAATGGTACGCCATACAAGTACTTTCCATAATGTTACCTTAACATTAGTTTATTTTATACAATCATTAAAATAATCACAATATGCTGCGAATAGTGTAAATTATTAATGGTGAGAATATAAAAAAAAATCAAATGTCCAGCATCATGCTTGAAATCATATCATTCAAGACATGATATACTCACCATTAATCCTCTTACCACTGCAGTCCCCGTGGTGCAGTGGTAAAGCACTCACCCGGCACTTTGGCCTGGGTTCGTATCCTGGTCGGGGAGGATTGACTGGGCGCCAATCCTTAACTGTAGCCTCTGTTCACCCAGCAGTGAATGGGTACCTGGTTGTTAAACGATCTGGAGGGTCGTATTCCAGGGAAACATTAGGATTAAGGCATAACATAGGGGCATACCTGGCCGACCCCCCCCCCCCCCTCACAGTGTTCAAGAAAGCATTTTTTTTTTTTTTGCAGGGATATTCCTGCGCGGGCCCTAAGCCTCTGGCTGGCCCACTAAGTGTCGCTCGTTTCCAGTTTACTTGGGCGGAGTATAAGTATTTATTACTCGAATGGTCGCTTTAGTAAGATGTTGCCATATGTGTTTAACAACTTCTGCTCTGTTGAATTGATGTTGAAATCTTAATGGGATTGTAACTGTGCACTGTGTTAGATAATGTTCCAGAGGTCTGTCGGTTAAGAAAGCACTTGATAAACACCTCCAAAGAATACCTGATCAACCAGGCTGTGGTTCATACGTCAGGCTGCGAGCAGCCGCGTCCAACAGCCTGGTTGACCACCTGCTCGGAGACCGGACCGCGGGGACGTTGAGCCCCGAAATCATCGCAAGGACCTGCCCGAAACGCTGTGGTAGTGGTTTTACAGGAATGTAATATCTCTCCAACCACTTGGGCTGGACGGTAGAGCAAAGGTTTCGCTTCATGCAGGTCTGTGTTCAATCCCCGACCGTTCAAGTGGTTGGGCACCATTTCTTTCCCTCGTCCCATCCCAAATCCTTATCCTGATCCCTTCCAAGTGCTATATAGTTGTAATGGCTTAGCGCTTTCCCCCTGATAGTTCCCTTCCCTTCCATTGTATCAATAAATAAATAAATCTTATATTTTCTGATGATGCAAAATTACAATGTTTACTTCGAATGTTTAATTGTTTAATGTTTAATGCACAATGTTTAATTCGAAAGAATATTACAAGAGACTGCATTATAAAAAGTGAAAGAATGCTTAACAGATGGCGACTAGAGTTTAACTCAAGCAAGTGCAACGTAATAAAACTGGGTGGTGGATACAGGAGGCAGGACACAAGGTACCAAATGGGAGATGAAATCCTTCAAGGAATTATGAAGAGAGAGAGAGATTTGGAGACCAATATTACACTGAACCTATCTCCTGAAGCCTACGTTAAACGAAGCATGCTAGACTAGCCGATGCAAAAGCAGCATTTAGAAATCACAATTATAGAAATCTAATACGTTAACCAAAGGCGGGGCCCAAGAACTGAATCTCAGTTCTGCAGACGCAGTTGGGTAAGTACACGCTCGGACCCCTGAGGAATCGCCCAGGGACCAAATTTACGAAACAGTTACGCAAGTACTTACGAACTTGTACATCTTTCTTCAATCTTTGAAGGCTTTGGCTACATTTATTAAACAGTTTGCAAGCATGAAAACTTGCCAATCAACTGTTATTGTTATAAACAACCTCCTGGTACTTCGGAGCTCATTAACTGTTTAATAATTGTAAACAAAGTCGCCAAAGATTGAGAAAAGATGGACAGGTTCGTTAGTGCTTGCGTAACTACTTCGTGAATCTGGCCCCAGGAAGTTTGTGAAACACAGAAGTTGAGCGCAATACCAAGAGAGGTTCTCACACACACTAGAGAACGGCGGTGAGACGAGGCTAGCGCGTGGGGGCGCTCAGGTACTGGTGGAGCCCTCACGGCCGACTTTGAAGTTCAGTCATTAAACATGGAGGACAACCTTCAGGGGACGTATTGGATGCTTATTGCTTCTTCTGCCTTCTTCTACCTGATCCCTATCCACCACCATCCTCTCCTCCACCCATCACTACATCCCTCTCCTCCACCCATCACTACATCCCTCTCCTCCACTACAACCCTCTCCTCCAACACCATCTTCAGAGTGGATATCATTCCAACACTAACACCAGAGGCACACATAAACTAGATAACATCAGCATACGGGGCGCTGGCAAACAATAGAACATCGTTTAAAACCCTAAATACAATTTTACACAACCTACGTCAGACCAATACTAGAATATGCTAGTCCATCCTCCTAAAATGAAAGTACTTACAGTAACGATATGGTCGATCGTACATGTGTGGACTTGATGACTACGTAGAAAGTAGACTTTTGTCTTGTTGAATTTGGACAAGTTTTTCTATTTATGTTGTTAATATAACCTAACCTAACCATCCTAGGCCTAATATAGTACATATATGTTCTATACTAGGCCTAGGAATATTTAAGTTTGGGTTTTAGTTTTTCCGAAGTTTTTCTAAATGAGAGGAATGTGTAGGCTTCGTTTCTAGAGAAATTTTGACAATCTCCAGATTATATTAATAAATCTAGATTATGTTAATAAATCTAGATTATATTAATAAATTTAGATTATATTAATAAATTTAGATTATATTAATAAATCTAGATTATATTAATAAATCTAGATTATATTAATAAATTTAGATTATATTAAAGTGTTTAGATTATATTGAATGAAAAGAATATATATATTATTTAGCTTTTCCATATTATAAAATGAATAATACCAAATTCTACTTTATATTTGTAAATCACATCGATATTTGTGTGATCGTCCACGTAGTTAGGATAAGTAGCATCTTATCAGGAGGCTGGGTACAATACCCAGCATCCCTCTGGCATCCACACCCAGTCAACTATGGAACTATACTTGAAAAGTACAGAGATCCGCAGCAATACTGGTGTCTGAATTAAGGGGACTCGATCATACAAACCTAGAGGGAACAGAGGGGATATGATTACAACATACAAGATACAGAGCGGAATATAGAAAGTGGACAAGTGGAAGTTGGGAACACAAATGAGTCACAGGAATGTAAGGAAATACTCGTGCCCTGTACGGACGGTCAACAAGTGGAATGTTCTGAAAGAAGAAGTTGTGGAGGCTAACTCAACCACAACTTTAAGGCCGGATACGACAAAGAATTGGAACGTCAGGAAAGTTAAAATAAAACGCACCAGGTACAACAAGGGCAGTAGGCGAGGCTGACGGAGCTAGGCTTCACTCCCCTGTGGTCAATGGTATTTGTTTATATACAAGAAGGTACATTGGGTTTGTGAGAGTACATATAGTATTGATCAGGATTTGCATCTAGGAACAAGGTTTTGTATATGTAAGTGACACAAGAGAACGTGTGGACTGATTTTATGTTCAGCAGGTTCAGGAATTTAAACAGGAAAGTTGCGTGTTGTCTGAAAACAGACAACACCTCCTTCCTCGTCCTCCTTCTCTTACTCTTTCCTCCTCCGCCTCCTCTTACTCCTCCCTCGTCCTCCTTCTCTTACTCCTCCTCCTCCTCCCTCGCCCTCCTTCTCTTACTCCTCCTCCTCCCTCGCCCTCCTTCTCTTACTCCTCCTCCTTCCTCGCCCTCCTCTTACTCCTCTTCCCTCGCCCTCCTTCTCTTACTCGTTCCTCGTCCTCGTCCTCCTTCTCTTACTCTTTCCTCCTCCCTCGTCCTCCTTCTCTTACTCTTTCCTCCTCCGCCTCCTCTTACTCCTCCTCCTCCCTCCTCCGCCTCCTCTTACTCCTCCTCCTCCCTCCTCCGCCTCCTCTTACTCCTCCTCCTCCCTCGCCCTCCTTCTCTTACTCCTTCCTCGTCCTCGTCCTCCTTCCAGGATGGTGTACTGTGTAGCGAGATGTAATGATGTCATGGACTCCATTACTTCACCTGGTGGGAACTTGTGCAGGTGGAGGAGGGGAGAGAAGGGAAGCGCGAAGAATAAGAAGGAGGGAGAGGTAATGAAGAAAGGGTGGGTGGGGGGGGGGGTTGCACAGTAGGAAGTAAATAACGAGAAAGAAGATAGATGCACCAAGGACTGAAGACATGACAAAGATAAACCAAACTACTTTATTGTACAACCCATCCGCCTGAAATAAAAATAATAAATGTTTACAGAGTCGCCAAGCCATTACGACTATATAGCACTCGGAAGGGGGTCAGGATGAGGATTTGGGATGGGATGGGGGGAAAGGAATGGTGCCCAACCACATGGACGGTCGGGGATTGAATGCTGACCTGCATGAAGCGAGACCGTCGCTCTACCGTCCAGCCCAAGTGGTTGGGTCCATCCTCCTGAAGTGGCGGCACTAGAGTAACCTCTTGCTCCAGAGTACCAGTATATGGTGATGGACCACCAGTTAACCTTGGCTAGGAGCGGTCAGTCTAATTACCCACGGCCACAACATTGTCGCTTGGATCGTCGACTTCCTATGGCGTCACTTGCAACATAATTTCGTCTAATTTCGTCATAAAATTATATTATTTCAGAGTAAAAATATGTTTTTTTCATGTTCTACATTTAGCACCAACATTATAGTGAGTAAATATATCATATTTCTTCATTACTTACGTAATACTAGGAAGCTTTGGCTAATTAGGTAGACCCGCTAGGAGGGGTTAGACACTATATTGATGTTGGGGTTAAACTAGTTTCTGGCTTGTCCAAATTCAGTATCACAAAAGTCAACTTTCTGGTGGACAATCACTATATATTGGTACTTTCATTTAAAGAGGATAAGTTGTTATCGCAATGTGTGTGTGCTCGTTTAATTGTGCTTGCAGAGGTTGAACTTCGGCTCTTTGGTCCCGGCTCTTAACAATCAACTACCTGGTGTACAGATTCCTGAGCCTATTGGGCTCTAATCATATCTACATTTCAAACTGTGTGTGGAGTCAGCCTCCACCACATCACCGCCTAATGCATTCCATTTGTTA
>WNGS01000690.1:10594855-10607355 GCA_020271785.1 Procambarus virginalis | reverse complement strand
AAATCAGTTATAGCCTATTCTAAAATTCCCTATCGAGGCAGGATGGTGCTGAAATACAACGAATAAAACTGGAAGTATCTACCTTAACCTGATAACATCCGGCGGGGTGGTGCAGTCAGAACCCTTCCCTGGCTGACACACTACGTGCCTCACAAAGACTCAACCTACACTAATTTTCTCTTACGTTCTCACATTAAACTTGATATGAAACTCCGCACCCGGCCATGCCTCTGGGCATTGAGGGACCAATCACAAGGCCAGGGAACTTGTAGACCTACCGCTGGGCGTGGCTGGGGACAGAGGGTCAAGCTTTCTCACGGGAACCTGCAGATGCCGGCTGGTTCCTAATTTTGAGACATAATTTGTCAGTTAATTCTTAGGGGTCTTAACCAAACAACTGAGGGGAAAACCTTCAGGAAGTACCTCCCAACGAGGCCAGGTCAGTGGATGCTAGCCACGGGCACCTGGCTAATGGCTTTCTGAAGTTCAGACGGGAGAAGTCATCTCCAGAAAAGCTGCCCAGGTCGACCTTTGTCCAAACCAAATATGGCTCTACATTCTGCTTTGGCTATAAAGCAATAAATCTGGGAAGGAGGAGAAGGGGAATGGAGAATGATAAAGGGGAAACCAGGGAGAATTTCCTTGAACTGTTACAAGAGGTATGAGCTACGAGGAATGACTGAAGGAGTCGAGTGTCACATCACTGGAAGAGAGAAGACATTACATATATAAAATACTCAAGGAAATAGAGTGGGCAAACAAGTACAGACTAACAGGGGTAGTACAGGAACAACGGGAAACAGATGGAAAGTACCAGTCACAGATATTAACAAGATTTTTTCTAATGTTGGAATATTATCAAATGTAATACATAAGAAGTGAAGTGGTGGCGACAGACTCTATTCACAGCTAGATGACGATATGCAGGCGATGAGTCACAATAACGTGGCTAAAGTATGTTGACCAGACCACATGCACACTAGAAGGTGAAGGGACGACAACGTTTCGGTCCGTCCTGGACCATCGACTTGAGAATGGTCCAGGACGGACCGAAACGTCGTCGTCCCTTCACCTTCTAGTATGTGGTCTAGATGACGATGACTGGGTCCCATTCCCGGTCTCATTTTTATTTACACATGTTCTGCCATCAGGCGCGGGGGCTAGGCTTCCTGCCCTGAGGAGTCTTGTCACTGTGGCCAAGGCCCCGTGCGCTGGCGTCCTCGAGGGGAGACTATTTTGTGGGTGCAGAACTTTAAATTTAGACATGACAGAGACCGGGCCACGGGACATTGGTTCCCGGAATCAACACAACGCAGACACAAAATAGGCTTTGGAACCTGTTCACTAGTCGATTAAGAGTTGAAAAGCGGGACCAGAGCGGTGGTTCATGTTCTGCAAATACAACTATGTGAGCATATGAGCCTCTCCCCCCCCCCACGCGCGCGCGCACATCCATGCTTTATCACGATAATCTCTCATTTCCTTTATTCTTTCGATATTGCCGCCTCCCTCCTCTTACCCTCTGACTCCAGAACCCATCTTCCTCCTCAGCCGCCCTTGTGACTTTCCCAGACAAAGACCATCTGGGTTGATACTCATCATCTTCCAATCGACCTCATTCCCCTTTCCCGCCAGAGACATTAATGAAGTCCATCATACAGTACTCTGAAACTATCGCACCTCTGTCGTCGGGTCAGAAATGTAAACCTGATCGCTCTCCCTCCCAGAAAAGTAAGAAGGCCTTGGTCTTTTCCCTAGCTGCCTCCCATGACCTTATCTTATTTCTTCTACCGTCTCAGAAGATGAGTCGACTGACCTCGATGTGGAGGTTCTTTGCGTCCACATTCCTTTACCCTGATGCAGAACACGCTGTCGCTTTTGTCCATAGTCCACTTAGATTAGACGGTAGAGCGACGGTCTCGCTTCATGCAGGTTGGCGTTCAATCCCCGACCGTCCAAGTGGTTGGACACCATTCCTTTCCCCCGTCCCATCCCAAATCCTTATCCTGACTCCTTCCCAGTGCTATACAGTCGTAATGCCTTGGCGCTTTCTCATGATAGTTCTTTCCATCTGTCCATAGGCAGCCTCACTTGCTTGGACGCTCTTCAACCAGCCTGTCCTGAGCGTTCCAAATGTAATTAAACTGTTGTACTAAAGTGCCCGAACCTCTGCCCGTCCTCCTAAGGTTTCCCAAACGTCAAGAAAACTGTCAATTTAAAGTATCCTCTCCTAACCCAGCCCGTCCTCCTAAGGTCTCCTATTCTCCTAAGGTTCTCCTCCTTCGAACCCGAGGACCGACGAACAGAAAACGGGACATTATATCAATTTCGCAAGCCGGCTACCATTTTTAGTTTTTGATCTTAGGTATAGTATATGTCAAAATGCGACGTGCTATTAGAAGGGGCTCACCGCCTTCCTCAACGGACCCTTTCGGTTTACCTCTGCTCCCTACCGCACCTCTTTCATCACTTCTCTTTACTTTACCTCTGCCTCCAACTCTGAATTTCTGATCCAGAGAAATCCTAGGCCTATATTTTTGGTTGTAGTTCTTTTTCTTCACAAAGACTCTTCTTCAGTTGAACTGATTTGGTTTTCATGCCGCCGCTGAAGGTAGGTTCCCAGGAGCCAATGTTTGGTATGGCCTGACGGCTGAGAGGACAGCGGTCGATGTTCTTAGTCCTAATGGGATCCGGGTTCGATCCCCGGCGGAGACGGGAACAACTGGACAGAGTTTGTTTCGCCCTGATGCTCTTCTTCACCTAGCAGTAAATAGGTAGCTGGGAGTTAGACAGCTGCTTCCTGGGGATGTGTGGGTGTGTGCGTGAAAATTAGGATTAAGGACTTGCCCGAAACGCTATGCGAGCTAGGGGTTGGACAAGAATGTAAGAACTCTTGTATATATAAATAAAAGCAAAAAGAAAAAAAATCTAGCTACTCCCGCGGGATGTCTTTCTTTTTTGTCCCACCTGAAAGTTTGCCACTTACAGTCTTTCAACTTCTTGTTGAATGCCTAGATTTTCAAAACTATCGTGAGTCTTGCTTTTCAAATATCGATCGATATTTTATTCCACTTTGGTGAATTTTTGCCACTATTTAGTGAATTATTATCCCTCTTTAGTGATTTTTATCCCTCTAGTGAATTTGATACCTTTTGAAGTTACTAGCCTTATATATTTTTGTCTTCGAATTGGCATCGTGTGTGATATAAATTTGACCTTGATAATAATACAATACTGGAGTGTTAACTCCGAGATTATAATATTATAAAGGTCAGAGTTTGGTAACTGTTTCGTCTGATATCAGAGCCTTATCAGTTCAGAAGTAGCTTTAATTTGCATATGATATCCTATGATATATGATATTATTTAATGTGAATACTGTCTGAAAACTAGTCTGCATGCCTAGGTAGTTGAAGATTATATAATGGCGTGAATTGAGGATCAAGAGCTGTAATTAAATTACCATGAGGCTGTTTGAATTTGCATAAGAGATCCTCAGAGTATCAAAATTCTTTAATTAAGGTTAATATGGTACGTAAATTTACTTGGACGTCTTGGTAGATGCTTACAGCGTAATTAAAGGTGCGTGTAAATTATTATATGATACCATGGCGTTGTGATTACATCCATGAAGCCAGTGAAAGCCAGTTGGCGACACCCATGTTGAGGCAACAAATGCTAAAGTGTCTTCCCATGTATTCAAATGTGACCTCTGTCTAGGTACTATACCTGGGGAAAGTATGGCGCATGTGTTGTGTTATCAGGTATTAAATATACCTAATAAATATATAGCCAACTGTTGTAGTAATATCTAGTGTTATTGCAAGGTTGTGTTGAGGAAGACGGTTGAATAAATGAGGCTGTAGCCTGATTGGAGATCTGTCAACGGAGATCCACATGTTAGTCGTTACCCCTTTTGAAGGCAGCCTTGTAGCGTGTCGTTATTTGGTGCTAATTCCACTACCTTGATAAGATGATCAAACGTAAATTTAAACAAGACAGGAAGATCACGTGGTTGTAACTAGTAGTATTAGTAAGTAATCTGGAAGTTATGTGCGACACGGCAGAGGAACCAAGCCATGTTTATACCAGTTGGCTGTGTACACCCAGGCTGGACGGACGCTTCGTAGGTCGCTCTCCTGAGATCCTTACTATGCATCCTTTGATGTTTCTTGTATGCATAGACTATAGGACCACTGTTTAAGACTGCTCATAGCTTGGTTGATAGAGCGCCGGCCTCACATGGTTCGAGACCCATACTGCCCAGGTGAATGGAATTATGACCACTGTTTTTAACCACTACATCAGCCAAGTCATTAGTAAGTTATCGGGTTGTTGTTATAGATTCAGCTACTCGGAACAAGTTCCAAGTAGCACGGGCTATGGTGAGCCCATAACTTACCTGGCACAGGAGCTGGGCAAGAACCACGGACTATGGTTAGCCTCGTGGACAGGAGATGTCTCCCGTGAAGAAAAAGAAGTTATCGGGGATTAGGAGAGATTTTATATTGCGTTAAGATTTTGTTGGTCACGTATTCGTCCCCATTACCCCAGGCTGGTGGTTTGTTATTTGATTATTTGACTAAATGTTTATATACCCTGTTACACCCATGTTTATTGGAGCGGGTTATTAATGCCAGTTTTGGGAAGTTTAGTGTCAATCCACCAGTGTAGTTTTGTATTTTTAAATCTTGTTATTACACTTGATATTTTTCCTCGTTCATAATCATCCACTTGAAAAAGACCAAAACAAATGTGTTATATTTATTCAGAAACAATCTGAATTGGAGTCCTAGTGTCCACATGAGTCAGTGTGAGTGAGACTTTGAGTTGATGATACTCAACATTATATTCATTTCTGTACCGTTAATCTGATTTGTACAGGAACTGCAGCTCGGCTCGTCTGGCAGTGCTGGAACCGTGAGTATCTGGCAAGTTGTTAGTCATGGGTCTTGACTCACTTTCGCAGACATGAGATAAAAGTGTTATACACTTTTGTTATACACTGTTAACACTGTTATACACTGTTATACACTGTGTTATACACTGTTAACACTTATACACTGTTAACACTTATACACTGTGTTATACACGTTATACACAGTGTTGTAAAAGTGTTGTCACGTGTGCTGTTGTTATACATATTTCTCATTTGGTTGGGTTGTTTGTCAACCGGTTGGGTCTTAACAAGTTGATGAGGAAATACTCTGTAAACAATAGTGTCTCTTAAGTGGGGTTATTTACTGCTAATTAAGTCTTCTGTGGGGCTATTTACTACCTTATCGCTTCACTTTTTATTATAGAGAAATCAGGACAAGAACTTTAATCTTGTCCTTTATTATGCACCCCATACCCATCCCGTGGGCGGCGGTGGAAAGGGTTACAGAAGCACATAATGGACTCTGGAACTGAAGATGTATTTCTTTTATTTTTTTCAAATTCATATAATTGTATATTTGCTACTTTTATTTCTTTATACAAATATTTACAAATTTTTGAGCTTGGAATCCTCTGTTATGTTTCTATATTTCTGAAGGAGTTTGAAGGTAAGTGAAACAGGTGTTGAATAACTTCTTCATTGGTGTATGTACAAAGAAGGCCACAGGCGGAGTACGAGAGGAGAGGTGTACGCTTCTTCACTAGCTGGTATAGGCCGTACGCCAG
Organism: Procambarus virginalis; assembly: GCA_020271785.1. Classification (NCBI taxonomy): domain Eukaryota; kingdom Metazoa; phylum Arthropoda; class Malacostraca; order Decapoda; family Cambaridae; genus Procambarus; species Procambarus virginalis. Next base: position 10,601,691 of record WNGS01000690.1, on the reverse strand, counting down.
CTCTCACTAGTTGAGATGAGCCGTACGCCAGCTCTCACTAGTTGAGATGAGCCGTACGCCAGCTCTCACTAGTTGAGATGAGCCGTACGCCAGCTCTCACTAGCTGAGATGAGCCGTACGCCAGCTCTCACTAGCTGAGATGAGCCGTACGCCAGCTCTCACTAGCTGAGATGAGCCGTACGCCAGCTCTCACTAGCTGAGATGAGCCGTACGCCAGCTCTCACTAGCTGAGATGAGCTGTACGCCAGCTCTCACTAGCTGAGATGAGCTGTACGCCAGCTCTCACTAGCTGAGATGAGCTGTACGCCAGCTCTCACTAGCTGAGATGAGCTGTACGCCAGCTCTCACTAGCTGAGATGAGCTGTACGCCAGCTCTCACTAGCTGAGATGACCTGTACGCCAGCTCTCACTAGCTGAGATGAGCAGTACGCCAGCTCTCACTAGCTGAGATGAGCCGTACGCCAGCTCTCACTAGCTGAGATGAGCTGTACGCCAGCTCTCACTAGCTGAGATGACCTGTACGCCAGCTCTCACTAGCTGAGATGAGCCGTACGCCAGCTCTCACTAGCTGAGATGAGCAGTACGCCAGCTCTCACTAGCTGAGATGAGCCGTACGCCAGCTCTCACTAGCTGAGATGAGCTGTACGCCAGCTCTCACTAGCTGAGATGAGCTGTACGCCAGCTCTCACTAGCTGAGATGAGCTGTACGCCAGCTCTCACTAGCTGAGATGAGCCGTACGCCAGCTCTCACTAGCTGAGACGAGCCGTACGCCAGCTCTCACTAGCTGAGATGAGCCGTACGCCAGCTCTCACTAGCTGAGATGAGCCGTACGTCAGCTCTCACTAGCTGAGATGAGCTGTACGCCAGCTCTCACTAGCTGAGATGAGCTGTACGCCAGCTCTCACTAGCTGAGATGAGCTGTACGCCAGCTCTCACTAGCTGAGATGAGCTGTACGCCAGCTCTCACTAGCTGAGATGAGCTGTACGCATGCCTTCGCCGGCTGGAAAGGGCCGTACGCAAGCCCTGACCTGCGAGGATGAGCTTTACACAAGCCCTTACTACCCAGGAAGGGCTGTACACAATCCCTCACCGGCTGGGAAGGGCTGTGCACAATCCCCTCACCGGCTGGGAAGGGCTGTACACAATCCCCTCACCGGCTGGGAAGGGCTGTACACAACCCCTCACCGGCTGGGAAGGGCTGTACACAACCCCTCACCGGCTGGGAAGGGCTGTACACAACCCCTCACCGGCTGGGAAGGGCTGTACACAATCCCTCACCGGCTGGGAAGGGCTGTACACAATCCCCTCACCGGCTGGGAAGGGCTGTACACAATCCCTCACCGGCTGGGAAGGGCTGTACACAACCCCTCACTACCAAGAAAGGACTGAACACGAACCTCACCATCATATCTGGATCACTGACGCCACTTGGAAAATGATGACACCATATATTCAGCCAATTCCCAGTGGGAATGGTGTTATAATGATATTTACCCCACCAGTCAGGCCATACTGCTGCAATATCGTTCTTTACTGCGATATTTAGATTTTTATATTGTTTATTTGACCTTCGTCAAATTGTACCAACGTTCAATTTCAACTGAATTGCATGAGATTGGCTTCTGAAATTTCACGAAATTGGTGGCAGTATTATTGACCAAAAAACAGGGAACAGAAGACACACACACACGACACACACGACACACACGACACACACACACACACACACACACACACACACACACACACACACACACACACACACACACACACACACACACACACACACACACACACGACGGCTCATTGGTCTCTACAAGGCATGAACACAACAAAGAAATCTAATTTAAAAACAGATTACAGCCATAATTTAAACTACACTATTATTAATATAGTGTGACGTCATAGCCAGACTGGTGGTAAAGGTCTACATAAAAAAATCGTTGGATAAAGGTCGGGGATAAAGTTCCTTGAAAAAAAAGGCCGGGACGAAAGATCATTGGATAATAGTCGAGGCTAAAGTTCATTGACGAAAAAGGTCGCGGTAAAGTTCCTTGGATAAGGATCGGGGGATAAAGTTACTCTTCAAAGGTCAGGGAGGGGGGGGAGGGGATCTTTATACAACAAGACATAATCAGAAACGTTTTAGAGTGTTGGATATTTTTGTTTGTTTGTTTGAGAGGGATCCTTGGATTTCATTTACAGATAAGAGTATCAAGCAGGGCTGCAGGACCCGGAAAGGGAGAGAGGGGCGCTCTCACCCCCCACATACAACATGGAAAAAAAGGGGGATATTGCTGTATATATATCGCAAACTATCGCTCGGTATGGCAGGCGATTTTTTTTTTTTTTCGCTACAGAACTGTTATCCACAGCGATAAAATGCTGTATTTTTGTGACATATAGAGCTGAGGTGCCACAAAGTGGAAAGTATGTCATAGATTTACATTGGGAAAGTATGTCTTAGATATACCGGCAACAGGTATAGGGTTAAGGAGCCGTTGAGGGTCAGGCTTCCAAGGAAATAAGCGCGTTTATCGCACTGAGTCTGAAGCATTGAGTTTATGACTTCCGTCTATCGTCTATGTTTTACGTTAAGGGGGACTGAATATATCGCTGGAAGTTAATGGCTTTAAAAGGCTTACTTCCAGTATATCGCCAAAATATGCTTTTGTGGGGTTATAATGTCTGATGTGGTAGAGTGCAATCTCGTGATATATTTCATATTTGTAATTTACACCTGTTGTTGACCAAACCACACACTAGAAGGTGAAGGGACGACGACGTTTCGGTCCGTCCTGGACCATTCTCAAGTCGATTGTGAATGAACAATCAACTTGTGAATGATCCAGGACAGACCGAAACGTCGTCGTCCCTTCACCTTCTAGTGTGTGGTCTGGTCAACTTACTTTACCAACGTTATTGTGACTCATCGCCTGCTTACACCTGTTGTCTTGTGTATGATCCTCTGCCCTGTGTGGCTGTGTTAACATGATAATCACTGTCACGTGTGTGGGACAGTGAATGTGGGCACTGTCCTCGCTGTCACGTATATAATATAAGCAGCATGTTCACTGCAAGAAGACCTAATTCAGTTGCTCCAATTAGACAAATTTGTATGTTATATGTTGGTAATAAAGATGTTAATAATAATATAAGGGTTGATAAATGTACATCTCTTAGTGCATGAGGATAGAGACTATACTTCTACACATTGCTAATATATGACTGGGATCGATATCTACGCAATATATCACTAACACATGACGCTAAAGGACTCGACTTGTGTAAATCGCTATCAGTGAACATTTTGAGGGGTGGCTTATATATATCGCCTCTACTCGAGGTTAAGGAACTTGGTATATCGTTATTATGGGCTTAAATTTACTTGTTGCAACTCCTCTTTACGAAATTTACTTAATATAATTGTCCGCCGATTATAAGGGGATGATTTCTATACATCACTGTCGCTCGACGTTACGGGACTAACTTGTGTACACCTTTCGATCCCAATGTTGCGGGTTTTGTGGTGGGAATGGTCAGGATTCTCTCTCCCTGGTATGTACTCTGGGGTGACTGGACGCCCTCCGCCTTCATCAGCTATTCAAGACTTATTTTCTGGTGATAATTATACTGCGGCTCTCTTAGTTTTCCCCTCCTCTTCTGCTCTCTGCTGCTCCTCTTTCTCTTCTGCTCCTCTTTCTCTTCTGCTCCTCTTTCTCTTCTGCTCCTCTTTCTCTTCTGCTCCTCTTTCTTTTCTGCTCCTCTTTCTCTTCTTGCTCCTCTTTCTCTTCTGCTCCTCTTCTTCTTTCGCTCCTCTTCCTCTTCTCTTCTGGCGACGACTCTGGACAGTCTCGTCAATAACGTCTCGACACCACCTGGACCTTCCCCCCCCCCCGCGCTCTCTCTCTCTCGTCTCTCTCCTCTCTCTCTCTCTCTCTCTCTCCTCTCTCCTCTCTCTGCTCTCTCTCTCCTCTCTCTCTCTCCTCTCTCTCTCTCTCTGTGACGCAGCGAGTTTAGCCGTCGGCACACAACATAGGATTGAGGTTTCGAAGCATTTCCTTTTACCCGATGTCTCTGTTCGCCTAGCAGCAAATGGGTACCTGGGAGTTAGACAGCGTTGTGGGCTGCATCCTGACGATGGTGAGTAGTTGACCGCAGTAATATAGAGAAAATAGATCAGGAGTCATTATTTAAGACAATCAGCATTTAGAAAGGCGGGTCCAAGAGATAAATCCACACCTGAGATCATCTCTCATCACATTCAACGATCATTTGTATTAAGGAAGCTGTAGGTGTGGTGTAGACATAGTTCAGTGGTGTTGACCGCGGTTTTGCCAGCACATCTGCCAAACAACTGGACCAGCAGCACCACTATCCACAGATCTCCGCTGTTGGTACTGGCTCCAAAGAGCCTCCACTTATAGCTCTATCTATAAATTGATCCACTATGTATATCTCTCTATGTAGTACCTTTCCTGAATAACATTATTATTATATTATATTATTATGGGCTATTCATACCCGTGCCACCTTTTGGGTGGCTTAATCTTTATCAATGATCTTATATCTTATCATGGTGCTATTTAATCAGCACCATTCAACAGCAGCAACAGCAGACGCAAATTGCCACTGCAGAAGCAACATTAACGCCTTTTCAGAGCGAAGATGGCAACAAGGGCTGAGGAGGAGTCTTGTCGAGAGGACGCGACTATACCTGACACCTGGCTCCAAGATGGCGTTGAGAGGACACAACCATCTGACATAACACCTGGCTTCATGATGGTGTTTAGGGCCACAACCCACACACCTGGCTTCAAGACTATGTTAGCTTCCACAGTGTTGTTAGTATGGTTTGATATAGATGAAGCAATGACGGATGAAACAATGCCCTAACACTGCAGCCGGATGAAGCAATGCCGTAACACTGCAGCCGGATGAAACAATGCCCTAACACTGCAGCCGGATGAAGCAATGCCCTAACACTGCAGCCGGATGAAGCAATGCCCTAAACTGCAGCCGGATGAGCAATGCCAACTGCCCGATGGAATCCTACTGCAGCCGGATGAAGCAATGCCCTAATACTGCAGCCGGATGAAGCAATGCCCTAAACTGCAGCCGGATGAAGCAATGCCCTAACACTGCAGCCGGATGAAGCAATGCCCTAACACTGCAGCCGGATGAAGCAATGCCCTAACACTGCAGCCGGATGAAGCAATGCCCTAACACTGCAGCCGGATGAAGCAATGCCCTAACACTGCAGCCGGATGAAACAATGCCCTAACACTGCAGCCGGATGAAGCATGCCCTAACACTGCAGCCGATGAAGCAATGCCCTAACACGCAGCCGGATAAAAAATACCCTAAAAGAAGTTAGCGAATCAAGTTCTGACCAGATATGCAGTGAATCCATAAAAAGCTATATATATACACCCTGACGTTCAATGCAGCCAGGTAAAAGCGATATCTCCAACACAAGAGTTTTGTGAATGATTGCCGATGTGGGAGAGAGGGAGTGAGCTGGACGCAATATAGGGAGCATTGATTCTTTACACGGGATGCTCCCTCCTCCGGTGTTGGGAGGAGGGAGTCAGAGGGGAGGGGAAGAGGCAGGGGAAGGGGCAGGAGGCAGGGGAAGGGGGAAGGAGTCAGAAGGACAACACTACCCCACCCATAAAGTCAGACCATCACCAGGGCTTGTGAATTTGCCGTGCTTAAACGTTTTAGAATTACGATGAGTCTATTAGAGGTTGAGTCGTAATTAAATAATTGTTTTGAATCACAAGTCCTAAAAAATGAACCTTTTGGCGGGATTTTGTATACTTTTGTAGTTTTATGCGGTAATCTAATTGGCGGATACGCGAGGCTGCTCCATAACAGCCAGGAAATCATTTTTTTTTTATTATATTTTTTAATTTTGGTATACAAATACCTGTCGTATATTTTTTTATTTGCATGTGTTGACAACGACACTAGTGAAGTCTTCAACTTGTCCTCACAACTAATATGTCGCATTCTTAATGAACTAAAAGTATTTGTTAAAACTGCAACGCATTAGTACAAATTTTAAGTAACGCAATATTGACGTTTTCTATGTATCGGCGTCAATAAGTTAACGGAGAAGTGCGTGCAAAGCTCGTGCGTTTCTGGTCAGGCAAAACTATTGTAATTTTTACGTTTGTGATTGGCAAGACAGTTGCATTTTTTACGGAGTGGCAAATCGTTCTTCCATTTTTTTTGTTTAGTTCTCTTACCACGATACAACGTCATATATCAAGATATATTTAATACTCGGCCGTGTTGAAGGGAGACACAAGGGTTATCTTTCAGTGGTTCGCTTGGAACTTTCTGCCTTTCTCTCCCGAGCTTTGTGAAGTTGTGCAATACTCGACCTTGTGCGGCGGGTCGCAAGGTTCATTGCCGTGTGTTCTTCACCTCGGAGTACTTCCCCTGATTATTGTCTTTACCTGGTGTTGTGTGTGTGTGTGTGTGTGTGTGTGTGTGTGGTGTGTGTGTGTGTGTGTGTGTGTGTGTGTGTGTGTGTGTGTGTGTGTGTGTGTGTACTCACCTAGTTGTGCTTGCGGGGGTTGAGCTCTGGCTCTTTGGTCCCGCCTCTCAACCGTCAATCAACCGTGTTCCGGTTCCTGAGCCTATTGGGCTCTATCATATCTACACTTGAAACTGTGTATGGAGTCAGCCTCCACCACATTACAGTCATTGTGTGTGTGTGTGTGTGTGTGTGTGTGTGGGTGGGTGCATTCACCTAGTTGTATTCACCTAATTGTGCTTGCACTGGTTGAGCTCTGCTCTTTCGGCCCGCCTCACAACTGTCAC
>WNGS01000690.1:10562642-10590742 GCA_020271785.1 Procambarus virginalis | reverse complement strand
TATACATTGCAATTCGTAGTGAACAAGGTTCCAATTGAGTCTCGTCGTGGACGTGGTGGTGAGCAGACGTGTTTTGGTTCGCTCTGCTACTAGCGTCTGGTGTGGTGGACGTGTTTGTCGTCGCCGGGAGCCGGCGTGTTAACGGATGGCTGGATAACGTCGCGCTGGGGGTGGTATAAGTGCTATCATGGGCTCCTACACACCTCCACTCAAGCGGAAGGAGTCCATAGGGCTCAAGTTTAGTTGTCATGTTGATCCCGACCTTGTATCCACGACGATCTTCGATGTGTTACAGATCAAGACGGAAGAAATATTTGGTTACCAAACACTGCCAGGGAACAGAGTGGTGTTGAAATTTGAAAACAATGTAGCGTTTTCAGAGTTTCTCAAGAAGTATGATGATGAAATTATAAGTTTACCTAATGGGAAAGGATCAGTAGAAGTGATTAATTTGAGCAAAACGTTTACATACGTTTCTGTGAGGGATGCGCCATTTGAAATGTTGAATGGAACTATTATACGCATACTGCAACAATATGGGAAAGTGGACAATGTTCGCTTCAATAAGTATACTTATGGACCAGGGAAAGGGCGTTTTAATGGAACAAGAACAGTAAAGATGGAACTTCATCGCAATATTCCTTCATCAATGTCAGTAGAAGGTCATTATATTAAATTTATATACAATGGCCAACTGCAAACTTGTTTTAAGTGTGGGCGTACTGGTCACATGGCTGCTGCCTGCCAGGTGGAGGCATCAGAACGGATCAACATTTTTCGTGAACATGACTTTCCGCCATTAATAGAGGACAGTGTCTCAGGAAATGAACCCACTGTTGTACATACTGCAGTGCCAGGTGAGGTAGATGAAGTAACCCACAACTCTGTAAGTGAAACGTCTGTGGGAGTGAATCCCAGTGCGAATGAGGCCGGTGAAGGTAACTTAGATCAGGATGATAAAGGTAATGCAGAAAAGGAATGTGCAGACGACACTGCTCAGGACGATTTATCTGCTATCGTTCAACCTGGTGAGGGTGAGGTAAGTCTGGACAATATACATGTGGACGCCCATGACATTGGCGCTGACGCTGCGCTGAGCTGCGATGACGACGGCGGCGCTGACCTTGGTGAGGTGACGATGGAGAAAGTAACTGGTTGTCAACTGGATGTGGAGGATGACTCCATGGAGGATAGTGATGTAGAAATGCCTGTGAAGAGGGCAACTCCACCCTCTTCAGTATGGTCTGATAGAAAGGGTAAGGGTAGTGTGAAGGCTGGTTCTGTAACCAGTCATGTAAAGAAACGTAGGAGAAAATTAACTCGGAGTATTGATCTGGTACGTATGAAGGACTTAGCCGCTAAATTAAAAGTCTCTGAAAAAATTGAGCAGGTTGTTACCGTTGAAGTTCACCGTGACCAAGGCCAGGAAGAGTCACCGACACGTAGCGAGGGCACAGTACAAACAGTGAGTGGGGATCATGGTAATGAGAACAGTGATAAGGCATGGTGGGATCTTGTGGAACATGAACAGAGTCGTGACGCGAGTGCAAATATTAAACTTAGATTTCGGAAAGGGAAAGAAGACACTAAGTTAGTGTCAAGTGAGATTACGATGGATAAAGAGTAATTTTTGGTTTCTCTCAAATAACATTCGGGAAGCCTATTAATTTTAATTGTGCTACTTTGAACGTTAATGGGCTCAATTGTAGAAATAAACAGTTGCAGCTGTTATCATTGTTTAAATATCATAAATTGGATGTACTTTTAGTGCAAGAACACAATGTACAAGATGTTAAGAAACTTGATGTGTTGCTTGATTACTTTGAAGTATTAATAAATTCAACGAACTTGTTGAAGGGTGGTACAATGATATTGGTTGCTAAGCGAGCCCACATCAAGGTTCTTAATACTGAAATGGATGATAATGGTAATGTTTTATATGCAAGGATTTCTTTTTTTGACACCATCATTCCTCTGCTTAATGTGTATGCTCCCTCTGGCTCCCGCAGGAAGAAAGAGAGGGAGGAATTGTTCTCTAACGAGTTATTGTATTTTTTCAGAAATGATACACGTAAAATTATTTTTGGTGGCGACTTTAATTGTGTCACTTCTGTGAGAGATTGTAGCACTCAGACGAATGCATGTGTATCTCCTGCTTTAATTACACTCTTGAAGTGTATTGGTCTCAAGGATGCGAATAGCATTAACGGAGGTGTATATGAATACACATATGTTCGCCAGAATTATGGCTCTAGGCTTGACAGAATATATATGCACTCATTACATGATAAAATTAGTTCTTGCAGTACTGTTCCGGTCAGCTGTTCAGATCACTGTATGGTTGTGGTGAAGCTTGTTATTGACGATCAGGTTAAAGTGGGGACAGGGTCTTGGAAGCTAAATTGCAGTCTGTTGCAGAGTAGAGATGTAATTGATAATTTTCAGGTATTGTGGGAACACCTGGTTGCGAAAAAACATAAGTTCAGATGTATGTTGGAGTGGTGGGACATGTGTAAAGTTGCATGCAAAAGTTTCTTCGTGAAAGTGTCCAAAAGAAAGGCTGCTGAGAAATATGGTCTGTTAACCTTATTCCAACACAGACTAAAACAACTTTATGCAAAGGTCAATATGGGATTAGACAAGTATGAGGAAATTACCATTTTGAAAGACAGAATTAACAAATTGCGGGATGAAATAACTGAAGGAGTCAATGTTCGCCTCCAGATTAATGATAGGATGTATGGTGAAAAACTCTCTCCTTATTTGTTAAGTAAAGTCAAGAATAACAAGGGTACAGCTCTTGTGACTAGTATTAAAGCAGGTGATGGGACGGATATGACAAATACGGATGGGATTGTATGTTATGTTCGAGGTGAATTGGAGAAATTGTACAAAAAAGTGAACGTGGACCAAGGTATGCGGGAGCACTTCCTTGGAAAATGTACACGGGTTTTAAACCAAGATGACAACACGTCATTATTGGAAGATGTAGATAAGCAGGAAGTGTGGAGTGTGGTCAAGAGTTTAAAGAAAGGTAAATCACCTGGCTGTGATGGGTTCCCGGCGGAATTTTATTTCTATCTATGGGATGTCATTGGTAAAGACTTTGTACAAGTGGTGCAGTATAGCATACAGCATAGGAAGCTTAGCATGTCGCAATCTCATGGGATTATTAAGATGATACCTAAAACGGGTGATTTGCATATTCTAACGAACTGGAGGCCACTTTCCTTACTAAACCAGGATTATAAAATAGTATCGAAACTGCTGGCAAATAGACTTAAGATTGCAATGGAAAAAATTATATCAAAGGAACAGTTTTGTGGTGTGCCTGGAAGATCCATAATCAATTGTAATAATGTAATTAGGGATGTTGTGTATTATGTGTCTGAGAATAATGTTCCTTCCTCTATGATAAACCTCGACTGGTCGAAAGCCTTTGACCGTGTTGATGTTCAGTTTGTATTGGAAATATTGGATAGGGTAGGAGTTGCACAAGACTTTATTGATTGGGTCCGTATGCTTTATAAAGAGTGTCGGAGCAGCGTCTGTATCAATGGAGTCTTAAGTAAACCTTTTTTAGTTGAACGATCTGTACGTCAGGGATGTCCCCTTTCAATGATTTTGTATGTTATATTTCAAGAGCCACTGTACTTGGCAATAAAAGGCAATGACTTTATTGTTCCACCTTGTCTTCCTAATGCGATGACACTTCCTGTTGTTGGTTATGCAGACGATACAACTATTTTTGTGTCGACAGAAGACTCGGTGGTGAATGTTCAGAATGAGTTAGACAACTTTGAAAGAGCAACAGGTGCTGTAATTAACAAGAACAAAACGTGTATGATGGGGCTTGGCAGTTGGTGTAATAAAGTTCACTGGACAGGTTCATGGTTCAAGGTAGTGGAGTCAATTAAAGCTCTTGGGATTTGCTGGTGTAAAACATATGAAACGACATTGGATACGAATTGGAAATAGAATTGAATAGATCTTTAGAACTGAAATTGATGGGATGGAATTCAATAGAAGTAATTTATTTTAGCACTGACAGTGTCGATTTGAAGAGCTAGTTCTGGTCTTACCCTCAATAGGATGTTAAGGGAATTATAGTCCACGTACATTACCTTACCGTAAGAAGGTATTCGTATAGTGAATTATTGTATCAGCGATAGGATATTCCTCGTGAATTATTGTATTTTAAGGATAAGATATTCCTAGTGAATTATCATATTTTAAGGATTGGATATTCCTAGTGATTATCATATTTTAAGGATAGGATATTCCTAGTGAATTATTGTATTTTCAGGATAGGATATTCCTAGTGAATTATCATATTTTAAGGATAGGATATTCCTAGTGAATTACGGCATTTAAGAATAGGATATTCTTAGTATAATATCGTATCCTAAGGCAGTATAGAACATAGAAACTGAATCAATACGTGGTTAATGTTTGGAGTATATTTAATTTTTTATGTATCACGGTTCAATGTTTTTTCGGTTCAATTCATCACAGACTTTTGATCGTTGGTTTATTAGGATGTTATTAGGGAAATAATGAATCTTACCTCTTTATTGATGGTTTAGTGTGATTATGAGGGAATAATGGATTGATTATGAGGGGGAAATAATGGATCTTACCTCTTTGCTGATGGTTAGTGAGATATTATGAGGGAAACAATGAATCTTACCCTCTTTACTGATGGTTTACTGAGATATTATGAGGGAAATAATGAATCTTACCTTGTTGCTTTATCCTGGAGGAGGTTTGTCTAGTCCTGGAGGCCATACACAGTAGAGTAGTGACGAGGATTGTGGTCATGGTCAACCACAGGTCCTGGAGTACAGGCATTGTGGGTAGGTAGGGAGGGAGCTTATCACACCCTCTGTACTAAGGTTTACACTGACACCGATATAAACGTTTTATCAATGTTTACAACTGTAACTACGTGCTCTGCGTCCAAGTTTACAGTAGCACTAATGTACACTCCATACGCAAGTTTACACAGACAGAAGTGTCACCACAATCATTGCAATGATACAGGGGTGGGTGGGAAAGTGAGTTCTTATAGACGTGTTGTAGAAGTGGATCTTGCTGAGGACTGGACGCGTGGAGTAGCCTCCTGGTATGGGTTAGGTACGGAGTTACTGTAGCTCCTGTATTGTGAACCTGATAATCCAGCAGCTGTAATGGTGAGACGCAGCTGTTCTGGAGAGACTCTGATGTGATGGACTAAGTCTTAAGTTAGACTAACCTGTCTAACGGGGGTTTCAGATATAGACAAGAGGGCCTGCGTTGAGGGCGGTGGTGATACTGTACTTCAGAGGTCCTTGTCGTGGAGGGGCGTTGACGTGGGGACATGAGAGGTTCTTGAGGTCCTTGGGGTTCTACCACTCCTCGCTGGTGCGTGCCGGGCTATGAGAAGTGCGGCGTCCTGTACTACAGCTGCTGTTGTCTCCTATAGTGTGTAATCGACACCGGAAATCCGTTGTTAACCGAGTCGAATATGAAATTCTTTAAACTGTAACACGCCAGATGGGGATTTTTCAAGGCCAGCTAGTTTGTTTCTGCAAGGGAGGTGTGTTTTCACCTAGTTGTTTTACGTGGGTTGAGCTCTGCTCTTTCGGCCCGCCTCTCAACTGTCAATCAATCAACTGTTACTAACTATTAATTATTTTTTTACACACACCCAGGAAGCAGCCCGTAACAGCTGTCTTAACTCCCAGATATCTATTTACTGCTAGGCAACAGGGGCATCAGTGTGAAAGAAACTCTGCCCATTTTGTTTCTGCCGTTCCTCGGATTACGAGCCCAGATCCCTGTTAACTCAGCTATCAGGCTCACAGGCTCAGCTATATATATATATATATATATATATATATATATATATATATATATATATATATATATATATAATGTGTGTGTGTGTGTTTGTAAGATCAGGACATGATCACTGCATTAAAAGATGCCGAGGAATATTAACAAAGTAGACGAGTCAGTCTGAATTAGGAATTTAATTTGAACATCCTAACAAGTGGAACGCAACTGAAAGAGAGATGATGGAAGCTTCAAATATAAATGTGGCAAAACCTTCATGGTTTAGGAGTCATCCAGAGGATAAGTAATGGGAAGAGGCGGGAGCCAAGAGCTGGAGCTTTCTACTTGCAACATCAAGTACGTAAGGACACACATGGAACAGGAAATCCTTCTGGAATCGAACAGAGAAAGAATTGGAGGTTGATATTACCTCCATCCTGTCATCAGAAACCCACATCAAAAGAATATCATCAGCTGCGTACAGAAGGTTGGCCAATATAAGAATATAAGGAATCTGAACAAAGAGTCGTTCAAAATCTTGTATATCGTTTATGTCAGACCAATTATGGAATATGCAGCACCATCTTCGAGTACTTATCTCGTTAAACACAAAACGAAGCTTGGGGGGAAGTTCAGGTGTATGCCACCACACTAGTCCCAGAGCTGAGAGTGTAACGTCACCATCTTATACTTTTTGTACACTTGTAACTGTACCACCATTGTATACATATATACAGAATCGTAAGTGAAAGCCACAGCCAGAACCCACGGGAGTGAAGATTGAGACACCGTGCTGGAATACTGCCACAATGTTATGCCAAGGGTAATTATATGCAAGATCCACTTATTCTGACATTTGCCCACCACCCCTTCGTCTAGGGATGGCTTTGGTCGTTGATAATCTAGATCGTTGATAATTACTGATAATTATTGTCCACGACCTGTGAGGGAGAAGTCGAGGACATGAAACACACTTGATATTTCTCTTCATAATTACTTGTGAAAGAGATGTTAATTATTAATTACTACAACATGGTTGATTGTTACTCTATGTATCATGTGGCTTAGAGAATCATTAATACCAAGTCGAAGCAAGCTGAAGTTGGTGTATACTCTCATTAATAATAATAATAATAATAATAATAACAATAGTAATAATAATTTTATTTACAAGAAGGTACAATGGGTTTGTGAGATTACATAAGATTGTTTTTTTTTTACATTCTTGCAAAGCCACTAACGTTTCGTTTCGTTTCGTAGCGTTTCGGGCAGGTCCTTGATCTAACATATCAGGTAAGATGAAAAGGTACATTGTAGCAAATTTTATATCAACATATAACTACAATATAAATTGACAGACGTGATTACACTGGTGAAGATATATATATATCTTGCGTACTAATGTTGGGGAAGTGGATAGCACAAGATACAGTGTGAGTTTGAAGCACATGGTAGGAAACTATGAGGATGACAAGAGGGAGTGTACTGAAATGCCGAATGAACTTTTAACATATAATTTTTTAATGAAATCAGTTATAGCCTATTCTAAAATTCCCTATCGAGGCAGGATGGTGCTGAAATACAACGAATAAAACTCTGGAAGTATCTACCTTAACCTGATAACATCCGGCGGGGTGGTGCAGTCAGAACCCTTCCCTGGCTGACACACTACGTGCCTCACAAAGACTCAACCTACACTAATTTTCTCTTACGTTCTCACATTAAACTTGATATGAAACTCCGCACCCGGCCATGCCTCTGGGCATTGAGGGACCAATCACAAGGCCAGGGAACTTGTAGACCTACCGCTGGGCGTGGCTGGGGACAGAGGGTCAAGCTTTCTCACGGGAACCTGCAGATGCCGGCTGGTTCCTAATTTTGAGACATAATTTGTCAGTTAATTCTTAGGGGTCTTAACCAAACAACTGAGGGGAAAACCTTCAGGAAGTACCTCCCAACGAGGCCAGGTCAGTGGATGCTAGCCACGGGCACCTGGCTAATGGCTTTCTGAAGTTCAGACGGGAGAAGTCATCTCCAGAAAAGCTGCCCAGGTCGACCTTTGTCCAAACCAAATATGGCTCTACATTCTGCTTTGGCTATAAAGCAATAAATCTGGGAAGGAGGAGAAGGGGAATGGAGAATGATAAAGGGGAAACCAGGGAGAATTTCCTTGAACTGTTACAAGAGGTATGAGCTACGAGGAATGACTGAAGGAGTCGAGTGTCACATCACTGGAAGAGAGAAGACATTACGACATATATAAAATACTCAAGGAAATAGTGGGCAAACAAGTACAGACTAACAGGGGTAGTACAGGAACAACGGGAAACAGATGGAAAGTACCAGTCACAGATATTAACAAGAATTTTTCTAATGTTGGAATATTATCAAATGTAATACATAAGAAGTGAAGTGGTGGCGACAGACTCTATTCACAGCTAGATGACGATATGCAGGCGATGAGTCACAATAACGTGGCTAAAGTATGTTGACCAGACCACATGCACACTAGAAGGTGAAGGGACGACAACGTTTCGGTCCGTCCTGGACCATCGACTTGAGAATGGTCCAGGACGGACCGAAACGTCGTCGTCCCTTCACCTTCTAGTATGTGGTCTAGATGACGATGACTGGGTCCCATTCCCGGTCTCATTTTTTATTTACACATGTTCTGCCATCAGGCGCGGGGGCTAGGCTTCCTGCCCTGAGGAGTCTTGTCACTGTGGCCAAGGCCCCGTGCGCTGGCGTCCTCGAGGGGGGACTATTTTGTGGGTGCAGAACTTTAAATTTAGACATGACAGAGACCGGGCCACGGGACATTGGTTCCCGGAATCAACACAACGCAGACACAAAATAGGCTTTGGAACCTGTTCACTAGTCGATTAAGAGTTGAAAAGCGGGACCAGAGCGGTGGTTCATGTTCTGCAAATACAACTATGTGAGCATATGAGCCTCTCCCCCCCCCCCCACGCGCGCGCGCACATCCATGCTTTATCACGATAATCTCTCATTTCCTTTATTCTTTCGATATTGCCGCCCTCCCTCCTCTTACCCTCTGACTCCAGAACCCATCTTCCTCCTCAGCCGCCCTTGTGACTTTCCCAGACAAAGACCATCTGGGTTGATACTCATCATCTTCCAATCGACCTCATTCCCCTTTCCCGCCAGAGACATTAATGAAGTCCATCATACAGTACTCTGAAACTATCGCACCTCTGTCGTCGGGTCAGAAATGTAAACCTGATCGCTCTCCCTCCCAGAAAAGTAAGAAGGCCTTGGTCTTTTCCCTAGCTGCCTCCCATGACCTTATTCTTATTTCTTCTACCGTCTCAGAAGATGAGTCGACTGACCTCGATGTGGAGGTTCTTTGCGTCCACATTCCTTTACCCTGATGCAGAACACGCTGTCGCTTTTGTCCATAGTCCACTTAGATTAGACGGTAGAGCGACGGTCTCGCTTCATGCAGATTGGCGTTCAATCCCCAACCGTCCAAGTGGTTGGACACCATTCCTTTCCCCCGTCCCATCCCAAATCCTTATCCCGACTCCTTCCCAGTGCTATACAGTCGTAATGCCTTGGCGCTTTCTCATGATCTTTCCATCTGTCCATAGGCAGCCTCACTTGCTTGGACGCTCTTCAACCAGCCTGTCTTGAGCGGTCCAAATGTAATTAAACTGTTGTACTAAAGTGCCCGAACCTCTGCCCGTCCTCCTAAGGTTTCCCAAACGTCAAGAAAACTGTCAATTTAAAGTATCCTCTCCTAACCCAGCCCGTCCTCCTAAGGTCTCCTATTCTCCTAAGGTTCTCCTCCTTCGAACCCGAGGACCGACGAACAGAAAACGGGACATTATATCAATTTCGCAAGCCGGCTACCATTTTTAGTTTTTGATCTTAGGTATAGTATATGTCAAAATGCGACGTGCTATTAGAAGGGGCTCACCGCCTTCCTCAACGGACCCTTTCGGTTTACCTCTGCTCCCTACCGCACCTCTTTCATCACTTCTCTTTACTTTACCTCTGCCTCCAACTCTGAATTTCTGATCCAGAGAAATCCTAGGCCTATATTTTTGGTTGTAGTTCTTTTTCTTCACAAAGACTCTTCTTCAGTTGAACTGATTTGGTTTTCATGCCGCCGCTGAAGGTAGGTTCCCAGGAGCCAATGTTTGGTATGGCCTGACGGCTGAGAGGACAGCGGTCGATGTTCTTAGTCCTAAGGGATCCGGGTTCGATCCCCGGCGGAGACGGGAACAACTGGACAGAGTTTGTTTCGCCCTGATGCTCTTCTTCACCTAGCAGTAAATAGGTAGCTGGGAGTTAGACAGCTGCTTCCTGGGGATGTGTGGGTGTGTGCGTGAAAATTAGGATTAAGGACTTGCCCGAAACGCTATGCGAGCTAGGGGTTGGACAAGAATGTAAGAACTCTTGTATATATAATAAAAGCAAAAAGAAAAAAATCTAGCTACTCCCGCGGGATGTCTTTCTTTTTTGTCCCACCTGAAAGTTTGCCACTTACAGTCTTCAACTTCTTGTTGAATGCCTAGATTTTCAAAACTATCGTGAGTCTTGCTTTTCAAATATCGATCGATATTTTATTCCACTTTGTGAATTTTTGCCACTCTTTAGTGAATTATTACCCTCTTTAGTGAATTTTTATCCCTCTAGTGAATTTGATACCTTTGAAGTTACTAGCCTTATATATTTTTGTCTTCGAATTGGCATCGTGTGTGATATAAATTTGACCTTGATATAATACAATACTGAGTGTTAACTCCGAGATTATAATATTATAAAGGTCAGAGTTGGTAACTGTTTCGTCTGATATCAGCCTTATCAGTTCAGAAGTAGCTTTAATTTGCATATGATATCCTATGATATATGATATTATTTAATGTGAATACTGTCTGAAAACTAGTCTGCATGCCTAGGTAGTTGAAGATTATATAATGGCGTGAATTGAGATCAAGAGCTGTATTAATTACCATGAGCTGTTTGAATTGCATAAGAGATCCTCAGAGTATCAAAATTCTTTAATTAAGGTTAATATGGTACGTAAATTTACTTGGACGTCTTGGTAGATGCTTACAGCGTAATTAAGGTTGCGTGTAAATTATTATATGATACCATGGCGTTGTGATTCTACATCCTTGAAGCCAGTGAAAGCCAGTTGGCGACACCCATGTTGAGGCAACGAATGCTAAAGTGTCTTCCCATGTATTCAATGTGACCTCTGTCTAGGTGTACTATACCTGGGAAAGTATGGCGCCTGTGTTGTGTTATCAGGGATTAAATAATACCTAATAAATATAAGCGCGACTGTTGTAGTAATATCTAGTGTTATTGCAAGGTTGTGTTGAGGAAGACGGTTGAATAAATGAGGCTGTAGCCTGATTGGAGATCTGTCAACGGAGATCCACATGTTAGTCGTTACCCCCTTTGAAGGCAGCCTTGTAGCGTGTCGTTATTTGGTGCTATTTCCACTACCTTGATAGATGATCATACGTAAATTAAACAAGACAGGAAGATCACGTGGTTGTAACTAGTAGTATTAGTAAGTAATCTGGAAGTTAGTGCGACACGCAGAGAAACCAGCCATGTTTGTACCAGTTGGCTGTGTGCACCCAGGCTGGACGGACGCATCGTAGTCGCTCTCCCGAGATCCTTACTATGTACCCTTTGATGTTTCTTGTATGCATAGACTATAGACCACTGTTTAACTGCTCATAGCTTGGTTGATAGAGCGCCGGCCTCACATGGTTTCGAGACCCATACTGCCCAGGTGAATGGAATTTGACCACTGTTTTTAACCACTACATCAGCCAAGTCATTAGTAAGTTATCGGTTGTTGTTATTAGATTCAGCTACTCGAACAAGTTCCAAGTAGCACGGGCTATGGCGAGCCCATACTTACCTGGCACATGGCTGGGCAAGAACCACGGACTATGGTTAGCCCTCGTGGGACAGAGATGTCTCCCGTGAAGAAAAAGAAGTTATCGGGGATTAGGAGAGATTTTATATTGCGTTAAGATTGTTGGTCACGTATTCGTCCCCATTACCCCAGNCCCACATCATACAGGATGGTTAGTCATACAAAGGCATGTGATAAGTAGTCTGCACTGGCAAACTATGATTTTTTTTGTTTTTAAGTCTACGGAATTTAGTGCTGAACATTTCACATCCACCGGCTTCCAGAAGGATGTACATAGGGGCCGATTTCCTTCAGCAGGGCGTGGAGCCGACCCTCCTCCTCCTGGCACTCGTCAAATCACATAATCTCTCCAAGCATCTAGCCTCCAACATTTGGCTTTAATTTATAGATTTATAGATTTGATTTATTAGGTGGGAATTAGTGCCTTTAGAATATTAATCTTTATGGCTTTAGTTGCACTTGCTAATAATACTGTTTGTATTATGTAGGTGTTCTTAGTGGCATAAGTTTGACAGTTGATTAATGTGGGGGGGGGGAATGCCCCCTTTTGAAATTCAAATTCAAATGTTTATTCAGGTAAAGTACATATGTACAAGGGGTGATACAAATATTGATGAATTTATAGATAGTGCTAGTACATACAATGCCTAAAGCGACTATTACTTTGTTGTCAATAATACTTATACTTCGTGTATTTTTTGTCGGGTTGGTTCATATCTGTTACAAACGTGGATAGCTTGGCCGCCGTTTGTGTGTTACCCATTCTTCACCCTCTAGTGTCTGTGTTGAAAAGCAGGAGGGCTGTACCCGGTAGCACCTCTGTACTAGACAGCTGACGCGGATGTCTCTGAGACAAAGGTTGCTTAAAAAAAAAACTATCAGGAAAGAGCGATAAGTTGGGTGAAGGAGCTAATTTTCAGGAAGGCAGGCGTCGGTCACAGTAAGAGAAGGTATCAAATTGAGAGAGATAACGAGCAGAATACCTCAAGGGTCAGGAATAGGGGCTACGCCTGTTCCAATATACGCAAAGAACATAACAGGAAATAAGTTCATTCATATCATGATGGCTGACGATGTAAAAACCAATGTGAAGAATCAGAGCATTGCAAAATGTGACACATTGCAAAATAAACTAGACAGGTGGTCTTGAGAAATGGCTACTAGACTTTACCCAAACTAATGCGAGGTTATGAGGATAGGAATACGGAAGAGATGACCCCAAATATTCCTAAATATTGTACAGACAGTCCGTCCTCCTAAGGTTTCCCAACATCAAGAAAACGGTCAGTTTAAAGTGTCACTTTTTTACGGAATCGACCGTCCGTTACAAATGCAAAGTGTTTGTAAAAAATAAAGCACGTAAATATTGACGTTTCTATGCATCGCCATCGATGGTTAACGGGTTCATGAGGTTCGTATGTCTGGTTAGGTAAAACAGTTGTGCTTTTTACGTTTCTGGTTAAGTAAAATAGTTGTATTTTATACGAAATGGCCAATCGAAAAACTGTTTGTATACTAAACGAACTTTCGGATCACCTCCAGTACTTGGACAAAGAATCCTTCAGGAATGGTATGTACGTACTACATGAGAGCTGGAGTTTGGTAAGCCGCCCCGGCATAGAACCCATACATAAAGATTAAGAACAACAGCTAGAAAAGGTTCCATAGTTACAAAAGTCTCGTGTCTGAGCCATGAAGAAAGGGAAAGTGATTATCACTGGAGGAAACAAAGAACAGGAGAGAAATGATAGCGATATAACAAATACTAAGGGGAACTGACATTGTAGACATGTAAACAATGTTTAAATCAAGGAACAGTACAATGTGGAGACATTGATTGGACGGAACACACACATATCAAACGTAACATGTACAGCGTATATGTTGTAAATAAATGAACTGGATTACATGAAGTTAGACCTTACAAGCGCATTTAAGCACACACACACACACACACACACACACACACACACACACACACACACACACACACACACACACACACACACACACTGCTCAGTGTATTTATTTTGATGTAATTATAAACTATATCATAGGTGAAGACAGGTGGCTCCGCCCTGGCGAGGAGAATACCAGTGGCTCGCACCGTTGGCACCAGTGCCTCGCTCTTCCGGTCACTAGTGCCAACGTTAGACAGTTTAGCTGTCAGGGAGGTCACTGTGCAGAAGGCTCTAAAGACCTGAACAGGTACCCCTCTGCGTCATCGCTTTTCTTTAAGCAAACTCGGTCTATCGCAGCCTATCGGAATCTCACTGACACAACCTAACCGAAGAGAAATAAAAACCAAAATAGTGTGTTTATTATGACGTCATAATGTGCATGACTGTACAGGTTTTAGACCCTACTGAAGTGTTTCGTGAGAAGAATAATTATGGAATATTCCCCCCCCCCATTGTTCACTGAGTCACGTGTCAAGTGCATATTTTGTCATGATGTATATCTTCCCGTTCCTAGAACTAATTTGTAATGACGGCTAGAAGTCTGTTTATTGCTGCCAGTTTTGTGTCGGTGCTTGGAGGGGGTTGTGCACCAGCTCCCGAGACCCGCCTTCCTGTCGCTTGACCATCCTGTTTTCTTGCAACTACTTATTGTAAACTCTCATCTGTTATTCTTCTGTTTTTCAAGTTTCCATCCATGTCCCCTTGTTCTACCCTGCCTGAAAGTGAACATTTTCTCTTAATCGATCTTGTATAGTCCTCTGAGAAACGTGTATGTCCTTATTATGTCTCCTGAATGCTTTCTCTTTTGTTTCAAGTCTGGTTTGGTTTCTTTGTAGTTCATTCTTGACAGTTCCAGTGCAAGCCTCATTGAACATCTCTTGAGTTCGCTTTTATGTTGTTGTTTTTTTATACGAGGGTTCCACGCTGGGGCGGCATACTCCAGAATGGGTCTCATGCGTGTTGTGTACAATGTTCTGAAGGACTATTTCCCTAGGTTCCTAAATGTTGTTCTAATGTTTACAAGTTTCGCATAGATTGATTGTGTGTGTGTGGATGCTTGTATATGCTTATGCTGTGTGAACTTGTTTGTGTCAGTGTGTGCGTGTGGGTCTGTGTGCATCCATTTTGTTTAGATTCCACTGAGTTGAAGAGTTAGCTTTCCAATACAGAGATGTTTTCGTTGTCGTTGACAAACAAGAAAGGTAGATCCTTGAAGACCTGCAAATGGCGGGTGTTACTATCATCGTGAGAATTCGGTGTTCACAAACTGGACACTAAAATCCAAAGAATAAGTCACAATAACGAGGCTGAAAATTAACACAATCCACTCATTTTAATTGAGTGTCAACATTTCGGTCCGTCCTGGACCCTTGTGACGACGTTTCGATCCGTCCTGGACCCTTGCAGAGTCGTGACAAATTCTGTAAAAACAAAAAGTGTATTCGATCAGGATACCTTAATCTTGCTTATCAAAATAACCATTTGGTGCGGAAATGGAAATCCACAAGAGATTAAGGAGACGCCGGTGGAAGCGACTTCTGCTTTGGGAAATTTCTTGAATTAATTTGCATACCACTTAGGTCAGGAATACAAGTTTTGTGTCAGATGGTTTATTTAGCTCTTGTAATCCCTCCCTTACCAAACACTTTGGTCATTAAACCTCAACCCTGCCTTGACTGGTAGTCTGTAACAGACCATGTCAAGAATTCCATTACATGTGCATGAACGTCGTTTTTGAACGTCCTGTAGGAGTCAAGTGTGTGTTTTAAAAGACAGAACGTCCCTCGAATGGCACCTGGATGATGTTCCCTTAACGTTGGCATGTCTTCTGTGGCTGTGAAGAACCTCCACGGCCTGATACTCCTCTCCTCCATGTTAGTGTCCCAGTGAAGACCTGCGTGTGTCCTGGTGGCGCAGATGTTGTACTGTGGCAGATGGTCTTCAGGCTCAGTACAGCTCACACCTGTATTATAAACATATTACATACATCAACAAACCTTTGAATACAAATTAACATATACAGTACATTCGTAGAAGTCTCACACTAACATGGACGTTAGGTGGTTGGTCCTTTCTCAATATTTTATCCGCATCTGCTTAGTTGTCAGTAGTTAGGCTTGCTAGGTTATGGTAGTTTGTGTGGTAGAAACACTAGAGGTGGCCACTTGATGTACGGAAAGCCCTCGTTTGAGTGGGATATGTCAGTTTCCAGGATTGTCTGGATATATCATGGAAATGGATCTGTAGGAAATTTTATGTATGGTGAGGTTGGATGGTCTGTGGTGTGGTAGTGGTGGGTGCTGATGGTCTGTGGTGTGGTAGTGGTGGGTGTTGATGGTCTGTGGTGTGATAGTGGTAGTCGTTGATGGTCTGTGGTGTGGTAGTGGTGGGTGTTGATGGTCTTGTACAACAACATGGGATAATACAGTGTACTTATGTAACCTGTACATCATCACAGAATAAGTACAGATGACTGGTACCTGCACAGCTCCGGGATAAAGACCTCCCCGGAAGAGCACTGGGAGACGAGCGCGGGCGGGCAGACGCAGGAGCACGTGGTGGCGTCCCACAGGCGCTGACGCACCTCGCACATCTCTTGTTCCTTTGAGTCGCACACGCATGCGCACTCATCCTTATTAAGCACCTGCAGCAGGAGGGAAAGGCAGAGTTATAATAATGTTTTATCTTTGTAAGAGTTCACACAGCAGGAGTAGGGGCCGCTAATTTTATTTTATTTTTTTAGCGGCTATTTTTCATAGTACCCCTTATTTTGTCCGTTAGGGATCATAGCGTACAAAATGCGACGTGTTATTTGACGGATAGGTTGTCGCAACCTGAACCAGGATTTATTAAGCACTTACGAAACCTGTACATCTTTCCGCAATCATGACGGTTTTATTTATATTTATGTTTACAAGCTCCAAAGCACTATGAAGCCTATCAATCTAATGGTATTGGCTAAATCTACGACCTTCGATTGTTTCGGAGCTCGTAAATTGTTTATTAAGTACCGAGTAAGCCTCCATTATGGAGATAAGAGATGCAGACCTCGTAAGCATCACGAAATGTCCGAGATATCCTGGGCAGTGACTGGTGAGGTCACCTTGAGGTTACCTTGAGGTTACCTTGAGGTGCTTCCGGGGCTTAGCGTCCCCGCGGCCCGGTCGTCGACCAGGCCTCCTGGTTGCTGGACTGATCAACCAGGCTGTTGGACGCGGCTGCTCGCAGCCTGACGTATGAGTCACAGCCTGGTTGATCAGGTATCCTTTGGAGGTGCTTATCCAGTTCTCTCTTGAACACTGTGAGGGGTCTGCCAGTTATGGCCCTTATGTGTAGTGGAAGCATGTTGAACAGTCTCGGGCCTCTGATATTGATAGAGTTCTCTCTCAGAGTACCTGTTGCACCTCCGCTTTTCAACGGGGGTATTTTGCACATCCTGCCATGTCTTCTAGTCTCATGTGATGTTATTTCTGTGTGCAGGTTTGGGACCAGCCCCTCAATTATTTTCCACGTGTAAATTATTATGTATCTCTCCCGCCTGCGCTCAAGGTCTACAGTGACTTGAAAGTCGGTTCTAGAGATGTGGTGTAATTGACGGTGCATCAGTTAAATTCAACAGTGATAATAAAGCTTTAGTGATATTGTCACTGAATTATTAGTGACAGTATGTATTAGTGATAGGTGACTGTGACGTTCTGTGATACAGAAACGGTGACATTGAATGTGAGGTATTTCTCATCAATAAGCTAGTGAAATAAACTCTGCGGTGATTGTATCCATTGTTAAAGAACTTGGGTGATTCAAGAAGTCGTTGACAACAGGGAGCCCTGAGCATCTACTTTGGTGGTATGCTGGAGAAGAGGGGAGAGGCAGGCAGGGTTCTTCTGATTACTCTAGCTAAACTCTTAGGGTATGTTGATGTTTCTCTCCCTCTTTCCCTTCTCTTGCTTCCCCCCTTTCCCTCTTTTCCCCATCCTCCTTCCCCCTAAACCTTCTCTTACTCTGTCTACATCATTTTGCTCCCTCCTTCCCTCTTCCTCACCTGGTTGACAGGACAGGTTCTATCACAGGCACAGCGGCAGCCTGTGTGCTGTTCCACCTTCACCTCCATGCAGGTTCTGGTTCTCCTGTGGGCGTGGGCGTACACCTGTGGGCGTGGGAGAGGTCAGTGTTGTGGGAGAGTTCCACAATTTTGGCCCATACGAGGCAGCTCCTATTGACCCCTACGAGACAGCTCCTATATATATCTACCCAAACTCATTCATATAAGGTATTTGTCTAACCTGCACATGAAACAATTCGGCAATCCCACGTCTATTATGTTACAAGGTAACCTGTTCCACAAAACAATAACCCTGTTTACAATCCAGTATTTACCCAGGCCTTTCCTGAATCTAAACTTATCCAACTTATATACTTTCCTGTTCTGTTTGTGTTGAAAACTCTTACATTAGGCTACATTGGCTTAGATTTTGATATACATTTTACCATTATCAATGTATTATACTGAACACAAGTTGCAAACATTTTCAATTAAAAAATAATGAAAATATCATAATAAAGCCATAACGGAATTGAAAATCAATAAAGTTTGTCATTGTAAATGGGTTTGCTAGAATTTAAACATTAGGAGTAACTTAGAAAAAAAACTGGTTCCAATTAAAAATCAGTTATTTAAAACATCTCACTAGTATATTTGGAATCCTTATTTATGCCAGTTTCAGGAATGATCTTGTTGAACGAGAGTGACTCTTATCAAGAGCAGTTCCCTGCCTAAAGTGTTACCAGCTAACTCTGAACAACAGAGCTTTGGCAACTGTTTGCGCCAGCTCAAATCTCACGATTTGAAAACCGTCAGAATTTTGGGATAGAGTATCTTAGGCTATTTCTACCCCCCCCCCCCCACCCAATTTTAAAGTTTCAACTTACTAGGATAGGAGGAAATCTTACCGAGCCTAATCAGCCTTCAGGACGTAACCAACGGTGATATTAACCAACTTACCGGGATGTTGAGGTCGGTGACGTATAGAGGGACGCAGCTGTAGGAGCTGGGGTGGCAGGTTAGACCTTGACACCTGGTCACCATCACCACAGCTGGACTCACCTGGCCCGGGGGGAGATGGTGACATTAGTGCTCGTTATCACCTAGTTTTATCAGTAATTGGATGTGATTAGAATGCAATTAGGGTATCATTAGGAGAACCGAGGTGGAGGGTTATATATACTTTCAAAGTGGGTTTTGGAATTAATGTGGTTAATATGTAATTAGGACAGGGTTAGGGTGAGAGGGAGAGATTGGGTGGAATGATTACTATCCCGGGCACCACCGGGTTCTTTCTCCTAGTGTAATTATAATATATATATATATATATATATATATATATATATATATATATATATATATAAACTGTGTGTGTATTATACATTATATAATGTATAATTATATAAACATATATAGTTATACTTATATATGTAGGTTACAATACAAGAGCGAGATAAATGGTTGTCAATACGTCAAGGAGAATGAGAGAGAGAGAGAGAGAAAAAAGTCATAAATTAGGCCGTGAGGGTAGAGAGAGACAAATGGCCTGTGAGCCAGCGCGGGTGAGACTGAGGACAGACAACACTGGCCTTTATAGTCACATTTAATAATTCATCGTATATTCGAAAGACGATCAATTCGTCAATAATATCAGTTTAATTCATGTCTGAGTCTAGCAAGAAAATATTGTGGGCGAGTATTCACCTCTGAATAGCTCTTGATAGTTTTTTTTTAAATTGGAAATGCATTTGAAATTAAAATATATACTAAATATATATGTATGTATGGGGAAAAACCACATGCGAAAAATAGAGAATGCTAAACGCGTTTTCGGCTTAAATCGCCTTCATCAGAGCAAAGTAGAATCAGTCTACTTTGCTCTGATGAAGGCGAATTAAGCCGAAAACGTGTTTAGCATTGTTTATTTTTCACGTGTGGTTTTTCCGCATACTTGGATCAGTGTTTGTGTGATCGTTGTTGCATATGTATGTATATGTATTTCTTCATACATAGATGGGTACAGGAGTAGACGACTTGTAACTCCTGTTAGCAGGTCGAGAGCTTTCCCTTCCCATTGCTCATGGTAAGCTTTACTAGTTTTCCCTGGAATACGGCCCATCAATCGGTTTACAACCTAGTACCCAATTGCTGCTGGGTAAACAGACGAATGCAGTTAAGGATTGGCACTTGGTGAATTTTCCCAGGCCAGGACTCGAATCCAGACCAAATCGCTGGCGAAGCCCAGCGAGTGTGTTACCGTTAGGGACCAGTCACTTTATTTATAAATATTATGAATATTATATAGTAACTAGAGATATTGGCCCTCCGGTAAACTTTATATTACTACTGACGATACTATATAGTAACTCCATGTTTCCCTGGGGCCACGTTTTCTATCCCCGTTTTCTAACATCTGGTGTGTAGTTTCTACAGGGCCACAAGATGAAATGGTCTACAGGGCATTAGGGCTTCTACAGAGCTTCTCCGAAATGGGCAAACCCATTTCAAGACGCAGTGTTGCCTATTCCTATCTGCTACTCGCTGGTCAGGTGTTTTCTGTCTCGCATATTCTTTTGGAAGAATTTTATTTTCATGGTGGTTTAAAGGTGCGAAATTGCGTTGTGGTTTGAGCAGAATTCCGCCTTTACTAGCAATGTAGGAACACATTCATATACCGTTTGCAGATTGTAAATGTAAATTTTAAATTTTCTTACGTTTACCTTACTCACTTTCTTCAGTCTCAGATGATGAGGGTGTTCATTATTATGAGCGTTCTCTCTCTTCTTCCCTTTGTAAATATATTCTCTCTTCCTCCCCAGCTTTATCATCCCCCCCCTCCCCGCCCACTTCACCCTTGCGTTACTTCAGCTTCAAAATAAACTAAAAATCCTTTTATTTACGAAGAGAGCTGTTACAGCGGCCGTAACTCTTGTGTGTAAAGCATTTACTGGGGCTTGGGCCGACCAGCTGTCTTGTTGGGGTTAATGTTGGGAGTCAGGTCAAGGCCGGCTGTCTTGTTGGGGTTAATGGTTAACGTTGTGAGTCTGGTCACGGTCGGCTGTCTTCTTGGGGTTAATGTTGGGAGTTTGGTCATGACTGCTCTTCTCTTGTGGGGTAATGCTGCTAGTCTCTCTCTCTCTCCACTTTAGCAACAGATTTCCATGAATGCGCTTTACTGTATGAAATTATAAGTCAAATAGCCTGACGTAGATCTGTATAGAGGCGGACCTGTATATACATGTCATCTTGAGGGCCCTGGTGACCTTGAAGGTCTGTGTCCTCCACGACTGGTAGATATACGCCTTATCCCAACGTTATGACACTCAACTCAACCCTAAGTCTTGTGTAATGGAACTACTTGGGCTGGACGGTAGAGCGACGGTCTCGTTTCATGCAGGTCGGCGTTCAATCCCCGACCGCCCAAGTGGCTGGGCAAAAATTCTTTCCCCTCGTCCCATCCCAAATATTTATCCTGATATACACAGAAATCCCAATAGCGTGATATATCAAATGAACAAATCCACACGGGCCGTGATGAGGATTCGAACCTACGCACAGGATGTTCCCGGACGCGCCTTAGTCAACTGTACCACGACATGGTAAAAATAGAATTGCAACCTGGAGTGCTAGTACGCATACCGCCCTCACGAGGATCCCGAAGCTTCTCCGAAGTCCAATCAGGGTGTCACACAATTCCCCTCATGCACCCGGGCTCTGTCAACCAGATGCTGGTTTGATAGAGAACATCCCGTGCGTAGGTTCGAACCCTCATCACGGCCCTTGTGGATTTGTTCTGTATCCTGATGTCTTCCCCCCAGTGCTTCCCAGATAGTTCCATTCCCTTCCCGTCCCGTCCCGTGTAATGGAGCTACGTAGCCCTATAGGGCGTTGTGGAGAATTTAACAAAATTCCAGCTTTCTTGTATGTAGAAGTAAAAAAGCCTAGCCTTTACTTTTGTTAAATGTGGTGAGTCACATACTGTTGGTTATAAATGCAGGCTAGTTAGAGACTCGTAGCTCTAGGGTAAACACAGACCTTGTATAGACAGGCTGTAAGGAATACTCAGCCATTCGTATAGACTAAGGGCCAACTCACAGACTCGTAGCCACTGGGGACAGGCACTGGCATCGGTTGCTCCACGGGCCGACAATTTCCCTTCCGGATGAGGTCTGCCATATACGTGGCGTTCCCACACAAACCTGTCGACGGATAAAGATCTGTGGTAGGCTGGCATGGGTTGTGGTAGGGTGTAATGGGTTGTGGTAAGCTGTAATGGGCTGTGGCCGGGTGTAACGGGTTGTGGTAGGGTGTAACGGGCTGTAGTAGGCTATAATGGGTTGTGGTAAGCTGTAATGGGTTGTGGCCGGGTGTAACGGGTTGTGGTAGGTTGTAACGGGTTGTAGTAGGCTATAATGGGTTGTGGTAAGTAATAAGTTGTGGTAGGATATATTATTTTGCGATAGGCTGTAATTGGTTGTGGTTGTCTGTATCAGGCTGTTGTAAGCTTCTAAATATTATGTAAATAGTTTTATGGTAAATATAACATTGTAATTGTCAGTAATAACAATTCTAATTTGTCCTTTTCGTTATATCTTCTTATTTTTCGGAAACATTATTCCGTGTATTTCATTATTTTAATATAATTGAACATTTACTAAATAGTTTTAGAATTTTACTTGTATCCATTACACTGAAAGTACACCATAGCAAAACGATTTTTAAAATTAGAAGTATGGACTAACGAAACAATATGAAATTAATGGATACAGTTATAAGAAGCGCGATGAATTCTGAGAAGAGGAGAGCGGCCCTCATCGTTCGTGGAAATAGAATTGAATAGATCTTTAGAACTGGATGGGATGGAATTCAATAGAAGTAATTTATTTTAGCACTGACAGTGTCGATTTGAAGAGCTAGTTCTGGTCTTACCCTCAATAGGATGTTAAGGGAATTATAGTCCACGTACATTACCTTACCGTAAGAAGGTATTCGTATAGTGAATTATTGTATCAGCGATAGGATATTCCTCGTGAATTATTGTATTTTAAGGATAAGATATTCCTAGTGAATTATCATATTTTAAGGATTGGATATTCCTAGTGAATTATCATATTTTAAGGATAGGATATTCCTAGTGAATTATTGTATTTTCAGGATAGGATATTCCTAGTGAATTATCATATTTTAAGGATAGGATATTCCTAGTGAATTACGGCATTTTAAGAATAGGATATTCTTAGTATAATATCGTATCCTAAGGCAGTATAGAACATAGAAACTGAATCAATACGTGGTTAATGTTTGGAGTATATTTAATTTTTTATGTATCACGGTTCAATGTTTTTCGGTTCAATTCATCACAGACTTTTGATCGTTGGTTTATTAGGATGTTATTAGGGAAATAATGAATCTTACCTCTTTATTGATGGTTTAGTGTGATTATGAGGGAAATAATGGATTGATTATGAGGGGGAAATAATGGATCTTACCTCTTTGCTGATGGTTTAGTGAGATATTATGAGGGAAACAATGAATCTTACCCTCTTTACTGATGGTTTACTGAGATATTATGAGGGAAATAATGAATCTTACCTTGTTGCTTTATCCTGGAGGAGGTTTGTCTAGTCCTGGAGGCCATACACAGTAGAGTAGTGACGAGGATTGTGGTCATGGTCAACCACAGGTCCTGGAGTACAGGCATTGTGGGTAGGTAGGGAGGGAGCTTATCACACCCTCTGTACTAAGGTTTACACTGACACCGATATAAACGTTTTATCAATGTTTACAACTGTAACTACGTGCTCTGCGTCCAAGTTTACAGTAGCACTAATGTACACTCCATACGCAAGTTTACACAGACAGAAGTGTCACCACAATCATTGCAATGATACAGGGGTGGGTGGGAAAGTGAGTTCTTATAGACGTGTTGTAGAAGTGGATCTTGCTGAGGACTGGACGCGTGGAGTAGCCTCCTGGTATGGGTTAGGTACGGAGTTACTGTAGCTCCTGTATTGTGAACCTGATAATCCAGCAGCTGTAATGGTGAGACGCAGCGTTCTGGAGACTCTGATGTGATGGACTAAGTCTTAAGTTAGACTAACCTGTCTAACGGGGGTTTCAGATATAGACAAGAGGGCCTGCGTTGAGGGCGGTGGTGATACTGTACTTCAGAGGTCCTTGTCGTGGAGGGGCGTTGACGTGGGGACATGAGAGGTTCTTGAGGTCCTTGGGGTTCTACCACTCCTCGCTGGTGCGTGCCGGGCTATGAGAAGTGCGGCGTCCTGTACTACAGCTGCTGTTGTCTCCTATAGTGTGTAATCGACACCGGAAATCCGTTGTTAACCGAGTCGAATATGAAATTCTTTAAACTGTAACACGCCAGATGGGGATTTTTCAAGGCCAGCTAGTTTGTTTCTGCAAGGGAGGTGTGTTTTCACCTAGTTGTTTGCGTGGGTTGAGCTCTGCTCTTTCGGCCCGCCTCTCAACTATCAATCAATCAACTGTTACTAACTATTTAATTATTTTTTTACACACACCCAGGAAGCAGCCCGTAACAGCTGTCTTAACTCCCAGATATCTATTTACTGCTAGGCAACAGGGGCATCAGGGTGAAAGAAACTCTGCCCATTTTGTTTCTGCCGTTCCTCGGATTACGAGCCCAGATCCCTGTTAACTCAGCTATCAGGCTCACAGGCTCAGCTATATATATATATATATAATATATATATATATATATATATATATATATATTATATATATATAAATGTGTGTGTGTGTTTGTAAGATCAGGACATGATCACTGCATTAAAAGATGCCGAGGAATATTAACAAAGTAGACGAGTCAGTCTGAATTAGGAATTTAATTTGAACATCCTAACAAGTGGAACGCAACTGAAAGAGAGATGATGGAAGCTTCAATATAAATGTGGCAAAACCTTCATGGTTAGGAGTCAGCCCAGAGGATAAGTAATGGGAAGAGGCGGGAGCCAAGAGCTGGAGCTTTCTACTCGCAACATCAAGTACGTAAGGACACACATGGAACAGGAATCCTTCTGGAATCGAACAGAGAAAGAATTGGAGGTTGATATTACCTCCATCCTGTCATCAGAAACCCACATCAAAAGAATATCATCAGCTGCGTACAGAAGGTTGGCCAATATAAGAATATAAGGAATCTGAACAAAGAGTCGTTCAAAATCTTGTATATCGTTTATGTCAGACCAATTATGGAATATGCAGCACCATCTTCGAGTACTTATCTCGTTAAAACAAAACGAAGCTTGGGGGGGAAGTTGTGTATGCCACCACACTAGTCCCAGAGCTGAGAGTGTAACGTCACCATCTTATACTTTTTGTACACTTGTAACTGTACCACCATTGTATACATAATACAGAATCGTAAGTGAAAGCCACAGCCAGAACCCACGGGAGTGAAGATTGAGACACCGTGCTGGAATACTGCCACAATGTTATGCCAAGGGTAATTATATGCAAGATCCACTTATTCTGACATTTGCCCACCACCCTTCGTCTATGGATGGCTTTGGTCGTTGATAATCTAGATCGTTGATAATTACTGATAATTATTGTCCACGACCTGTGAGGGAGAAGTCGAGGACATGAAACACACTTGATATTTCTCTTCATAATTACTTGTGAAAGAGACGTTAATTATTAATTACTACAACATGGTTGATTGTTACTCTATGTATCATGTGGCTTAGAGAATCATTAATACCAAGTCGAAGCAAGCTGAAGTTGGTGTATGCTCTCATTAATAATAATAATAATAATAATAATAACAATAGTAATAATAATTTATTTACAAGAAGGTACAATGGGTTTGTGAGATTACATAAGATTGTTTTTTTTTTTACATTCTTGCAAAGCCACTAACGTTTCGTTTCGTTTCGTAGCATTTCGGGCAGGTCCTTGATCTAACATATCAGGTAAGATGAAAAGGTACATTGTAGCAAATTTTATATCAACATATAACTACAATATAAATTGACAGACGTGATTACACTGGTAAAGATATAATATCTTGCGTACTAATGTTGGGGAAGTGGATAGCACAAGATACAGTGTGAGTTTGAAGCACATGGTAGGAAACTATGAGGATGACAAGAGGGAGTGTACTGAAATGCCAAATGAACTTTTAACATATAATTTTTAATGAAATCAGTTATAGCCTATTCAAAAATTCCCTATCGAGGCAGGATGGTGCTGAAATACAACGAATAAAACTCTGAAGTATCTACCTAACCTGATAACATCCGGCGGGGTGGTGCAGTCAGAACCCTTCCCTGGCTGACACACTACGTGCCTCACAAAGACTCAACCTACACTAATTTTCTCTTACGTTCTCACATTAAACTTGATATGAAACTCCGCACCCGGCCATGCCTCTGGGCATTGAGGGACCAATCACAAGGCCAGGGAACTTGTAGACCTACCGCTGGGGTGGCTGGGGACAGAGGGTCAAGCTTTCTCACGGGAACCTGCAGATGCCGGCTGGTTCCTAATTTTGAGACATAATTTGTCAGTTAATTCTTAGGGGTCTTACCAAACAACTGAGGGGAAAACCTTCAGGAAGTACCTCCCAACGAGGCCAGGTCAGTGGATGCTAGCCACGGGCACCTGGCTAATGGCTTTCTGAAGTTCAGACGGGAGAAGTCATCTCCAGAAAAGCTGCCCAGGTCGACCTTTGTCCAAACCAAATATGGCTCTACATTCTGCTTTGGCTATAAAGCAATAAATCTGGGAAGGAGGAGAAGGGGAATGGAGAATGATAAAGGGGAAACCAGGGAGAATTTCTTGAACTGTTACAAGAGGTATGAGCTACGAGGAATGACTGAAGGAGTCGAGTGTCACATCACTGGAGAGAGAAGACATTACGACATATATAAAATACTCAAGAAATAGTGGGCAAACAAGTACAGACTAACAGGGGTAGTACAGGAACAACGGGAACACAGATGGAAAGTACCAGTCACAGATATTAACAAGAATTTTTCTAATGTTGGAATATTATCAAATGTAATACATAAGAAGTGAAGTGGTGGCGACAGACTCTATTCACAGCTAGATGACGATATGCAGGCGATGAGTCACAATAACGTGGCTAAAGTATGTTGACCAGACCACATGCACACTAGAAGGTGAAGGGACGACAACGTTTCGGTCCGTCCTGGACCATCGACTTGAGAATGGTCCAGGACGGACCGAAACGTCGTCGTCCTTCACCTTCTAGTATGTGGTCTAGATGACGATGACTGGGTCCCATTCCCGGTCTCATTTTTTATTTACACATGTTCTGCCATCAGGCGCGGGGGCTAGGCTTCCTGCCCTGAGGAGTCTTGTCACTGTGGCCAAGGCCCCGTGCGCTGGCGTCCTCGAGGGGAGACTATTTTGTGGGTGCAGAACTTTAAATTTAGACATGACAGAGACGGGCCACGGGACATTGGTTCCCGGAATCAACACAACGCAGACACAAAATAGGCTTTGGAACCTGTTCACTAGTCGATTAAGAGTTGAAAAGCGGGACCAGAGCGGTGGTTCATGTTCTGCAAATACAACTATGTGAGCATATGAGCCTCTCCCCCCCCCCACGCGCGCGCGCACATCCATGCTTTATCACGATAATCTCTCATTTCCTTTATTCTTTCGATATTGCCGCCCTCCCTCCTCTTACCCTCTGACTCCAGAACCCATCTTCCTCCTCAGCCGCCCTTGTGACTTTCCCAGACAAAGACCATCTGGGTTGATACTCATCATCTTCCAATCGACCTCATTCCCCTTTCCCGCCAGAGACATTAATGAAGTCCATCATACAGTACTCTGAAACTATCGCACCTCTGTCGTCGGGTCAGAAATGTAAACCTGATCGCTCTCCCTCCCAGAAAAGTAAGAAGGCCTTGGTCTTTTCCCTAGCTGCCTCCCATGACCTTATTTTATTTCTTCTACCGTCTCAGAAGATGAGTCGACTGACCTCGATGTGGAGGTTCTTGCGTCCACATTCCTTTACCCTGATGCAGAACACGCTGTCGCTTTTGTCCATAGTCCACTTAGATTAGACGGTAGAGCGACGGTCTCGCTTCATGCAGATTGGCGTTCAATCCCCAACCGTCCAAGTGGTTGGACACCATTCTTTCCCCGTCCCATCCAAATCCTTATCCCGACTCCTTCCCAGTGCTATACAGTCGTAATGCCTTGGCGCTCTCTGATCTTTCCATCTGTCCATAGGCAGCCTCACTTGCTTGGACGCTCTTCACCAGCCTGTCTTGAGCGGTCCAAATGTAATTAAACTGTTGTACTAAAGTGCCCGAACCTCTGCCCGTCCTCCTAAGGTTTC
>WNGS01000690.1:10542463-10558210 GCA_020271785.1 Procambarus virginalis | reverse complement strand
ATATATGTATAATAGATATGTTTATATATAGGTTATATATATTGTATTATATATTAGTATATATATATATATATACTATATATGTATATATTATATATATGTTATATATATATATGTATAATATATATGGTTAGTATATATATGTATATTAGTATATATGTATTAATATGTTATATTTATGTATATATAATTATGTATATATTATGTATTATATATATGTATATATGTATAGTATATATATGTATATATATGTAGATATATATATATGTATATATAGTCATATTAATAGTATTTATCTGTATATATATATATGTATATATGTATATATATAGTATATATATATGTATATATATAGGTATATATGATATATTAGCTATTATGTATATTAATGTATATATGATATGTATATATATATTATATATATTATATATATGTATCGATATATGTATATATTATGTATCTATATTATATATATGGATATATATATATATATATATGTATATATATATGTATATATATATATGTATATATATGTATATATATGTATATATATGATATATATGTATGTATATATGTATGTATTATGTATTATATATATTAATATATATTATATATATATATATATATATATTATACATATATATATATATATATATATATATATATATTATATATATAATATTATATATATTATATGATATATAATATAATATATATATATAATATATAGGTCGTACCTAGTAGCCAGAACGCATCTTGTCAGCCCCTACTATGCAAGGCCCGATTTGCCTAATAGGCGAAGTTTTCATGAATTAATTGTTTTTCTCGACTACCTAACCTACCTAACCTAACCGAACCTAACTTTTTTCGGCTACCTCAATCTACCTAACACTAATCAAGATAGGTTAGGTTAGGTTAGGTTAGGGTTGGTTAGGTTTCGGGTCCATATATCTACGTTAATTTACTCCAATAAAAAAAAAATTGAACCTCTACATAAGGAGATGGGTAGTGTAGGTTTATCATTTTTTCATAAGAAATAAAAATTAGAGAAAATGTATTAGTTCAGGAAAACTTGGCTGATTAGGCAAATCGGGCCTTGCATAGTAGGCCAAAAAGTGAGTCTGGCTACTAGGTACGACTATATATATGTATATATATATGATGATATATATATATGTATATATATATATAGTATATATATATATGTATATATATACTATGAATATAGTATATACTAGTAGTATATATACTATATGTATATATATATGTATATATATATATATATGTATATATATATCATATATATATATAGTATATATATAATATGTATATATATATATGTTATTATATAATATATGTATATATATGTATATGTATATATATATGTAGTCTATATATATATATGTATATATATATTTATATGTCTATTATATATCAGTATATATTATATGTATATATACTACTATATTATATAGTAATATATTATATATAGTATTATATATATATGTAATATACTATATATATATATGTATATATATATGTATATATATATATGTATATATATATATATATATATATATATTATAATATTTATTATAAATATGGTATAGATAAATAAAAAGGATGGGTAGGGTTGCAAGTTATTCAGGATAATGTATCCTTATAAGCAATATCCCAGTGGGAAAGTCATTATTGAGTAAAGTTTAATCAACATTGATTATTTTTACATAAAACATCGTTTGCCTAGATTTTTCCTGGGGAAATGACCATGCTCTGAAGTATTGTTTTGGTATGTACTAGTATTGAAAAACGTATAACTAGGCATGTACTGTAGATAGTTCAAAAGTCCTAATTCTGAAAAGGCATTAATGATTATTATGAAAAGTTTTTTTTTTTTTTTTAAGTGTCCCATACTTCTGAGACAGGAAAACAAATAGAAAAGAGTATCACCGAGTACGTCCAAGCATTATGTTTCAGCTTGGATCTCGGTATTGCAGTTATCGAACATTAATTTAAATTGTTCTAGTGGTTAAGAGAAATTTAGGTATAGTACTGTAGTATATATTATGATGCTACATTTTTAGAAGAAATTAGGCAAAAAATATAAAGGAAATGCAGGAGAAATTAAAATTTATTAACATTCTAAAGCTACCATAGGTTTTTCAGTTGTTAAAGCAATGTACTAATGAAGTACTGTACATTACAACTTACAATTTGTTCTTGCCCAAAACGCTGTGCGTATTAGTGGCTTGAGGCATTGTATGTACTAGCTCTATCTATTAATCCCACATTATGTTCGTAACTCATTTTCAATGTATGTACCTTTACCTGAATAAATATTTTCTCATCTAATCTTATCTAAGTCTTAATGTACTTTAATGTATATAGAGCAAATGCTTTTTCCTTTAAAGTTTGTAAGTGTTTTGTAGATATTGGAAACTTACCATGATCATCTTAGAAGCTGAGTGATGAGATTTAATTTGTCTCATTACTCTGAAATGTAATAAAATGGTGAATCACTTTAGTTGGTTCAGGTTTTGTAATGTCACTCATTATCAACAAGGTAACATGGCATGTGGATAAATCCTACATTGATGAAAAAGATATGTATAAACCATTTGATGCCCACTGGTACTCTTGACCAGTTGTAAACCTTTGCTGACAAGGCTGTTGATGTATGCCAATGCTATTTTGAATTTGATCTCGTCCAACTGCATGGGTTTTTATGCTCACGATTTTGATGTTGATATGCATTTTATCCACTTAACAGGATATGTTCCTCGAGGTTATCACAGCTTTGTAACTTTATGCGCCTGCTTTTTTCAGTGCGAAGCAAATCTATTTCCTTGTATCCATCCATGTGTACATCGTTTGGTATGGGAAAACAGGCAAGGGCATCCATGTTTGATACCTAGATTTGTATATGTACATAATAAAGTAGTTTTAAAGTAACCTTTCTGATTGTAAATCAGGATGCTAGTACATTTGATGGTTAGTTGTTTTATGAACAGAGTAAGCCAAATGCCCTAATGTTATAATCTTAGGCCAATAAATGCTAATATATATTGACTGAAACAAATAAACACTAAATGTACCCAGTGGAGGAGACGGAAGATATGTATTTTTACAAGTTCATTGTGTTTAGTTTTTATTCTAGACTTGGATTTTAAATGAGACATTAGTAACCTTTGAGATTACAGCAGCATGTTGGTGCATATTTGCTCTACCTTTTTTAAATTTTGTTATTCTCTGATTGTTGAATGTGCAGTAGAATTTTTGGAACGCGTCAAAAATGCATTTTGTGTTAGCGCTTTGTAATATTTGTGTATCAATGTTAGTGAATTTTTTAAGTACACATATTTTGCATTGCTTGACACTAATTGAAATTTATATTGGTTTATAGTAATATTAATAACTTATTTTCTTTGTTTTTTGTATAATTCATCTTTTATAAATTTTTCGAAGTACTGTACAGTACTACTGTATATACAGTTTTGTTCGGAACATATTAATAATAAAGTATAAAGGTCGAGTAAGTCAGTATCGGAGCTTTCAAGAAAATTAAAGCATGAAATATTTTTGCTTTTGCTTTCATACATCACTTCCGAATGTTGTATGTTTTTATAACCCTAAATGTTGCACTGCCATCAAGTATCCCCTAATTTAATTGTTATTTTTCATCTTTCCCATTTTCTCCTGCTACCAAATGAGGAAGTGAGGAAGCGTCTGGCTAGGTTACATATTGTGTACACATAATTAACTCGTGGCTCCTAATAATTGACATGCGCCTTGCTATCAGAACTGTATTGTTCTGCTAATAGTCGTGCATCTTGTCATAAAATGTCCTGATTTTCAGGATGAACAGATCTTTAGCTATCCTACTGTTTCGTCAAGTTTTCTCTCCCCTGATAAAATTCTTGGTAAATGTAAAATTCACTTGTCTTGTGTTCTTGCTCATGTGTTGACATCCTAAATGTTTAAGAACTTGAATATTCTGACAGGCTTCTGTACTATTATGTACTGTGCTGTATATAGTTTTCCAGGCTTCTGTACTATTATGTACTGTGCTGTATATAGTTTTCCAAGCTTCTCCCTTCCTTAGATAATTTCATTCTTCCAAACACTAGTGCAACGCATTCCCAAATTTTGTCTGTTTAGATATATAGTTTGTGTATTGTCGTGTTATTATTACTTTATTAACTACAGTATATTTCATTTAAGTTAACCATCACTACTCTACTATATTATCTCTCAGTACTCCATTAAAGACTATCACAAAAATTGTACTAATAATCAACAACTTTTTCCTTTACCTGTTTTGACTGACTTGTTTAATTCACAGTTTCTGTAAATAATTTGCTAATGTTATTTACTTTTTCCAAATATGGCTTTTCCTAAGCAGAGAGCATGCTTTGTACTGTACATACTCTACTCTAGTTAATAATACACCAATAACCCTGTCTGACTGTTGAATCAAATCTTGGATTGCAATGTTGATGTTTTGGTAATGCCGAATCCTAATATGATGATTGTCTTAAATTGCATCCAAGTGATATGCCTCTAGACTAGCTCCCACAACCTGCTATTGAAAAGGACATGTGTTCTTGCAATTTAAACTTTTGCCAAATTTGTTGGTGCTAATTCTGTGATACGATATCCAGTATGGACCTAACTGGGAAGAAGGAATGTGCCTCACGTCTTTAGACATCGTTAGAAGGATGTGCTCTGATGTTAGTGATTTTACTATTTTTGTCCTAAAAATTTCCATTCCTATTTCTGGATATACAGTATTGAATTCTATCCATTTAATTGTGGGGAAATTTGCTTTCTGGTGTTTGTACCATTCTCATTCAGGATACATGTTTAAATCTTAGGAATCTTGTCTCCAAAGTTCACGTAAGGAAAAAGATGAAGTAATGTGAGTTTCATGTTGAAAATAATATAAAAGGATATCATTTTGCCTTTGTGAGGTATGTATCATACCTAGAGAAAAAAATTAGCATTTGGAAATTTTAGCTAATGTATTCAGTGTGTGTGTAATTACATAAGTGTAATTATGTGAGTGCAGTTACAGGATAAGATATATGCTTGTTTTGTCCTGTCTTCCTAGTACTCTTTACATGTGTACTCGCCTAGTTGAGTTTGCAAGGGTTGAGCTTCGGCTCTTAGGTCCCATCTCTCAACTGTCAATCAACTGGTGAACAGATTCCTGAAAGTGTGTGTGCATGTGTGTATAATTTGAAATTTCCTAAACAATTTTAGGTGGGGGTTTCATAAATCACCTTTAGGGAGTATTACTGGATATTTATATTTTAATGGAGTTAGGAGAGGGGGGAGGCAGGCAGGAGACATAGACCACATTTGACAAATTCGTTTGGCAAAGAAACTCTTGAGTTGTGTCGATGATAGTCTTCATTTTGAATTAAAATATGAAAAGTGGACGAGATGTTACAAGCACGATGAAGTATGCAAATACATTATATATCTGTTGGAAAATATTGAATGCATACAATGCAATCAAATCTACATCCCTGAGAAGTTCAGGGAGGAAGGTTCAATCTCATCATGCATTTTCAATATTTTCTCAAGGTAGATCAGCTATATGTAACATTTAAGTGCTGTGTATTAAAGGTATAAGTTTTAGGTGGAGGTTTCACTGATTTTTCCCACAAATTTTCAACACAACAGAAAGAAAGTGCCTGTTAAGAAAATAAGTTATAGTAACCTCATCAAAAAACACTAATGTAATTTTTCGAAAGTAAAGTTTGAATTATAGTGGGTTGTCATTATTAGGTGCTTGATGGAAATGCTGATGAAAAACAATGTCAGACAGGGGCCAATAAATGCATTAGAAATTAGCAACTGCTTTATAGCATATAACTATAAATCTTGTATACATTTTTTTCTATAGAGTTCTATGTGCCTAACTGACATTGTGCACATGCTGGTACAAATGACAGGAGTCAACTGATGACCTTGTTTTGATGTGCCTAAGTAACCTTATACATTAGATGACACAAATGACATGACAAGCCAAAATTGTTGTTCAATTGTATGTGAAATATACTGACCTAGAGATCTGATTCCACGTTATAAAGGTAGCCAAAGTGTAGCAATGGCGATTTTGTTTTTCTTCAGCACAGAGTAAAGTTTGATACTGCAGGCCTTTGTAAAGAAAGACTTGATAATATATCCTCGCCATATTTTTGTAGATAAGTTGTTGCAAAATGCCTGTCTCAATGGTGATGGGCATTTTTGCAATTATATAAATATTTTAATAAAAGAAAGAATGCTGATAAAATATTAGTTATTGCTTGTTAAAATGAAATGTTATATAGTGTGTTAATGCTCACCAAAATGACAATGTGGGACACTATATGACTTACAGTAATACTGATTACTGTGTGTCTTGCAAAACTTTGTAAGATTCTTTATTGCAAACTAACGGTAGCAAGCAATATGTAAAAATAGTGTTCCATAAGACCTGTTTCACAAACTGCTTCAATTGTAGATTAAGATTTTGTCTAAAATGTCATGCAAATTATAAGTTGTTGACATCAAATTACAGTTCCTGGATAGTATTGTATTTATTATTTGTATCTGCAGAATCGAGCTATTAGCTCTTGGACCCTTGGATTGTGGCCCAGATGTGTTGATATATTTTTGTTTGAATGGTTTATGCCAGTACAGTACTTTTTGGATATAAAAATCCCTGTATGTGAATGTGAGGTGGAAGAGCACCTCTTTAAGTCAAATATTTTATACATGGGGTACTACGGTCTGTTATATTATTCAGCGAGGTAGGTTCATTTGTAGAGAACAAGTCACAATAATGCAGATGAAACAAATAACTTAACCCACACTTAAATTAAATGTGATGTTTCAGTACATTCTAGACCCTTGTTAAGATCATAGTTCTATAGAGGTTCAGAATGGACCGAAATGTCGTCGCTTTCATTTAATTTATTGAGTGGGCTGCTTTCCAACCAAGCGGACATTATCTTGGCTTGCAATTTCATAATTCAAATTCAACCTTGTTGCTAATTATAATTATGTAAAATATGATGGTAAACTTCTTTAAGAGTTAACCTCAAATTTTGATGATAATGCTGCACTCCTAAACTCATTAAACTAACTGTATATGATGGTGCCTATTTGTTGCAGTGGTGGAAAAATAACCCCTGCATGCTACTAAGGTCAGACATTTTTAAGTTATGATAATTTTGAGTTATGATACTGAAATGATATATATATATATATATATATATATATATATATATATATATATATATATATATATATATATA
The DNA here is from genome assembly GCA_020271785.1 of Procambarus virginalis. NCBI lineage: Eukaryota > Metazoa > Arthropoda > Malacostraca > Decapoda > Cambaridae > Procambarus > Procambarus virginalis. The sequence continues at coordinate 10,550,903 of WNGS01000690.1, read as the reverse complement.
TATATATATACACATAGTATGAGAAAATTTGTGTTAGAATTATTAATCTTACTTTTTTGGTCATATTTAATAATATATATATATATATATATATATATATATATATATATATATATATATATATATATATATATATATATGTATACATTATATAAATAAAATATACTCTGTATGTATGTGTGTGACTTGCACTTCAACAAAGTTCTCCACAATTGAAAGTCAAAAGTTTCTGGCATGTTTGATGGTGGGTTTAAGTGGGTGGATGTGGCCTCATCCCATATGGAAGCATATAATTTGAAATCAGTTTCTGCAAGCCTAGTAGTAACTTTGTGCTGACCCTGGAAACATGCTGATATCAAAATAGGATTCGCTTGTATTTTGTAGCTTTCAGGTAAAACACGCATTATTGTGGAGAATCGTGTTGCAATAAATGTTTGTGGCACTGCTCTACAATATTTTGAAACCTATTACAGTATGATCTTAGGGATATAGATACAAATATATGTTACAGAGTTACAGGTCATAATTCATACACGGGGTACAGTTACAAGTTTTTTTTGTTATCATCAATCATTTTAGAAACTGCTAACAGTTTGATGTCCATCATTCTTGAATTACAGTATTGTCAATATCTATTTTGATTATCTAAAGTAATATACATTCTCAAAATTGTTAGTTTAATTCATAATCAAGGTTTCAAGATGTATTTTCTATATACAGTACTTGAATTAGAAAATGTGACATGAAAAGTCATGACCACATTAGCAGTGACTGAAATTTTCTGATGGTGATGGCTAATCAGCATTAGTGTCCGTATGTGCCTGATCAGCTGTGTGGTTGGTTGTAATTAGCACAGTATAGCTAGCAAGGTTTGTAGTTAGCCAATATGCCCGAAAATCTCATTTAATATAATTTATGTGGGTTTGTTGCATATTTTAAGGAGTTTCTGATCTTGATCTAAATACCAAGTGAGAGCAAATGGTGATTTTATGAGTATTAATGATTTCATCTTCATGCAATGGTGACTTAAAATGCAAGATTATTAATACACTGATCTTTATGGGTATGTATTTAAAATCCAATCAATAAAGGTAGGAAAATAGCCATATATTTGCATTGACAAAAATTTACCATTGTACTGTATCTGATGCATAGGTTAATGTGGGAAAATAAAGATAACCAGATCCTGACATTAATTTAGGCTACGCACTACCAAGTGATAATTAGCCATCTTGGCTTTACACTTTCTTTAGATATTTACTCATGAGTATTGCCAATAAGGACAATTAATCCTTAAACATCTCGGCTATTTAAAGGTCCTCCATCGTGGTTCACATGATAAAATAGTGTTCATGAAACAAATAAAAAGTCACTAGATTGGAGCACTGTGGTAATCACAGATAGCGATTGGAGCTGTTTAGGGCTTAATAAGTGCAAGTTAATGTTCAATAAAAACCTCTTGATGGCTTCTGTACTTTTGGAGCTTGTGACCTTCATGGCACGAGTGATTGCTGAGGGATTAGAGTTAATTTTTGATATGTTTATTACCAGAAGATAAAACTTCACCCAGGAAGTTTTTTCATGATTTGGTAAATTCTTTACGGCTTGGAATCATCTGTTCTTCGCCCTAAAATTTTGTGTGTATTAATGTACCACAACAATGTAAGGTTTTATGCAATGATTCGATCATTTTTCCTAAAGTTGGTAAATTTTGAAAATGGATAAAGCTTAGTAGCTAAATTCTTGACAGTATGGAATACACTTGCAGTTAGTGCAGAATTTGGCTCAAGGTTGTTTCACACAACCTATGTGTACTGTTCGTTTCACCTTTGCATGAATATAAATGTATTTTGGGAAATGTAAGAAATCTATTTCATGGTTTGGGGAGAACTACAAAAGTTTAAAAATTGTTGCACATTGACCATTATCTTTCAAGACAAACATTCAAAGACATTTTTCTCTGAAACGTTTTAAGTTTAAATTTGTGAAACTGAAGTTTGAACGTGCAGAATTAAATAATAAAAGTTTGGCAATGTTTCTCTATAAAGTACTGTTGCAGAAGAAACAACATTTTGTGAATATTATTCATCTAAAAAAAACTAAAATTGTACATGGAGATAAAATATACAGGATATAGAAAAAGCAAGTTATTCAATCTTAAGATCTTGCCAAAATGTGCCAGGATGTTGCTTCACAGAGTGCGATACAACAATAAAAAAGGGCAAAGTGCCAAACATTTCAAAGGTAATTACCAAGAAAAAATTAAGTGCGGTACTTGTTGAAGTCAGCATTCGTGCTATATATAGCCTTCCAGTCGCTTGGCACTTTCTTCTGATTACTTGCTTGAAGCTAGTGTGGAATTTAAACATTTCGAATCACTTGTGTTGCAGTTGTACTGAGGATACAGTGTAGAAAAAAATATTGGAAAAATTCTTCAGTTTGTGTGTTTCTAATGTAGATTATATATATATAACAAATTACATGTAATTCAGTATAGGGCTGGTGGATGAGTTTTTATTTATGCGTTTGTTCACTTTGTTACTTTGTTCACTTTCACTTTGCTTACTGAAATGAGGACAATTGTCTAGTTTGTAGTTGGCTTGGTAGTTATATTTTATTGACTGTACAGTTCTGTGTACTTTGTAATTGTAGATAATTGCATCCTTTAAGTTTTCTCCTAATCAATTTTTATATGAAAACAGAGCTAGACAGTTATACTGTACTGATTTAGTGCTTTGTCTCGGAATGTACAGTACCAAATTATTTTTGTCGATATCTTGGGTACTACTTATAAATGTCGAATTATTTTCTCTGGTACTATTTATTAATTTTTCAACAAATTCCTTGTAGTGTAGTACAGTATTTTTATAAATTGGTTTAAAACAACTCATATTTAATATTATTAAGATTTAAATATATGCACAGTGCCTAAAATGTTGTTAGCTAGCAAAATACTGTATTTTAAATGCTGTTAAAATAAAATTGTATTTCTACAACAAGTGAATTATACAAGTCCAGTGTGAGGAGGTTTGTTCATACTGAACTTTGGTATTATGTAATCTGACATTCAAGAACTTAATAAAAATCATTATTTAAGTTTTTCTTTCTATCCTTTAATATCTTGTATTTAGGTGTACTGTTTATTACATATACAATTTAATGTACATTGCAGTGTATGCAATATGTCCATAAAGTCTGGAAACGAGATAATGAAAGTTTCTGTTATTGCAGAATCAGTCCAAAAATGGGATTACTGTACATAAAATCTAGTAGTTTACAAAGAGAAAGTGAGTGAGTTTATATTTTAATAACTGTATGAAATAGTGTAGCATTGGTAAACATCACAACATTGATGAAACACTCGTATAAACTTTGAAAATTATCGTTCAATAATATATTGACATGTATACAGGTGGAAACTTTGATTAGTTGTACTTGTATACATCTCAATTATGTATATAAATATATTTTTATAATTTAAAATTGACCCTAACTGTGGCAGGTGGATCAGTTAATCCAGTGTTCTGACCAACCCATCATCGACTCAAGTCCATTACATTCAGCGGTCAACCCCACAGACGCATTCATAAATTTTAACATGCTGTTTATTCAAAACGGGAATTTTCTCAAGTATAAATTAATATTATAATATATTAGCATATTGTGTATATATAGGCATAGGTTAGGTTAGGTTAGGTGTTTAGGTTCTGCTGGTGATTATTTGTATTTGTAGTACGTAGATGAAGCATTTACAGCGTTGTGGTTCGAACAAAATTCGTCAGTGAAGCACTTGTTCCGGATATGTTCGAACGTCAGCAGTTGTGAGTCGTGTGTAAACCGCTTTTCATTCATAAACAGGGGGTTTGGCTGGTGCATGGAATCACTTTTGGATCTTTGTTTGGAGGACGGGCTGGTTCTGACAGGCTGTTGAGATTGACTTCTGAAGCTCCTCTTTCCCAAAGTGAGCAGCGAGACCGATCCGGTCTCGAACATGCCTTGTTCGAGACCGGTCAACATGCCTTCCTACCCTTGTTTCCCTCCAACTGGTTTCTGTTCAAAAATGAAGCTTAAGAGTCATATTTACGATAGGTATCGTATTTTGAAACCTGCAGGTCAACTTGGGCAAAATCTGACCAATCGCCATTTTCACTAGTTTGCATTTTTTCGGTATAAAAAGTTGCAATTTAAAACTCCAAATATGTGAAATGAGGCAGAATTCGGCTCAAAAATAACGGCAGAGTCGTATTTCCCATGCTGTGAAGCCTCATACTGTGTTTATCCTGAAGCCACATGCTGTGTTTATCTTGAAGCCTCATACTGTGTTTATCCTGAAGCCACATACTGTGTTTATCCTGAAGCCTCATACTGTGTTTATCCCGAAGCCTCATACTGTGTTTATCCCGAAGCCTCATACTGTGTTTATCCTGAAGGCACATGCTGTGTTTATCCTGAAGCCACATGCTGTGTTTATCCTGAAGCCTCATACTGTTTTTATCCTGAAGCCACATGCTGTGTTTATCCTGAAACCACATGCTGTTTATCCTGAAGCCACATGCAGTTTATCCTGAAGCCACATGCAGTTTATCATGAAGCCATATTGTAGAGTGATAAATTTTGTCAAAATCGGCTATTTTCTCATCGTAAGTCTCAATATTTTTTACCCAACGCCACGAGCAAGAATTTAGCGCTTAGCTTCGCCAACGTTCCGATATATAGTTCCTAAAATGTGAACTCTATTTTTTTTGTAAAATAGTTTTTATTCTACGTAAGTTTGACGGGTTGGTGGTCCTATTAAGTCATTAATGTGACATCAAGTAATTAAAGAGGCGATTATTTTCTTGATTCTGGAATATTTTTGAAAATTAGGTCAAACAGGCGGGAACTTGTTAGCTTGGCTGCAGAATACATTTAGGTCAGGTCAATACCTCATTAAAGGCAGTGCACAGCAAGACTTCCTCGAGGGTGGACGCGCTGCAGAATGCTCTCCGCTCATGTTACGTATGTGTGTTTTTTTTTTATGTATGTATAGATACCTGAATACATTCAGTGGTTCACCATGAAAGGAACCACTGGGTAGTTGGTGGATTGTATGTTACATAATGTGCCATTATAGTTCCATGCCATTTTTGTCTAGTTCTGTGATATTTTATGAATATTTTCATTGTCATAATATGGTAGTTCCCAACTGTCGGGATAGGCAGCTTGTTAAACTTATCACTGTCGGGGATAGGCAGCTTGTTAAGCTTATCACTGTCGGGGATAGGCAGCTTGTTAAGCTTATCACTGTCGGGGATAGGCAGCTTATTAAGCTTATCACTGTCGGGGATAGGCAGCTTATTAAGCTTATCACTGTTGGGGATAGGCAGCTTAAGCTTATCGAGGTCCTTCTAGGTCATCTATACTGACCTTCAGGATGCAACCCATAAGTTGCCTAACTCCCGGGTGGCTATTTGTGGATAAGTGAACAGAAGCATCAGGTGTTAGGAAACGGAGGAAACAATGTGCTCAAACGTCTTATTCTGATACCTAATCCCGGGATTCGACCCCGGTACTTTCTCGTAATAAAGTTGGATTCTTGCTAGAGTTACAATCGGGGGATGCCGGCTCGGACAGATATGGTTGGGTACGTTTCCCTTCGCCTGATGCCGCTGTTCACCTAGCATTAAATAGGTGTCCGGGAGTTAGTCAGCTGTTGTGGGTGGCATCACCGAGGAAGGTTTAGAGATGGTCTGGGCTGAGGCCACTGCCTGCCTGTTGGTGAAGATTANGCTCCAGGTGGGCTCCAGGTTACTAATCCCCAGAGGTATATTTTTTATATCCTGATACAAATTTATGCAATTGGAACATTATGGATGGTTGTCTGGTACATAACTTCAGTGATTTACTACAGTAATATGATACTTATACATATACTGTAATAAATAATTACACTATGTATGCAATAATGACTGGACAGTGCTTCCTGGAAAATTTGAATTACAGTATAACAACCCATCCTCCTGTTTAAGAGGATAGGCTGTTTATTGTTTATTGACGTAAATGACAATCGGAAAGTAGAAATCGGTAATATTGAATTTAGACAAACCGAAACGTTTTCGTGCTGATGTTGCAAAGAAAACTTAACCTAACCTTCGTAGGCCTACCTTGAAGTTACCTTGAAGTGTTTCTGGGGCTTAGCGCCCCCGCGGTCCGGTCGTTGACCAGGCCTCCTTGTTGCTGGACTGGTCAACCAGGTTGTTTGACGAGGCTGCTCGCAGCCTGACACATGAATCACAGCCTGGTTGATCAGGTATCCTTTGGAGGTGCTTATCCAGTTCTCTCTTGAACACTGTGAGGGGTCGGCCAGTTATGCCTCTTATGTGTTGTGGAAACGTGTCTCGGGGCTCTGATGTGATAGTTCTCTCTGAGTACCTGTTGCACCTCTGCTTTTCAACGGGGGTATTCTGCACACCCTGCCATGCCTCCTGGTCTCATGTGATGTTATTTCTGTGTGCAGGTTTGGAACCAGCCCCTCAAATATTTTCCACGTATAAATGATTGTGTGTCTCGCCTGCGCTCAAGAGAATACAGATTTAGGCTCTTTAGTTGGTCCCAGTAGTTTAGATGTTTTACTGAATAGATTCTATCAGTAAAGGATCTCTGCATGCTTTCCAGGTCAGCAATTTCTCCAGCTTTGAAAGGGCTGTCATTATGCAGTAGTACTCCACTCTAGAGAGCACTAGCATCTTGAAAAGTATCATCTATATAGCATCTCTAGTGTGAAAGGTTCTTGTTATCCAACCTGTCATTTTTCTTGCAGTTGTGACGGCTACTTTATTGTGTTTTTTGAAGGCAAGGTCTTCTGACACTCTTGTGAGGGTTACCTAATAGGAAAAAAATTGAAGTGAGGAAACTGAAAATAGTATACACATTTTAATGCATGTGTTGTGGGTGTGTGGATAGGTGCTTGCTCACAGGTAATGCTTGTCTGATTTTCAGGTTTGATGCGGGTGCCATGCAGGACCTTTTGACCTTTTATGCATATTTCACTTTAGGGAATTCTATTGCAAACAATTTGATACCAAAATGAATGATATGCAACATAAAAATTGATGCAAGAAAACTGAAAAGAATATATACAGTTTAGTGCGGTTTTGCGCTTACTTGGCCAATTTTTGGGTTTGGTCTGGGTGGCACGCTGGGCATTTTTATTTTATATGCATAGATCCCTTTAGAGAATTCTACTGTGAATAATTTGATACCAAAATGAATGATGTAACGAAAATTGACGTGAGAAAAGTGAAGAGAGTACAGTATGCACATTTTAGTGTGGGTGCGCGCTCACCGAAAATGCTTGACCCACCTTGAGGTGGGATGGGGCGGGCACGCCAGGGACACGAAAGTGTTAAGCTGTCACTGTCTTGCCGCATAAAAAGCACTGAGAGGCGAGTTTATGCTATGTTAACAAATTTCAGAACTGTGTTTATAGATCTAAATAGAGAAATATTAAAGAAACTGTTCACGCATTATGTGAGACCAAAGTTGAAATATGAAGCGGTGGTGTGGTGTCCAAATCTCAAGAAAGGCACTTACTAGACAGATGCAAAGACAAGCTGCTAGATGGCTCTCAGAACTTAAGGACATGAGCTATGAGGAGAGGCTGGAGGTGTTAAACATGACCAAGCTACAAATTAAGGAGGAAAAGAGGTCATAGATTCAAGCTAAGGAAACACCAAAGTGCCGAAAAAACATACGAAAGTTCTCTTTGCAAACAGTTGTAGAAGGTTAGAACAAGTTAAGTGGGAAGGTGATGGATCCCAAAAACCATCATTAGTTTGTCATAAAACAAAGATTATTGGAAAGATGGGACACCACGAGCATATAGGTCTTGTCCTGTAACTATGCTTTGGTATTCATACTTAAATAATTACATTCACACCCAGTCACTCCATACCCCACACATTCACCCAGCATGGCACACTGGCTCCATGTCTCGATTCATTCATATCTCGTATCTTGTTCTCTCTTTCTGTCTTCACTTTGGATATTTGACACGAAACTTCCTACAGGATTTCCTTATGTTATTTAATTTGGCATGTGTGATAAGTATGTGGGCCTGCGGGCTGCTCCAAGCAACAGCCTGGTGGACCAAACTCTCACAAGTCAAGCCTGGCCTCGGGCCGGGCTTGGGAAGTAGAAGAACGCCCAGAACCCCATCAAGCAGGTATCAAGCAGGTATATCTCCAGCATGAAATGAGACTTCATGCTGGTGTTCTCATTCAGTCCAGGCCAGCAAAACGACACCAACATGTCTTTTCGTCCAGTTTCGTAGCTCTGGTCTGCTTTGGCTTCTCTCAGGGTTAGTACTCCATTTGAAGCTGCAGACATCTTGCAAACAATTACTTGGAGTTGCACAGACCCTCCTTGAGCTGCATCAGCCCCTGCATACACTGGAACACAC